>SWKU01000005.1:510462-521237 GCA_011058905.1 Curvularia kusanoi | reverse complement strand
TGTAAAAATTGGTGCCTCAGGAGGCGGGAATAATAACCCCCAGACCCCCCCCCCCCCCTTTGCCGGTAATGTTCAGTTGGGTATCATTCATCAGACCAAATCCCGCACTACATGTCAGTCTTAAATCGAATCGGGAAAGCTTTTCCTCGTATTAGCCAAGAAGGTCAGACTCCAAAGCTGACGAATGTTGCTCTCAGTAGAAACGAAAGTGCCAAGTGGAGTGGCTTTGTACCCGTTGTCGTAATTCCAGCTCCAGACCTCGCTACTAAGCTGCGCAGTGTTTGATTCAATGAGATCCCAGAGACGATTGTATGCGGTGAGAACCTTGCCATACAACGCGGAATCGTTACAAAAATCTGTCACTATGTTAGCCACCATTTGCTTCAGGCTGATTGAGTTTTCTTACCTGGTGACTCATAACCACCACAACGCCCAAGCTGTCGTCCAAGACCAGCGCCCATCATAGCCAACTGCCAGCCCCAGACCACTGTGCCATGGTACGCTCCTCGACCAAACTCACCAGCAAAGGCAGTGTTGTTGGCATAGGCAGGATTCGCGACAAAGAGACCCACGTCAGTGGCCAGCCCTACCGGGAAAGGCTTCAAGATGTGATCCGCGGTTTGACTGAGAAATGCGCTGAGTTGAGCCTGGTTTGTCGTGTTGAGAAGGAAATGACGGAAGCAATCATCTGTGTTCATCAATGGAACCACCGGTGATGACGCGTTGGACGGAGGAGGGATATTGCCGTTCAATGCAACACCGTAATACGTCACATCGCTGGTGATGCTATCTGTATTGGCCGGAATGGGAATGTTGATGCCAGCGACATAACTCTTGACAAGTGAGACAGCGTCAGACTTTGGAACCGAAATCTCGAAGAATCGCAAAGTGGAGTCCTCCCACACTTGTGCGTATCGATCTGCAGTCTCACCCCAGTCTTTATGGTCTGCGAAGAAACCGGCACGGCTGAGAGCTGCAATGGCGCGTAGACCTGCAGGTACTAAGGCGGTATTGACATCGTATGGGATGCGCCCACCGCCGAGACCGCCATTAGAGTCACGCCATTCTCCGACGGGCTCGTTCGAGCGAAGATGGATGAGATTGTCGACAGTCTGACCACCTTCAGCCGCAAAAGCAGCAGTAGCGTTCATGATTTTCTTCATAGTGGCCTCGGCCAGTTCCTCGTAAGTCAGCCCTTTGTTCTCAGGGAGGAAAGTTGCAGTAGTGTCGAAGAATGCTTCGGAGCGCTGTTTTCCTGTCTCGGTGTTGATAAAGTAGTCTTGCATGGCGATCGGAAGGAAGTAATCTGTGTCTACCATCTTGTAGTCACAAAAGGGCTCTGTAGATGAGGAGTTCCTGTCCTTGCGATTCAGGTAGGTAGCATAGTCGCCAATGACCTCCTCGTGGCAGACAGTCCCATCTTCTTTATCGACACGCTCTAGCACGGCGCCAATGACAGCCTCGATCGCTCCATTCTCGCCTTCACTAAGAATCTGCTGCATAAGTAGCATAGAAATCATGCTGTCCCGGCCGAAATACGTGAGAAAGCGCCATGTGCCGGCCAGGAGCTTGTTCTTATATGATAAGAACGATAGCGATGTCGTTTGGTCCGGCTGCTGCGAGATGAGATAGTCAGATTGAGGGTTGAGGACCTCAGTCTGACTCAATTGTTCCAGCTGCGGGTAGTTGAAAGAGGCATTGACTGTAGCATGTTAGCTATTGGAGTGGCTTACGGTACGTCGTTTCTACTTACATCCGTATGCGCCTGCACCAAACAGGAAGGTTGAACCTGAGGTAAAGTTCACGGGAGGCGCGCCATTGAGCGGAGTGAAATTCAACACAGTAGCCGTAACACCGTCGAACCAAGTCCTGTTTATAGTTGCACTAACATCTGATCCAGAATATATGAGGCCGCTTTGAACCTCTGGATCAAGTTTACCGCCGCCTTCTGTGAAGTCTCGAACTGAGCGAATGCTACCGAGGACTGCAGTAGTCAATTTGGCAGGCTTGTTGAAAAAGATAGATCCAGCGACCCCGACTCGTGGAGTGCTGCCTTGGACAGGTTCGTAGATAGGATCCAGTGCCTCGCCTGTAGACGATGAGTTCTTGAGGCTTGGTGTCAAAGATCCCTTCACACCGTCTGCCGGCTCGAAATATGCGACAAGGCCGCTGTTACCTGCAGGCCATGCCACGAGCAGTCGTGGGCTGATGATGTCAAGGTTACTGTCTGGTCGAGGACTCGTGAGAATGACATGAGAACTTGAGTGACAGTCGAAGTAGATGTAGTTGTCGTATGGTGGATCTGGAAGATACAGTCTTGAAGCAGGCTCACTACAGCTGTCTTGACCCACGGCCAAAGCAGCGAAGAGTGCCACAAGGTAGGGGAGTGGACGAACCCAATGCATGGTTGAGGGATCTGCAAGCGAAAACGTGGTGCAAGTGCTTGTTCCAAGGCACTGTCTTTATACATGTAAGGAGTGAAGGCCATACATACAGCCCCACTTATACTGCTCTGGTGCTACTATCATGCATGGACAACATAGTAGTGAAACAGTGCCTTGGCCCAGTCATCACAACCCTCCTCGTCTGCCGATCTTTGAGGAGGGTCACGATGGAATTATAGTCTAGGGTCTGTGGACTAGTCATGGCGCCAAACCAGTAGGTAAACCAATGGTCGGCGAATTACAGGTCGGCCTCATGATCCTCGCCCGATGACCGGCTGCATCGCGCCTTCCCTTTTGGGCTTAGCCCTTGTACTTCCCCATGGGACAACCGTCATTGTCACGTTCGAAGCCACTACACTTGTCACCGCAGATTTGGCGCCTTTTCATTTGAACAGGTCGCGCGACCTGCTTGTTCCGCTTGCATTTGAAATCGTAGGTGTCCGCTCCACAATGACGATCATGGTGTTTTGATCGACGAATTACATCCCTCCGAGTGTGTCCACGCGTGGTGTCTACCAACAGGGCTCCGTGTGGACTGTAGGCCCGCGGAGTCTGTCGATGTCGTTGGACTCTTGTCAGTAACGGGCTGTGGGTACGATGCGGCAGTTTGTGCAGCACATCCATTTCTGCCTAGTAATCTAAAGTGCAGCGCCTTCGCTGACCCGCTACGGAGTACATACATCAATGTTCAGTGTGTTGCACTTGTTCCTAGAATCAGTTTGTTTTCTGGACCTCCAGCAAGCGCTGTATCCTTTGGTACTTTCCCACGGTGTTCTGACCCACAAACGGACGATGTACCTTAACCAATCTGAATGTATAGTTAGAACTGACTTTCAAAAGCGGTCTTACACCGCTACGAAGAAGCTGGCATGATCTCTCTGAGATATATGACTCGAGAGGTAATGGTCCACGTCTCTAGGGAGATCATCTAGAATTGATACCGTGTGTTTAAAAATATAAACTATATTTAATTGCGTAAATCAACATGTACGTTTCAGACGACGTGAAAATAGACCCTCGTTGATGTCCACGCTCCTCGTCCTACGGTGATACAAAGTCACAGCCACCGAAGCGCGTTCTGTGGAAACCCACAACTAGCTTAGGCACATTCTTGCGCAAGACTCAGCTTCTCAAACAGACGATACTCCTTGAATTACAAGTGCCATATTTGATTCTACGTGGCTTTTACATATTCTATGCAACAACAGCACTTGCCTCCTTCTCTTTCTGCTCCTCTCCTTTGCCTCCCAGGACACTTTTGCTATCGTAAACGCCTTTCAGGACATTCCTGATCTCGTGCAGGAATCGTGTGCACTCCTCTTCAGTGCCCACTGTGATCCTGAGGCAGCCCTCACAGCCATACTCTTTCCCTCTAAATCGGACCACAACACCCTTCTCTTCAGCAAGTCCCTCGTACACAGCCAATGCCACCTCATTGCTGGGCTTACCTTCGGGCTTGTCCAGCATCTGATATAGCAGAAAATTACTCTCTGTTCCTCCGTGCAACTGACCAATACCAGGAACCTTGGGCAGCTCTTGGATCAATCGTTCTCTTTGCTCGACGATAAGGTCCTTGTTCTTGGTCATAACGCTAAGGTGCTTCGGGCTCAGGGCAGCCTGCGCCAGCTGTGATGTGGGATTGGAGATGTTGTATGGTGCCTTCATGTTATTCAGAATCCGTGCGACGGCTGGATCAGCAAAAGCGGCACCAAGTCTAATGCCCGCGAGACCGAATGCCTTGGACAAAGTCTGCATGACCACCAGATTGGGCCATTCGGCGACCCATTCTGCCATGGACGCACCGTCAGGCGCAAAGTCAATATAGGCCTCGTCCAGCACTACGATACCGTTCCAGTTTGTCTCCAGAATCGCTTGTACATCCTCCTTCTTGAGCAGCTTTCCTGTGGGGTTGCCAGGCGAGCAGAGATATGCGAGCTTTATGCTTGGGTCGGAGGCGAGAGCCTTCTGGATGGCGGGAACGTCAAGATCGAAAGTCGGGAGCTGCAGAGGGACTTTGACAAGCGAGACGTCGTTGACTTGAGCAGATACACTGTACATGCCGTATGTGGGTGGGCATGTCAGGATCTTCTCTTTGCCTGGCGCGCAGAAAGCGCGGATGAGAGCATCGATGGCCTCGTCGGAGCCAACACCTACGAAGAGGTGCTCAGGGCCAATGTTCTTCGACGTGTGGGTGTGAGTGTTGCGGAGGTTACACAGAAGCTGCTTGAGGTCTGCCTGGTGACTGCATTTCTGGTCAGCGACAAGCTTGAGGTAGTGGCGGGCGGGCGGGCGTACGGGTCTGGGTATCGGTTGAGGCCGAAGAGGTCTACGTCTATCGATGATGATGTGCCATTGGCATCCTCGCCGCTCAGCTTCCCCTCCCCATTCAGAGCTAGACCTGGGCCATACGCGTTCTCATTGGCATCGAGCAAGATGTTGGTGCCGTCATCCTTGTAATCGCTGGCAAAGTAAGCCTTTGTCCAACATAGCAATGTCTTGAGCTTCACCTACTCGCGCGCGCAGCGATACGGTTCCAATGCGAGGATATTAGGTCGCGCGCATATTTGCAGATCGAATGCTGTGTTCTTGGGCGCCATTGCGAGCGTTGTGGGATGCCAAATGCGTTATGATGTTGTCGGAGGTGCTCGCGGGGACTTTTTGAATGAGTACCGCGGGGCTGCGGCCATGGTCGGGAGTCATCGATCTTATCTCCGCAATGACTCTACATCTCTCCTTGATGACGCCGTCGGAATGTGCTGCACTAGGTGTAACCGCCGCATACTTTGGTATCGGAAATGAAGTTTGTATAATCGTGTTGACTGTTGCAGGCTATGATGTGGACAGAAATCCAGGAGAAGAAGAAAAGGACACAACGCCAGGAACGCTATTCTCTCCAACGAGCAGCTTATCATGCCCTTCCTTAGGCCAAGGCACCCATAGGATCCCAGAGCTCGAGCATCTTTGGCTTCTGCTGCAATACCTTCCTCACAGTCGAGCTGACAACGCTGGGATCTACCACCGCTTGGTACACGAACTCATCCATCCACTTGTCGCTCATGACAAAGTACCCTTTCTCGCCCACTCGATCGCTCCACGAGTTCTCCACTCTCCAGCGTACGGGCTTACCATCAACAACATGCACAGCTGTCAACACCATGGCGTGGGTCATCTGGCTCTCGCCCGTCTGGAGGCGCTCGGCCTTGGACATTCCTAATCTGATGTTGAAACCAAGCTCGTATTCGAAGAGATCTGTGTCCATTATGCCCTTGGTGGAGTCGGAGTACTTGCCCACATCTGACCCAAAGAAAACTGGCATGCCGCGCTTCAGCATCGCGATGCATGCATCTTTGATTGTTTTCATGTCCGTATTTACGTACGTCACCGGGCGGCCTTCCCATACATTACCCAGACGATTGACGCTGAGAAGTCGGTTGTAAGGGTTTCGGGGATCGTTGACGAGTGAGAAGAGCTTGTGGACATCGGTTCCTGATAGAGCCCGGATGGTCTTGCTGTCCGATAGATCCTTCGCAAACTCGACTGGCCGTGCCTTTACTGTTTGGAAATTGCCATCGCGATCGTAAAACTCCCAGGTGAAAGCCTTTTCTGGTACTGGAGGCGGTCCAAGCATTAGCGTGAGTATGAGGTGAATCTCGCGCATCATTGTATCTTTCTCGCTTGCAATATTGGCCTTGATAACGTCCGGCGAAGCGTTGCTCGATGCGATCGACCGAAGTCGGATAGCGTCCTCTCGAAGCTTTGTAGTGATGAGAGTATCCATCACCCTCGAGTTGCTAGCGTTGAAAGAATCTGGGTATAGGGTATGGGGGACGAGTCCATACTTCTCTACCAAGTTCGCTACCATGTCCCATTGTCCACCATCGCCAACGGGACTGGCAAGCAGAGCTTGCGTCAGGCGACTGTCAATGCTCTCTTCAGTCGTCTCAAGGATATTTTCAAGGAAATAGTTTGCCTTTTCCATCTTGTCCCAGTAGAAGAGATACGCTTGCGACAGTTGGAAGCTATCGAGTTTGTACTTCTTCATGATGGCAATGCGAAACACGTTCGTGGACGCAAAGAGCCAGCATCGCCCTGACGAAGCTTGATTTGTAATAGGAGAGCCTTCGGTTGGGATCTTGATGTTGAATTGGTGGGTGTCTGAGATGGTAGCCGCACGCGATGAAAGGACAGATGTGGCTGGGTTCGAGCTGAGGGCTAGGAGAGCAAGACGATTCTGTGATCATTATCAGCGAATGTAAACTTGCAACTGATCGCTTGTCGCACCTTAGGATCCTCCATGATCTTTTTCTCCCATTCTTCCGCATCTTTGGTTGAAATGGACCTCGCCTGTCTTGATAAAGGCGTGTACCTGGGGGCTAAAGAACGTATGTTAGGGTCTCGAGATAACAGTAGACGCGAAATTTCACACATACGTGCATCGCCAGCTACATGTACAAAGCCATCTTTCTCGCTCACAGCTCGATCTTCGTTCACACGGAAGGCCTGGAGCCTCTCCCGCAGCTTCTCCTCGACATCAGCGTCCGAAGGCCTCGAGTTATTAGCACCCATGATGTGGACCAAGTTGATGACCACACAAGAAGTTAGGAAGAGAATGGACTCCAACATGAACAGCGAATGTGTATGTGGGGAAGGGCACCATGAAGGGCACCATGATGGCCGCCTGCTTATCGCTATCGCGGGGAGCTATGGCGCACGCGCGTGATAGATCAGATGGTTAGGCGCACCTTCCAAATACCGTTAATCACGAGCAGTCGGAGCACGGTCACATGCGGGGTCAAGTCGAAGCAAGGTAAGAGCTTTGTTCAGTGTGTCTAGTGATAACAGAATACAAAGGTGTGTTAGCGGATGGGGTCGAACGATGAAAAGTGGGGATGCAGTTATTGGGGGGGGGGAATTTGAAAGATTGTAGTGGTATATAGGTGTTACTGTTTGACAAAACTTTCACGAATCGAATGACACGGTTTAAACCGGCCCGATGGCGCAATGGTAGCGCGTCAGATTCCAGTTAAGGTGTCTCCTGAAGGTTAGGCGTTCAAATCGCCTTCGGGTCATTCTCTTTTGCAATTTTTTGCCGCTTGAACTTTAGTGTGCGGATCTTTTGGAAAGGCCGACTGCGGCCCGCCTTTTTGCTAACATTGACCGCCGTGTTTCAGCCACCGAACTTTCCGCCGATCATGCATTTGACGTTCCGCTCCCCACAACTTCGATGTCTGGCGCGAGCTGTAAGAGCTGTAAGAGCTGTCAGTCAGCCTTCAGCTTATGAAATGAAAACGCTATGATCTCTCGTTTATCATAAACTCTGCGGTTTTACAGGCTTTCCAACAGTTTTGCAGTTCGTTTGAACCCGGAGGGTAATCTTTTGAGTCCCCTCGGTGCAGACTGCGCCTCTCAACGGCTGCCACTGGGAAATGAGGATGCTCTGCGCCAGGCCGCCAACGCGCGTTTCACCCCGGCTATACAGTCTTGGAGGCTCCCTCCTGGCCCCTGCACATCGTCTGGCAAAATCTCCAGACTTTGGATCAACATGTTGACCTAAAGTCTTCTACATAAATACGTGATTGCCGATTCATCCATATTCTTCATGCTACGCCTCCTCACATTCTTGGTAATATCTAAAGACTAATCGCGATGGCCAATCAACAAGGACTTTGGAAGAAGCGCGTGCTCGTGCCGTTCTGGACGGTGCGGATATTTATCATGCTTTCTCTGATTGCAGTCTACGCTTATGCTCTTCGTACAATTGATGGAGTTGGAGAACTTGCGAAGCCAGCTATTGCGTAAGTGACTGCAGCGCTACAACACGATCATATATTAATTACATGTAGGAGCGTGGTAGTCTTTATGCTGTTTATCGCAATCTGCCTCCTCATTGATGTACTTGCCATTGTGCTCTTCATGCGCGACGCACTGAAGCCTGGTACCTTTCTCACCATGAACTGCTTCCAAACTGGTTTCTTCGGAGGTGTCGTCATTATGCAGATTGTGACAGCGATGAAAGGAAGGAGCGAAGCTGGCATAGGATTCAGCGTGTTTGTATTGTCAGTACAAGCTGTTCAGAAGCCTGGCACGATACTGACCTGGAATAGCTTCACGTTCTTCAGCCTTCTCATGTACTCCGCGGTCACCTACCATCGTGCAAAACAGGAAGGCCGACGAGGCTATTATGCCGCCGCAAACAATCCAGCCGTGTATCATCCCGCCGTTCCTACCGAATATGCACCGCCATATCAACAGAGCACTGCTTACTACCCTCCATCGGCGACGCCTCTCGATCGACAGCAGAGCCAGTACCCACCGCCCTACCAGTCCAACGGCGCAATGAATGACCAGTACATACAACAGCCATTGAAGCCAGCACATATGGCCTAGAACGGCGGCGGAGATACAACTAATGTCATATATCCGTTTTCGTGGCCTCAATGACACGAAGATGTCCTTGATTTGTTATATTTTCACAAACATGAAGGCCCCAATTCAATCGTTTCAACATCTTTCGGGGCATATTCTAGGCCTGTTCGTGTGCTGCTGAATCTGTGTGTTGAATTATCATATGTCATCTCCCCTACCGATACGAGGCACGGCCCGTCGTCAAATGCCCCACTGGGCTCGGAGGATGATGTTTTGGGCAGGAGCTTTGGTGACATGCAATGCTTGTTTGTGTTGCTACAGGTACACTCAGCCTCGTCGTTTACGTGTAGCCACCTGAAGTAGTATTGCAGGGCTGTTCAAGGAATTGAAACGCATGAAGAGCGCACGTGTAATGCGCGCCGGGGGTGCCTGCCACAAGCACCGCCGCTGCCGAGGCGCCATCGGCCTGTTGCGACACAAAGCCGTTTCGCTCCGGGCCATAACAACCATTCATAGCTTCGAACCCAGTCCTCGCTGGGTAACTAATCTATGCTACGTTCAATCAGAGGAAGATGCGCAGCACGTTCAGCTAGTGGTGCGATCCACGCTACACATCCATACCAATTGGCATGTCATGTCTGCGGAAGCGAAGCAAGATCCAGGTAGGCGCGGGATATTTGTATTATTGATTCTAAGAGGACGCCTCAAGTATAACTGTTCACGATGGACGCCCCATTGTGTTGTGTAGGCAGGCAAGTGTACGACCCTCGGTCACCTCAGCCAGCTGCGGATCTCAGCCCCCTTCCTTCGTTTATACAATCGCTTATAAAAATAATACAACATGCGCTGCTCGATCCTCATTGCTGCGGCCCTGCCTCTCGTTCAAGGCATCCGCATCATACAGAGCAATGATGACGGCTGGGCTGAGATCAACATCAGGACGCTGTTCAATGTCCTGACTGCCGCCGGAGACGAAGTCGTGCTCAGCGGCCCAGCTGAGAATCAATCTGGCAAAGGTTTGTATTTGACTTCTGGGGTGCTGAATCAAGTGGTTTACAATTTTAGGTTCTTCGGATGCCACGCCCAAGACTGTTGACTCTGACGGCTGCATCTTCTCTTCCTGCCCTGGTGGAAGCCCAGCGACAGGTGCCAACGCCACAGATCCTCGTCTGAACTACGTCAACTCGTACCCCGTCACAGCCATCAAGACGGGCATCTCAGTCACCGCGCCCAAGCTGTGGAATGGAGCAGCTCCTGAACTTGCCGTCACAGGTCCCAATGTTGGCAGCAACCTCGACATCCAGGTCCCCTTCTCTGGAACTGTAGGAGCCGCAGTCTATGCCGCCAAAACTGCGAAGATTCCCGCCCTCGCCTTCTCGGGCTCATCCGGCGATCCAACCGCCTGGAACCAGCCTACCCCATTGTACAGCCAGATCTACGCAGACCTCGCTCTGAACGTTACCAACACCATCATCAAATCTGGGAAGCCATACCTGCCAGACAACACCTGGCTCAATGTCAATTTTCCGGCTGTATCGAGCACCAGGTGCAACAATGTCAACCAGTTCAAGTTCATCTTCACCCGCATCCACACAGGTCTCATCGGCAGTGATGCTGATATTGCTGTCTGCGGTACCTCACCAAGGCTGCCTTGGGAAGTTGACGTTGCCGCCATCCGTGGCAAAGATTGCTACGTTTCGATCTCGCCTGGTGATGCAAGCGACAAGACGACTGCCCCGGCTGCCCAACAGCAGATCATTTACGACAAGCTGAAGCCAATTCTGTCTTGCTTGCCTTAGAGTCAAATGCAGTCATCACCAAGGAGACGCTGTAGATAGTACCGGAACCTACAAAGACCACGCGTCGAAAAAGATACCACGCAGGCTATGATCCATGTAGGGTTGAAGCCTTATAAAATCTATTGATGTGCAAGAATTGAGTGTTTGCAACCCCCCCCCCCCCCCC
>SWKU01000005.1:0-510452 GCA_011058905.1 Curvularia kusanoi | reverse complement strand
CTTTAAAAAATTTTTTTGTGCAAAAAAATTTGGTTTTTCACCCCCCCCCCCCCCCCTTTTTTTTTTATGTCTCGTAGCACCTTCATTTCCCCACGTGTGCAACTTAACAGCTCAATCCTACGCCATCGACCTCCTGACCCGCCCCTCAACCTCGCCACTCTCGCCTTTGCCCTTCCACTCTACCGTGACGGTAATACCCCTGTCATCGCCCTTCTCCTTGGCGTATTGCAGCGTACCTTCCAGAACCTCGCCCTTCTTGAACTTCTGCTTCTGTGAAATGTCGTCATCAAGAAGCAACACAGCCTGGTGCCAATGTGTAGGGGTGTTGGCAGGACCTGTGGAGAAGCCCAGACCGGGAATGCCGTTCTTCTGCCAATCGACATCGTCGATCGACTTGATGTCCTGCGTGCTACCGGGATGGACGAAGATGGTGTCGAACCAGATGGCAATTGCCTGGATCGACTCGACGTCGCGGTCAAGAGTCATGTGCAATGGGATCTTGAAGCTCAGGTCGCCGATAGATGCGGTCTTCATCTCAAGCAGATGCGCGTTGGCCGATCCGCAGAGCGCTGTGGGTGGGACGTCGAAGACACCAATTTCCCGGTGGTTGAGCAGGCCACCGGGGATCATAGAGGAGAAGTCGAACCCGTACACATCCTTCCAGAATTGCGCGCCTGTCGCGTCGTCAATCCAAGCGGCGTCAGCGATGGGCGCCAGGCGGATGTTGCAATGGCTGGGCACCAGGAGACCGTCCTCCTTGAGATACATGTCGCGGGCGCGTAGTACGGAATCCAGCATGCCCTCGAAGAGGAGGCCATAGCCCATCCACTCGGAAATGATGATGTCGACCTTCTCCTTGCCGATCTGGCGCTGCGTATTGAAGTCCTCAATGCGGCCCTGGATGACCTGGATGCGATCTGCGTAACCGTTCTTCTCAATATTCTCTTTGGCTCGGAGGGCGATCTGAGAGTTGTCGACTGCGAAGACCTTCTTTGCGCCCGCTCGGGCACAGAACAGGGAGAGAATTCCAGTGCCGCAACCAACATCGAGAACGACCTTGTCTTTGAAGACTTCAAGGTTCTTTTCGATAAAGTCACGGTAACCTTCAGTCCGAACGCGGTCCTCGATCATTTCTCGGTGAATGCTGTTACCTTTGTAGGATTCAAAGTAGTCCTCATCTCTGTCGCTTGTAACCTGTAATCTGGAGAAATCTTCTGGCATGTCCTTTTGCAGCTTTGCTTCAAACTCGTCATAATCGACAGCCTTGGTCTCAATGTCTTGCATCAAATCCCCGAGTTCGAAGAGCAGTGCATCATCCTCGAGCACAGGTTGGAGGTACTTGTCGCTCAAATCTTCCAGTGTGATCTTGATGCTCTTTGCGTCTGTACCTTTCTGCGCCTCAGATCTCAAAAAATTTACCAGCTTGATAATATCAATCTCATCAGCCTCTGCACTCTATCAGTGATCTTGTAATTATGGGTAAAGACATGTAGCGCTCACTTGAACCAAGGCTCTTCACAGCCCCATTGAGATCGAATCCATGCTCCGATGTGCAATGCGATGACATCTCAGCAACACGTGCGAACTGCTGGTCGCAGAACAAGCACTTAAACGTCGTCTCATCAGCCTCGCTTCTCTCTTCGACAATGCTCCCCACCGAGCTGCCAGAGTCCGATTCCGAGTCTGAGTAATGGCGAGGCATGTTGTGTTTTTCACCCGTAAGTCTTTGTGGCTTTTGGGAGATTGATTCAGAATATGGCCAAAGGGAGAGAATATGGCAAAAGTCTAGTCCTCACGTACCGCTGCCGCTTTCCTGGAAACTTTGTGGCGCTAGTGTAAGTTTGTGCGAAAGAAACGCAGGGTTGCGGGGTAGGTTGGTGGAGCCTCCCGTAGACCCTTGATGTCACTTTCTTCTCTTTCGCCGAGTTTCATATTCTGCTCTGTCCAGCAATGCTTGCACGTACATATGCAAATTACCCGTGTTGTGTACATGCAGAATCGAATACGCTAGCATCTCTTGACGAGCAAGACGTTGAACGTGCACAGGATGAAATGTTAGGTGACATCAGTATTTCTACTATTTGCATACAATACCCCAAATACGTCTCCTTCTCCTATCAACCAGAATTCTTCCTCGTTTTTCATGCAGCGCTGCAACTCAAGCAGAATTCTAACTAAGTTTAAACCTCTGTGGCCCTGGATTCCACCCTCCTTCCTTCGCCGCGCTGAGATCTTGAGTGAGCCTATACAAATCGAGTTCATCCCTTCGGGTGATAGGGTGTATGATGGCTATATTCACTAGGGCGTGCGCTTCGCGAGTCCAGTGCTCTTTGGGTTGTTTCAAGATTTCAAAGGCTTCCACGGCCCAGACTGGAAGGTCAGGATAGCGTTGCCTGAGTTCTTGGGACGTGAATGTGAGCAGTGAGGTAGGCGAATCAAGCGGCAGCGGCAGCGGCTGGGTATCCATTTTCGTGTTCAGATGCACAATAGTATGGGGCGATGTAGTATGGGGTTATGTAAGATTGATGTCTGTCCTGGGAACTGTTCAAGAACATCTGAGAGTTCACAGCTATATACATGGACGCATGCTTGTGTCTCGCTTGACAAACTTCCTTCGCTCTAATATTGTCTCAGATCCTGCCAGCCGCTGCCAACCCAACTTGTAGCAAGCTAACACTCCAGTCGTATCGCTATCATATTCGTCTCTTCGCCATCGAGACATAACATGATCCAAAGGTGTTGTTCAAAGTCATTAGGAGTGAGCAGGACTCATAATCAGTTGTGAGAATGCCCTGGCTTTTGCGGAAACATGAGCCCAAGACTGTCTTTCTGGCAAGCTCTTGTCTGAAACCCCCAGTTACTGAGGATGCCCCGGCAGGCCTCGAGGAGCTCCGCGATCTTGCTGTGTCGCCAGAATATGGTCGCCCTGCACATTGAATCTGGCCATGTTTCTCTGGCATTCATCGAGCGTGCTCTTCCAGAGTGTCTGCATCTCGCTGTCATCGACGATCCATTTCTGCCTCTTCATGAGTTCGCACGCCATCTCGCGTATAACCCACCAGCATGCCATGTATTGCAGCCTCGCCAACGCTCGCAATTTGATCTGGGGGAACATGGATGCCTTTATGGCAGTCTCCCTCATCAAGTTCTCGTCCTTGAAAACGATTTGCCACATAGTGTGGGTGATGCTGTCGATCTTCCTTGAATCTACAACAGGGGGTGTGCGAGAGTCCGGTTGGAGTAGCTTGTGCTTCTGAACTGCAATCAAGAAGACACGCTGGGCAACGCTTGTTGCACTGGGCTGCTGGGGAGGTGGTCGTAGCGGTGAGTGAGCTCCGTTCCCACCGAAAGTCGGGGTCCTGGGAGAAGCCGCAGGCATCGTGTAGTACGTATGCCTTTGCTCCTGCGGTTGCAGTCGCTGCGGCTGCTCCTGCTGAAATCGAGTCAGCAATGGCTGCTCTAAAGCAATGGATGAAGCTATACGACTGTGGATTTTCGCAGACACATACCTCGCTCATATTCACTCTTTGCCTCTTCACTGGTGCCATCTGTGCGGCCGGCACTGGGACGCTACCTGGCCTATAAAAGGGCTGCGACGGTGACGGTGACGGAACATTCTGTCCATGTCAGCGCGGATTATCTTTGTGGTAGCCTAATGCACTTACGCCACCTTGCCATGTGCGCTTCTGTGATGGCAAAGGCGAGCCGAAAGCTGAGGCTGTCGGCGTGTTGTTGAACAGATTGAATGGAAGCGACTGAACGTGGTCAACGAAAGGCATGGCTTCATTTCATAGATGCGCTTACCGTCCTGGCTACCGGCGTCTTTGGTGATTCAGCTCCTGCCATGGCAGCGTAGGTCTTCTCTCGGCCTGAGAGCACTTGTCAATAACAATAGCGTGAGCCGTGCTGGCGAGCCGGTTGGTGTCGAGCGCGTGGTTTCTAGCTTGTCGTGAAAGATTGTAAATCGTGCAGGGCGGTTGACCCTCCAGGTGGATTAGTCTTTCCTGAACAGGTTAAGCAGCGAAGGGGAGTAAGTGAAAGGGAAGTTAAATTGGCTCGCTACCAGGGTCTACTTCGCCCAATATCCAAACGCCATGCTATGCAAATTTCAGGATGTGCCTCATCAAGCACTGAAAGCCAACAGCGGCAAGACAGTTGAATAAGTCTTCTTCGTTGAGTGGTTTAAGCGATGCTGCTTACTCGCCCTCGACCTCTGGCCTTACCACGAGCCTTTGGCTTGGAAGGAGCTGCCTCCTCGTCTTCTTCAGAGTCAACAATGTCCTCTTCGCCAAGATCCATATCCTCATCATCATCGTCCACGACTTTCTTGCTTGGCTTGCGTTTCTTAGCTCGAGCAGCTGTGGCCTGGAACGCCTCCTCAGGTGGTTCCTCCATGGGCGTAGCACGCTTGTTACCTTTTGACTTAGGCGCATACTTCGCTTCAAGATGATCGAAGAAGCCGCCTGCCCGTGACTTCTGGCGTTGCTGGATGAGTGCTGCCAGGTCTGACATATCCCCCCCGCCGCTTTTCTTGCCCTTAGGCTTGCCACTCGTCTTGCCAACTTTCTTCGCCTTGGCCTCTTCCGCCGCCTGGCGCTTGTCGAAGTCTTCGCGACTCTTCTTTGCGGCTTTCTTTGCCTTCAGACGTGTCTCGTCAGTCTCTTTCTCGTATGCCGGGTATGATTCGACCTCGCCCTTCGAAATAGCGTCATCAAGAATCTCTCGGTATCGGTCGTCGTCTACCAGGATATCCGACAACAGGACAGATTCATAGATTTGTTCCAGTCTGCCTTTGTATCTTGTGTATGCCTTTAGCAGGTCTGTTCGTTCCTCGTCGCTGCCCTTATACTCGTTGGAGAGTTTGTTGATAGCTTCGTCGTTGATGATATTCTCGAATTGCCCGCGGTAGAAGCTCAGCCAGTCAAAGTCCTCATCGTCCTCGAGGGATTCTGCCGTACTACCTGTGAGGTCGTAGCGCTTGCGTCGGCGGTCGTCTGACAGGATAGCATATGCAAAGGCGATCTCCTGGAACTTCTTGTTCGCGGCTTCTTTTTCGCCATCGGCGGCTTTATCTGCAAGATGTAAGCGGATGCTTCGAAACGATTGACCCGCTGCTTACCTGGGTGATGCTTCAGCGCCATTCTCCTGTACGCCTTTTTGACATCCTCTGCCGTTGCTTCGTGCTCCAGGCCAAGCACCTCGTACGGATTGACTACAGGTGGGCCATCTCCCTCCTCACCAATCTCCTCATCGTCTGAGCTGCGCTCTTCGTAGTCTTTCTTTTGCTTCCTCGCCATTGTTTTGAGATTGTGGATACGATATGACAAGTGCAGATGCTGAGCGCGTAATGAGCACAGAAACGCGTCGCGTCGGCGTGAAGGTGGGTACTCGCTATCGATAAGCAAAGCCCCACTCTTACATCACCAGACCCCTATAGGTGAGAGAAACGCTCTCATCCTTTCTCTGCCCAGCAA
The DNA here is from genome assembly GCA_011058905.1 of Curvularia kusanoi. Classification (NCBI taxonomy): domain Eukaryota; kingdom Fungi; phylum Ascomycota; class Dothideomycetes; order Pleosporales; family Pleosporaceae; genus Curvularia; species Curvularia kusanoi. The sequence continues at coordinate 504,978 of SWKU01000005.1, read as the reverse complement.
CATGACGGAGGATTTTGATACTGGTCCGGTGAGAACATGGGATGGCCCGGTGCCTCCCGCATCAGGACCAGAACCCAATGACCATCTACAGTACATGCGCCTCGCTCTGGACCAAGCACAAGAGTCACCGCCAAAGCCAACTAATTTCTGTGTTGGAGCCTTGCTTGTCGATGGGGAGACAGGCGCCATCCTCGAAAGAGGCTACACACTGGAATGTGAGGGCAATACACATGCTGAGCAATGTTGCCTGATCAAATTCGCCCGCAAGCATGATATGCCGGAGGAACGTGTGGGCGAGGTGCTACCAGCCAGCACGGTCATCTACACCACCATGGAACCTTGCAACAAAAGATCAGTCGGGAACATACCCTGCGTAGATCGTCTCATTCGTACACGAGGGACAGACGAGCTACCAAGGATCAAGAAGGTTTATTTGGGAGTCAAGGAACCAGAGAAATTCGTCGGTGCCAACGAGGGCATAGCAAAGCTGCGAGAGAACGGCATTGAGTGTATACACGTGCCTGGCCTGGAGGAGCGTATCCTCCAGGTTGCGACTGCTGGGCACGAAACATGAGGGATACGAAAGAGGGAACAGAGTAAACGAAAAGCTGTTAGACACCACTCAGCGTTGCCGCATCCATAACGCTTCCATCGTCAAAGAGTACTACCGCGCTTCATGTTCTCCCCTCTAAGCTCCACCAGATTGTCTAAATCGCCCATCTCAATGTCCCCCCTCCTCTTGCCTTTGCGCTTCACTCTTCCGAAGTCAAACTTGAACTTCTTCCACCGTCCTGCTCTTACTTCCTGGACGCGAACGGTGCTGACTCGTCGTTTGTGTGTCTTGCTAGATTGAGCTCGGGGCGCGATACTGGCTTTCTGGGCAGCTTCCAGGGTTTCAAAATCGGCCTCGATGGGTAGTGGACTCGATGCCATCAGCGCCATGAAGAGCGACGCGAGCCGCCGTTGACGGCTGCTGATCTGTGTTGGCGTGCAGGACGGATGTTGTGATGACTGTTTGCTGGGAGCTGCGGAGCCGCTGTGAGCGTGCCTCGACTTCTGCTTGTCTGGGTTGGATGAAGCGGCTCTCGTTGGTTGCGTTACTGATTTGGATGCCGACTTGCTGCTTCCCGCGTGTGTTTGATTTTGGGATTGTGTTCTTGCGAACGTTACTGCCCGCTTCTGACGAATGCGCAGCATGTCGAAGATGGCAATGTTCAGGCCTAGATGCTCGTCATTCCAACGCTTCCTACCCAGCAGATATAATGTTGACTTCGTCACGAGGAACCATAGGTCAAGGGGCAGCCGCAGCTGAGAGAAACTCAAGCGCCACATCCACGTCTAGGTAGCCGCTGGCTGGGCTGACACCTGGACCACGCCGCAACGCAACCCAAGTTTTTTCAACGGCACAGTCACAGGGTTGGACAGGGGACATGATTTTCAATTCTTTCGCGGCGCAGGCGGATGCGGCATTGTTTCGAAATAGAAGAACGGCGCTTCGAGCATTTTGACATGCTGCCAGCTTCTCAAGGCATTCGCCCCTAGACTCACAGTGTAAGCCAAGGCGAGCGATGACTTCTAGAATACAGATCGAGACTAATAAGTGCCATCTACTCGTTGCTCTTCGCTCAAGCTCTTCGCCTTAGCGATGTTTTCGATTATGGCTGATTGCGGCGCAGCTTTTGTGGAAATAGATTGCTTGGCCTCAGCTCTGACATCCAAGCTCTTGGCGAGCTTTTGGGCGTTATTAGCTAGCTTCAAGATTTTTGGAGAAACATGCAATATTTGACTGGAAGAGCGACGCGCTGGGGGTTGATGGAGATAATACGCAATCCTTCTGCAATTTTTCACCGAGTTGCAGCTCATAGTTTCCTCAACCCCTTACTAAACTATAGAAGGTTTCCATTGTCGCCATGTCATCTGTTCAGTCTCTCCCTGCTGATTCCCATGTTTCTTCTCTGATTTCCCTGCTGGATCTCCCTTCTTATCTCGGCATAATCGATATCCTTGAAGCGACCTCCATAATTTGTCCATCTCATCTGGAACGCAATTACAATCACCGGTAGCACACTTACTAGCTCTCCCAAGCCTGCCCACTGGGGCGGGATGCATACTTCACTGCCTCCATTCTTGATGCTCGCAAATACTCCCGCGGCCAACAGAATGGCACTGAAATTGTAAACCGCACTCCACACGAAGTTGGCAACGATACGCCTGTATGCTCCTTTGGAGATATCGAGCATGATAAGAACATTAGCGAGGCGCTCGGTCATAAAAACCACATCTGCGGCTTGTTTTGCTACGTCGGAAGAGGAATTCGGTGAGCGCATGTGGGCGCCAATGTCTGCCTGCTTCAAGGCGACCGAGTCGTTCGTGCCGTCACCGACGAACAGAACAACTCTCTTCTTATCGCCTGGCAAAGATTCTTGTAGATCTTGAATATACTTCCGTTTCCCCTCAGGGCTGCACCGTGACTTTGTACACACCTTTGGGATGTTGAGCTCGTGTGCAATTGAATTCACTGACCCGTGAGTGTCGCCGCTAATCATGTGTACCGTAACCTGACGCTTTTGCAAAGCTTCAATGACTCTACCGGCATTGGTCTTGACCATGTCGCGGAGCTTGAATGTGGCAGCAGTTTGGCCGGATATGGTGACGCAGAGGTGACTGCAATCTGTCTCTTCAATATGAAGATTGAGCCAGTCTGGATTACCAGCTCGAACTTCGCGGTTCTGAACACGACTGAAGCCTATGATACCTTCTCCAGGAAGACTCTGTACATTGTGCATTGCGACAGGTATAAGGTCGGTCTCAGCGCTCATGCGTGACTCTTTAGCCAGGTGGTTATAAACACCCAACGAGATAGGATGTTTACTATCTTTCAGCAAACCGAGAATGTAGCGTTTGACCTGGTTCGGCGCTAAGGTCCCAAAATATTGCTCGTTGACGACCGTGAAGTAACTGGTGGTGAGAGTACCGGTCTTGTCAAACACAACGTCTGTGGCATTTCGAGCAACTTCAAGCATCTGTGGGTTTTTGAAGACGACCCCATACCGTGCTGCAACGCCACCGGCGATCAAGACAACCATTGGAACGGCGAGTCCGATGGCACATGGACAAGATACGACAAGAGTGGCGATGGCATAGGTTATGGCTCGGATGGCTGCCGCTGACCAGCTTTGCTTGTGCTCCAATCGGCCAGTAAGAAACCAAACCATGAAGACAATGTATGCGGCAGCCGCAATGAGTGGCACGAGGTACCCAGCCAAACAGTCAGCTAGAGCTTGTATCTTCGGCTTTGTAAGCTCTGCACATTCGACCATTGCTGCAATTTTGTGGACTGTGTTCTCATGAGGAAGAGCCTTCAAAGCCACTATAAGCGTTCCATTTCCATTCATCGTGCCGGCAAAGACATTCGAATGCACCCCTTTGGCAACTGGAATTGATTCTCCGGTGAGCATAGATTCGTCCACCTCGGATCCGCCGTAGCTGACTGTCCCATCAGTGACAATTCGAGTGTGAGGCAGAACTTTGAAATAGTCTCCATACTGCAACAAGCGTGCGTCTATCTCTTTTGTCGGCGGATCTGGTTTCCGTTCGTAGGACTGTTCAACCAAAAGTGCTTTTTCGTTCTGTAAGGAGCGGAAGGAGATTGCTTTTGCGGCTCGGTAGCGAGCAAATTCGTTGATGAGTCGCCCCAAAAGGATGCATGTCACCAGAAGTGTTGATGTCTCAAAGAAAGACTTTGTCTCCAAAGGCCTCCCAGCAATCTCATACGCATACAGCACGACGCTAAATATAAAGGCTGTCGTAGTGCTGAACAGGATGAGAAAGTCCATGTTCAGCGCTCGAGAATACCATAGAGCCCTCAACACACTCGGTACAAACTCAATCCAGGCGATGATTTGAACGACCGTGGCTAGTGCAACGGAAGCATGAGCATAACTCGGGATTTCGTGGTTGAAGGGTGCCCATGCCAATACAAGGACAGGAATCGTCAACACTAGGGCGGGCAGGAACCAGTAAAATGCCCTTCGTGTCTGTTTCGCTCCAAGACTGAGACTCGAATGAGCTGGCGGTGGTGCCAAAACTGTTTCCTCGTTCCTCCGACGATAGAAATCGTAGATATCGCGGGCGCCGATAACCTTCGCATCGTAGTGGATTCGTATTGGTTGATGCTGCTGTGCTACCACTATGCGCTTGTCGGCACCAAACCGTGATGTCGATCTTTCCTCGATCTCGTTGTTATCATTGACTGTAAGGCTCGACCTGCAGTAAAGCCATGCAGGGCTCCAATATTGTCTATGAAGTTGTGGGCATTCGACTCCCGTGATTCCTTTCGGACGAGCTACAGAACGAAGATCCTGAGGTTTGACATATAAGAGCTCCAGGACTTGGTCCCTGGGTCTGCTGTTCTGCTCGAACGAATACCCTGTAAAGGTACCCAGCTTCCTGAGAACGTCGTCTATCGAAATTTGGCTGATGTCCAGTTCGAACTCAAGTCTGGCCATAACGACATTTACTTGGTGATTACGAATAGCCAGAATACGTCCGACAGCTCGTGTGATGCCGGTATCGCAGCATCCACACTTCAACCCATCGATGTTCAGCACGAATCGCTTGTAGTCGGGAGGGCCTTTCTCGGCATCTTCGCTGTCAGCAGCAGGTCGCTGGTCAGAATCAGGTTGCGGGTCAGGATCAGGTTGCGGATCAGGAACCGGCTCCGGTTCAGCAAAAGCAGGTACACTGCGTATGATGGCGTTGGGATGGACCTCGTCGCGGACACTACTCAGACCTTGCCTCGAGGGCTGCGGTTCGTGGTCGCCTTCAGCCATCAGGAATATTTGAAGCAATAGCAAAAGCACTGTTATACCAATAGTATCTGCTGAAGATAGCGATGCTTTGTGAACTTAGAAAGGACGCAGAGAATGGCGATGCCGCACCGAACCGGTGGCCGCGTTTGTTTACCTTCTAATCGCCCCCAATCAAGGCAACTACTCTCCAGACTGAATGGAAGTCGCAGAGCCCTGCACCACTTCGGCAGCAGCATCAGAAACAACAATCGATTGTGCCACGGGCTTGCCACGGCGATTAGAGAGCATACGGTGAATTATGTAGCTGTGCGGATAAGCTGTGAGATTACTTGAACTGCGACAATTAGACCTGACGTATTTCGATCAGTCTATCTCTGCTGTGCTACGTTGAGTTCTTTTCAATACCGGCAAGGTGCTGTACAAAACCCTACGATGGCGAATGCTTTTGACGATGTTCTCTTGAGCAGGTCATGGTCGTGAATTCTAGATTGAAGAATATTTCTGCCTCACTGATATATGCGCTGTGCACTAGCAGCATTAAGTAGGCATATGGCATTTTGGATGGATCCAAGTGAGGAGCGAAGAGCAGAGACAGCTAATGAACACTATAGCCATCTTGGAAAGCTCACAAGATGAATCCAGGTTGGATCTTTGAGGCACAGATGGCTGTATAGGCCGAGAGTGATGCATTGTGTTGGAGTACTCGGGGCTACGAAGTGTCTGGCCTGGTGGGCGGACTATGGTCACGTGACACCGCGTCTGTGATTTGAGGTTGCGTCATCGCTTGCCAGTCAGCGCAGGCAGAGCTTCGAAGTACAGGGCAGCGCTGATGAAACCCTGGCACCGACTTTTTGCGAGAATCATGGTCGCGCATCATGCGCGCATTGCTTGAGCACCTCACCATATTCCACTTGCGCTGAACGGCGACGCTTGCATTGTGCTTAACTTCAACACCTGCTAGGACCATGGCTGGTACGCGAGGTCGACTGCGCAAGACAGACGGCGCAACGACAACACGAAGATCGTTGCGCAAACGAGAGACACTGGAAGAGGAGCAAGATGGCCTACCCGATGCCGTGCGCGAGATGCTACATGAGGAGCGCGTCGCAAAGAGAGCCGCAGATGATGAAGCCCAAAAGCCGTCAAAGAAGCGCAAGACTGTGCATGCTCGAAGGAGTCCAAGTCCTGCACCACGTCCACAAGCAGCCAAATCTACAGCGGTAACAGAGTCTATGATTGCACGTACAGCCAAGCCTACGCCAGTGGCACTGCCGCCTTCGTTGCTCCCATACGAGCCGCCTACGGCCAATGCGTCGTCGGGCCAGCCTCCCCGCGTGCTGCAGACGGTTGAAGACTCGGAGGAGTCTGACGACGATAGTGATATGGAATGGGAGGATGCGCTTGGCGATGGAGGAGACAGCGAAGGAGAAGACCAGTCGAATGCTGCATCCAGCATAGGTGACATCTCTGTCACAATAGGCGGCAACAAGAGCGACGAAATCACCACCAAGAAGAAAGTTCGGCGACGAGCAATCACAGCTGTAGACCGAAAGAGGCGACTGGAAATACACAAGATGCACGTCATGTGTCTTCTGTACCATGTACATCGTAGGAACGTCTGGTGCAACGACGCGAGAGTCCAGTCTGCCCTGCGCAAGCTAGTGGATCCCAAGACATTGACAAACCTCGTACCTAATCCAGATCTAACACAGTATTCTGCCTCGAAACGCTTCGTTGAGGCCCTGAATGATCTGAAGACAATGTGGTCGAAGCGTTTCAAGGCTACAGCGCAGAGCATGTCTAAGGCAAAGTGGGCAGAGCCAGGCGCAGAAGTACGACCTTTCTCGGAATTCGATGAGTTCGACGACCCCATGGACAAAGACGACTTTCGTACAGCTGCACGCACGCTGCGGGGCTCTTGCGATGTGGGCGAGCAGCTGTTCTGCGCTCTTTTGCGCGGCATCGGAATTGAGACTCGACTTGTCTGTTCGTTACAGGATCTACCATTCGCATCTGCAGCGCAGCCGTCCACGCCCCAGAAACTGAGTCAGCCCACAAAATCGATCACTTTAGATCCCTACAACAAAAGTCCAGCGAAAAGTTCAGCGCCTATACGCAATAAGAAGCTGTCTCGACTCGAGCGGGTCATGGGCGAACGCCATATTATACTCAACAAAGCAGGCACCGCGCCAAAGAAGCCGAAGCCTTTTCACGCTCCTTATCCGGTTTATTGGGTGGAAGCGTTCAACCCGGCCCACCAGAAGTGGGTGCCCATTGACCCACTGTCGACATTCACGATCAATGCCCCCGAGAAGCTTGAGCCCCCCTTAAGCCATGCGCAAAACAGCCTCACCTACGCTATAGCTTTCGAAGAAGACTATTCTGCGCACGACGTGACGCGGCGCTACGCGAAGGCTTATAATGCGAAGACCTTGAAGTTCCGCGTCGAATCTACCCCTCGAGGTCCGTCGTGGTGGACTCGCACACTGAAGTTCTTTTCACGCCCAAATCCTCTCCCACGCGATGCGACTGAGGAGGCTACCCTTGCACGCAAGGTCGCAGCTGAAGGCATACCCAAAAACGTCCAGGACTTTAAGAATCACCCTGTGTACGTTCTGGCGCGTCATCTGAGACATAACGAGGTCATTCATCCACTCGAAGTGGTCGGTAAAGTCAATGTTGGCAGCGCCATGAATCCGCGTATGGAGCCAATATACAGGAGGAAGAACGTACATATTGTGCGCTCTGCGGACAAGTGGTACCGCATGGGTAGGGATGTGTTACCGGGTGAGCAGCCACTCAAACATGCAAAGCCAAAGAAAGGCCGATTACCCTCTATCGGCCCCGACGAGCGTCCAGAAGAGCAAGGCGAGGAAGTCGGCGCGGCGTTGTACGCAGAGTTTCAGACAGAGATTTACATTCCTCCACCTGTTGTACGCGGTCGCGTGCCACGCAACGCGTATGGTAATCTCGACCTGTATGTTCCGTCCATGTGCCCACCTGGAGGAGTGCACATTCGGCACAAGCTTGCTTCTAAAGCGGCACGCATCCTGCAGGTCGACTACGCGGACGCAGTAACAGGGTTCAACTTCAAAGGCAGGCATGGCACGGCGGTCGTTCAAGGTGTTGTTGTGGCACAGGAATACGGTGAAGCTGTACAGGCTACCATAGACGGAATGGAATACATGCAAGAGCGGGCTGAGATCGATGCACGGCGAGCCGAGTCGCTGCGGCTCTGGCGTCGCTTCTATCTTGGCCTTCGGATCGCCCAGCGAGTCAACGCCATCGAGATCGACGGCCAGAGAGGAGATGTTATCGATGTCCAAGCCTCAATCAATTACGAAGAGCAGAGAAGGCAGGCGGATGAGATGGCTGGAGGATTCTTGCCCGAAGATACAGCATACGTCGAGCCCTCTCGACCGCCGAAACCTGACGTCGACTTTGGTGGTGGCTTCATGCCCGACGACGAAGACGACGAAGTCGAAGATGGTGGGGACGTTCAAGAAGAAGGCGGCGGATTCATTCCCGACAACACCAACGAAGACAGCGACTTCGAACTCGGTGGACCCAGTCTCAACCGACAGGAATCATTTGGCAGCGTCATTCTCGAGTCTCAAGAACTGCGGCCCAGGAGAGCCAGCAGTTTCGGCGAGCCATACATATCCTCCGACGCATCTTCTCCACGCCACAAGACCAGCGGGAACGACTCCTCCGACGAAGAAAGCGAATGGGAAGACCCCGCTGGCTTCAACGACCCTCAGCACAACCTCCAGCTCCCAGAGCGCGCAGCCGCCCAGTCCGAAAACGCAGATACTGGGGGCGGCTTCTTCCTCCCGCCCACAGCCACCGACACCGACGCCGCGATGCATGATGCGCTCGCCCCGTCTGAAGACGCGCTCAGACGCGCTGCCGACGCTGGTGATGTGCCAGATGTTCAAACCGTGGCGCCAGAGGTCAGACCCGTATCTACAGAGGAAGAGCCGCCTGTCGCGTCGTTGCACAGCGAGATCAGCGACGCAGGCAGTCTGCTGCTCGAGGACCCCGACGACGAGGATGCAGATCCTGACTGGTTGGTTGATGCGACTTGACGTACGAGACAGGTCCATACTGATGATCTTGCCCTTGTATATAGCTCTGCGGCACGGTGTACATATCTGGTTGAATGACATTGAAATCGCGTGCATGTTAAGGTCCTTCGATACTATAATAGCTTTGTGTAGGGACATGTGGTCTTGCTATTGCTGTCTTCTCCACAAGGGGCGTGCCTGTAATAGCCTGCTACGCCGCAACACAGTGCCACTCTTCAAGTGACCCTTTGTCCTAACGTTTGAAGATTTCTGACTTTTGGCAGGATTCAAGATAGCAGTGTTCAGTGTCACAGTGAGCATGGAAAAAAAGCATCAATCAAGTCTTTGGCTCTGATGAGGTGAGACCATCACCATTGTTTCATACGCCTCATCCACTTCACACCGCGTCCCTCACACAACCTATCCATCTACCTCGCATTCCCGACAGCCAGCTTCCGATTCCTCTTGACCAGGGCGCCCAATTTCCTCTCAAGCACCTCCTGCTCGCGCCTGGCGCTCACCATAGCGGCCTCGGCCTCCTCAAGACTGAGCACACAGGAGCGCTCGATCTGGCGACCACCAGCAGAAGGACCAACGCCGCGCTCCTGCGGGGGCCGCATAGCATAACCCATTTCGCGCAGGTCGTCGAGGACCTTGCGAATGCGCTCATGTTCCCATGCGCCGCCCATGCCCAGGCCCGCGCCCACGAGCCCTTCCAGCCCGCGCACCCACACGCCGCCCGACTTGTCTCCGACCATGGATGCGATGCCGTCGATCTCGGTGGACCCCACGGCGCCGCCTTCGACGACCGCCCGCGCGGCTTTCTCGAAGCTTTCTGCTTGCCGTCCGGCTCCTGGTTGGATGCTTATGTGCGTTGTGCCTGACCCAGGTGTGCCGCCGACAGCGGCCATTTCCGGGCGCGGGTGGTTGGGCGGCGGGTTGTCGGTTGCCGGGAGGACGAATTGGTTGAGGTACGCGCCTGCGTCGGCGGGAGTCTGTTGTTGGACTGGGACGGGAGGGGCGTTGAATTCGGCGGGATGAACGGGAGGAAGGTGTTGAGAGTATGCCGCAGGGTCGAATTTGAGGGAGATGTCTGGAGAGTTGGGGAGGTTCTTACCCGCTTCTTTCAACGCGGTGGCGATGGCGGGGAGCACGTCTGTGGACGGGTAGGGTCCGTTCTGGTGCGGCGCGGTGCGCGTGGAGGGATGAAAGCGCAGACAGCCTGTGAGCCTCTCTATCTCGTTCTCGAGTGAGAGGGCTTTCTCTTCCAGCTCGGCGGTCAAGCCCCAGAGGAATTTGCCGTTGGGTGTAATAAGCGTACGTGAGTCCGGCTTTCCATCTTGGCCATCAAGATGAACAGGCTTCTTCCTCGCGAGAGCATCAAGATCAGCTTCAGAGAAATGTATCTTGAGGTCTGGGGGACTTGTCGGGTTCCCAGATTGACTGGTCCGCGAGGTGTGAGTCAGGGTAGATGAGAGGGGCTTGAAGAATTCCAGGGCTGAGACAAGAAGATCACCAGTCTTTTGAAGGTCATTGAGAACTGACTGCGCGGTCGGTTCGCGCCTTTCCCTAACATCTTCCGGTTGCGTCTCTGGCTCTGGAGTCGCACTTGCAGAATTGTGTGCTGATTGCGCCTTCACAGAAGATACTGTTGGTGTCTCGAGTGGCTCATCTTCTACAGTCGCACTCTTTGGCGAGGCAGGCTGGCTCTTTGCTGCTGCTGCTTCCTTCATCGCCGAGGCCATAGCAGCAAGTGGCTTAGGAGTTGTGGACGGCTTCTTTGCCTTCTTCTTACGGCCAATGATAGGTGCCTGTACAACCTCAACATCAGACCCGGCCTCTGCCTTCTCTTTCTCCTCTTCTTGACGCTTCCGCTCCTGCCGGTTCTTCTTCGCCTGCGCTTTTGTGACTTTTCGGACTGGGGCAGATCCAACAATGGTGCTAGGAGGCGGAGAACCTGCTCTTGATATCATCCCAGATGTCATAGAGGCTGTATCGGAAATCAGTTCACTGGCGGGAGTACCCGGCTGGTTTAATGATGCGATACTGGCCTGCCTGGACCTCAATTTATCCACGGTAGGGATTTGAGGGAGAGGAGGCGTCGGCGCAGCCACGGCGGGAGGAGTCTCGACTTTAGGGGTCGACACCAGTCGCAGGGTCCGAGGCGCAGGCGTGTGCTTTATAGGTGAAGGTGCAGCCGCCACCGCCGGACTTGCAGGCACTGAGGGAGCTGTTGTCGGAGGCACAATTCGTGCGTTCTTCGTCTGCAGCTCTAGCTTAGTCGGCGTAGCACTGCCTGCAGGCTCTTTTTCAAGCAACCCGGCGGTAGGTATATCAAGCTTGCCGGGGTGCTGTCGTTTGGCATTTGCGCTGGTGGTCACAGTGGCTGTTGCAACATCCGCGCTGACCTTGGCTGGAGTCTGTTTGCTGCTCTCTTCTATAGGTGTCTCGACCTTGTCTGCCTTCTTGTTTGTTGTCTTACCCTTCGTGTTGATCTTCGTAGGTAGTTCGGGCGCGGGCTTCTTCTCTTTCGATTCAGAGTTCTTGGACATCGTCACGTCCGCTGCAGTCGTGTTAGGTGGGCCAACCGATCCTGCAACTTTCGAACTGGACACTTTGGTGGGTGACTTGGTTGGTGTTGCAGGTGTCGTTCCCGCACTGATAACTGGTGTGGCAGCAGCTGATTCAGCAGCCTTCACTGCCTGTTTGCCCTTCTTCGCCTTTACAGGCGTCTCTAGTTTGACGGGAGTAACAGGTACAACGGGGACAGCAGGCACTATATTGGAAGATGCAGTTCGCGACATAGGACGTGAACCCGGTCGGGAGCCAGGAAGAGAAACAGCCTCCGCAGCAACACTTCTGGGAATGGCTGGAGCAGAGAAGCCAGGTGGAATAGAGGGTGTCGACCGCCGAGGCTGTTCAAAGAACTGTCCACTGAGGGGAGTACCTAGGGGAGGTCGAACGGAGTCGTGGTCATCATTGACAAGTGCATCAACTTCGAGGGTCGCTTGCTCCTCGTCGGCGAACGTCCCTACTGCGCGCAGTTGTTAGCAATAGACCCGATCGAAGGCTGCAATGATAAAAGTGGCGGCGGCTAATAACAACAACGGCGACAGTGCAGCGGCGGGTGGAAATCTCAAGCAACGCTGTAAAGTGTAAAAGTACATCAAGTGGTAATGGCATTTCTCTCGAGCATCTTCGTCACTTCAAAGGCAGAAGGGATGTAGGGAAGCCATCTCTCTATTAGAAAGTAAGCATGCCGACTAGTAGCGGCAGGAAGGGGAATTTACGTACATGCGATGGCAATGACGAAGATGACGAGAGAAGCTGACCCAAGCGTCTGGCAAAGCAGCGTATTCCACCCAAAGAAAGAAAGACATGAATAAGATGCGAGGTATTGAAAGCCATAAGATCGTGCCGAAGCCAGGGACCTAAGTCCAAGGCTGGCCGTTCATTAACGCCGGGACCACAGTGCCTTGCACTTGTTGATATGCCGATGCAGTGTTGCCTAACCTAAAACGCCGTTTGTCGCTGCCGCATAGAAGTACTAAGACAGTATATCTGACCCAGCGGCCGACTAAATATGTGAAAGAAGAGAAATGTCTACCATCGTCCGGCACCGCCGAAGTTGTTATTGTTCGCATAAAGAGAAGAGAAACCATTCTGGCCCTGGCCATACGGTCCCTGCCCAGCCATGTTCGCCTGGTGGAGCCTCGCCTGTAAGATACTCGGGTCTTGCATATCAGCCATGCCACCTCCTCCGGAGGAAGTTGTATTGGCGTGGCGATGCTTCTTGCCCTTCTTCTTGGATTTCTGCGAACCAGACTCCTGGTAAGCGCCAGGCGAGGGTCCATAGGGGAAGTTTAGCAGGCCAGGGGCAGGGGAGGAAGAAGTCGAAGGGTGTTGATTGAGGAAAGAAGGAAACATTGACTCACGCTTACCAGAATCGGCCGTCCGAGCACCATTATTGCGCAGCAAATCTTGATACAATTCGTTGGTGTTTCGGTTGGCATTCGCACCGTAAGGCAGGCCGCCTGTAGCAAAGCCATGGCCTTGCGCAAACATGTTGGTGCCTCCCACGGGCGGTGTTCCGGTGGGCTTGAGACCTGGAGGGGGCCCCTGCACGTTGGTGAAGAAGTGCCCACCCAATGCTTGTTGTTGAGGAATCTGGTTGAATTGGGTCGCGTTCTTTGGCATCATCGAGTTTTGCTGATTCATAATCTTCTGGCTTGCGACGGGCTGGACATTTGCAGAAGCGGAGGCGCTGTCGTTGGCAAAGCTGAAGCGCGATGTGTGCCTGGCGTGACCAGAAGCAGCTGCGCCAGCGGCTTGCTGGTTCTGAGAGCCCTGCAGAGTGGAGAGCAGAGCAGCCGATTGCGGGCCAGACTTGAAATTCGACAATAAGAGTTGCTGCTGCTGTGCCGGTGTCAGAGCACGAGTATTCAGACCTAGGTTGCTGAAATCCTCCGTGAGCGAGCTGTTGCCAAACAAATTGCTACCGAATCCCTGCTGGCCTGGGGGAGCAATGGCATGCTGGTTCTGATGGCCACCAGGAGCTTCGTGGTTTCCCTCAGGCTCTCCGCCGAGCTGGAGGCTTCCTCCAGCGGTCGCCTCGTTGTCCTCGGGCTCGGCAGCTGCGGCAGGCTGCGCCTGTGTAGCAGCTTTGGCCTCAGCTTCAGCCTCTCGCTGCTTCAGAAGCTCTTGCTCTTTCTCCCTCGCAGCTCGTCGTTTGGCACCACCATTAGGGTCCAAAAGTTGAGGAAATTCGACAATAGCCTTGAACTCCTCTTCCGAGAGCGCTGCACTCGAAAACACAAATTTGAAACTAGGGTTGCAGATGGTTTTGAGGAGACATTCGAAACCGCTGGCTTTTTGCTTGGCCGACTTGGACTCTGCTGCATTCTTCGACTTCAAAGCGGCCTTCTCTTTTGCCTTCTCTTTCTTCCGTTCCTCCTTCTTTTCCTCCTTTCTTGTCTTGGGCTTAGGCACTGGTTCCTCTGGCTTTGGGGGTTCTTCCTTCTTCGGCGCAGGGGTCGGTGCCTTCGAGGCTTGCGCAGGCGTGGCGCTTTGTACCATGGGACTAGGGTGCGACGCGATCGTCGAACGGCTTGCGCGCCGTTCTAGAGCTGCTTTGCTCGCCCATCCAGCAGTTGCGGGGAGGCCTGGGGCCTCTTGCGTCGGACTGGACCCTTCATTGCTATGCTGTCGGCTCATAGGAGCTACAGCAGTAGTGACAGCGGCAGAGACAGGAGGTCCAGGATGGGCAGGAGGCGCAGAACGAGAAGTCGACGATTGCGCGGGCTGCTGCGTCTGGATCGAATTCATCATCGACAAGTCTTGTCGTGTAAAGCTCTCATTATCTTCCCCAGGTTCGTGCAGGAACATGCAGTTACGGTTGTTGCATTGCTCGCCACGGAGATATGCCGAGCAGTATTTGGTGGTGCCATATTGCGCCCTGTCGCGGGTGAGCATACTGTAGTTGAAAGTGAGCCAAGCCATGGGTGACCTACCTCAAAACCCTGTCCCCGTTCTGCGAACCGTCAACAGCAGTGATGCATGCCTCAGCATCTTCCTTGCGGGCGAATGTAACATAAACGCCAACAGATTGCTGATGCTGGGCATTTTCCCGTGCTTTGCTAACAACGATCTTGATGATCTTGCCATACTGTCCGAAGTAGTCAGGCCCTCGAAGAGTGTCGAGCAGTCGGTCTTCCCGTATGGTGGGAGTGAGGCCCGTTACGTATACGAGGTTCTTCTGAACAACACGCAGACCGGCGAGGTGCTTGCGGCTGAGCGAGTCGGCCTCGGCCTTCTGGGCTTCCTTCTGCCGGATCTGGGCGTTCTTCTTGGCCTTCTGTGCAATTTGCTGCTTGTGTTTGGCCATCCTGTGCGATGTTAGGGACGTCTGGGGGACGGGCGCAAAGGGACCCACTCTTCGGGAGTGATATTCTTGAACTCGATGGTCGAGTCGTCGTACGGACGGCGACAGGCCGGACACAGTCCGTTCATCGTTGTCTTGATGTTGTTGTAACAGAACTGGCATATCTGGCAGGGTATCAGTACGGGCGGTCCTGGGTTGCTGCACTGGATCGTGGGCGAGGGCGAGGGCGTACTTGATAGCCGCAAGGACAAGGCCGAAAGTTCCTGTCGGACAGATCAAACTCCTCGACGCAGAGCGGGCAGCACTCGTCCTCGTCGTCGTCGACGAACTGGTCATACTGAAGGCGAGACATGGTGTGTATGTGGAGGTGTGACGGTGTGTCGATGTGCTGGGATGCGCTGCGGGCAGTGAAGGTGGCCACCGGGGGGGAGGGTGTCGGGGGGGGGCTGTCCAGGAAGGAGCAGAGTCGTGGGTGTGGTCGTAGATGGAGCGTGGCAGATGCAAAAGACGCAAACAAACGCCGGCCGTGTCAAGAAAAGAGATGCACTATTGTTCGCGGGTGGGTAGTCGAGCGCGCTGGAGGCAGGTGCAACTACTGCAAGAGACTGAGACTGTCCGCTAACAGCGCACTGACCAACTCTCCCGCGCTGCAGGCGAGCTTCGTGAACGTCAGTACCGCAGACGCCTTCACCACCACCCTCATTGCCCGCCCGCCCCGCTGGACCGCGCAGCCTCCTCCGTCCGAATACACACAGAATGGCTATGAGGCTTGCTGTCAGCCGGCCATTGGCCGCCGCCGCCGCCCGCTCGACGGCCGCGCGCGCATTCTCGACCACGGCTCTGCGGGCAAAGGAGATCGCGGGCGAGAACACCGAGACACCCAACATGCGGGTAGGCATAGGCATCGCCTGCCGTTGGCCGTGATGTTCTCCAGCTGATGTGCAATGCAGTTCGCCCCGCGCAACCCCTCCGAGACGCTCAAGCGCCCCATTGTGAACCCGGTCGATAGCCTCAAGACCAAGGGCGAGTCTCTCCACAAGTACGGCAACTACCTGATGTCGTGTCTGCCCAAGTACATCCAGCAGTATGTCCACCCACAGCGTACACATGGCTATGTCTGACAATACAAGGTTCTCTGTCTGGAAGGATGAGCTCACCATCTACATTCCCCCGGCCGGTGTGCTCCCCGTTTTCCACTTCCTCAAGAACCACACAGCCGCCGAGTACACCCAGATCTCCGATATCACCGCCGTCGATTACCCCACCAAGGACCAGCGCTTCGAGGTTGTCTACAACATGTTGTCTATCCGCCACAACTCGCGTCTGAGGGTCAAGACCTACGCTGACGAGGCTACCCCTGTGCCCTCTCTCTGCGATCTCTACGACGGCGCCAACTGGTACGAACGCGAAGTCTACGACTTGTTCGGTGTCTTCTTTGTCGGTCACCCTGATTTGAGGCGCATCATGACCGACTATGGTTTCGACGGTCACCCACTGCGCAAGGACTTCCCCATGACCGGTTACACCGAGATCCGCTACGACGAGGAGAAGAAGAGGATTGTCGTCGAGCCGCTCGAGATGACTCAGGCGTTCAGGAACTTCCGTGGCGGTTCAGCAGCCTGGGAGCAGGTTGGCCCTGGACAGTCTACAACACCAGAGACTGTAAGTGACTCCACATGTCTACACGCTCAGTAGTATCTAATTTTGCACAGTTCAAGCTGCCGACACCCAAGCCCGAGCCTCCCAAGGAGGGCGAGCAGAAGAAATAGAGAGCTAGAGGAAAATGTTGCATTTTGTAAATACCTGAATCCATTACCTGTACCACCACTTCAAGAGCTCCCAAGATTGATTATTCAGCAATTTTGAGCTCGTTTGATTGGCTGAATGTCGGAACCCAGCCAAGACTTGAGACCTCGCTCTTCGCACTTCCCCGCTCCATCAAGTAAGGTTCAAGTCGATCACGCCAGGTACAATATCTTGCAAAAGTATTTGCCAGCTGACTAGGCACATGCAGAACTCCACAGCGGCAAGCAGGATTCTAGAACCTCGCAATTTGTTGCCAAGTACAGCCCCTCGCTACATCACGACATGCTGCATGCTTGACGCAACGGCGCCGGAATGGCTATCCGCTCCGCCGTATTGTGGATCTATAAAACGCCTTCATCGCCTCGAGGATGCTACCATGCCTGAGCTGGCTGGTACACCCGACAGTGACTCGTATTGCAAATCCGTTGTTTGACTCCACGTGGCTCTGCTACCACGATTATAAGTACCAGCCATGCTGCTCTCCATATCTCCATCGTACACCATCCAGCTCATTGCCTTGCTGCTCAATACTCTCCCGACAATGGCATCCCAAAACACCACCATTACGTCTGAACCCCCCTTCAACCTCGCCTCACCCCCAGGCACAGACATCTGGCGTAAACCTCCCTCCCACAATGCCTTCAGCGCGCCAACCCACCCCGAATCGCTCCCAGCTCATCCTCTCTCCGCCTTCCAACGTGCACGCCTTACCTTTGCGCTCCCACCAGCCAATGAGCTACGCCAGTACGACCAAGCGGGACTGCTGCTGCATCTGACCAAGCCAGGCGTGCCGGATGACAAGACCAAATGGCTAAAGACCGGCATCGAATGGTACTACGGCAAGCCGTATATCAGTACCGTCGGCTGTGATACCTGGGCCGACTGGAGCGTGGTACCGATTCCTGGATTCAACGCGAGTGCCGGGGAGAGGCCGAGTGCGACTATTGAGGCGCGGCGGGAGAAGGATGTGCTGGGAAAGAGTTTGTGGGTTTACTGGATTTTGACCAACGATGATGGAACTGAGGAGAGAATTCCGCTTAGAGAGGTCAACTGGTTCTTTGCGGACGAGGATGGCTGGAATGTTGGTGTTGGTGGGTATGTTGCAAGACCTACGAAGGAGGGTGGAGACGGAGAGCTACAGGCCGAGTTTGAAAAGGGAGTCGAGGTCGAGATCCTGGATTGTTGAGAAGGTAGAAAATTGCAGCGTGGCTGGGGTCGATCGGTGATTTCTACATTGTGCTGCAGATGATGAGTGGTACTCTATCCTCTACCAATCGGTTCTCTTGCTGTAGTAGAAATTATTGAACACCTTTGTAAGTAAATGCTCGCCATAAGTGCTTCCCTCGTGCATACTTGGAGCTCCACTCTGCTTGACGCACTTTTGCAAAGGTTTCACAGTGGCATCGAAATTCGGCTCGAAGAAGAAAGGCACTGACACTCGACCTCCACCTCCTGGTCCATATACGCCACCATCTCCGCGATGAATGACACGGTGCATAGTGCTCTTCCACAATCCGTTCGTCCATCTCTCAATCATGTCACCGATATTGACGACAAACGCTCCAGGAATGGGGTCAGCAGGCAGCCACGTTCCATCTTTGAGTTGGACCTGTAAGGCTCCTGGAGTAGGATCGGCAAGGAGGAGGGTGACACAGCCGTAGTCCGTGTGCGCGCCGCATGAGAATTGGCTAAGGTCCTGCTCTCCACCGGCGTGCGTGGGCTTTGCAGATGGCGGTAAAGGGGGATAATTGATCATGCGCATGACCCAAAAGCTCTCATCGCAGTGGCGCACAAACACCTCCTCGTCTTCTGCATCTCTCTCCGCATCGCCCTGCGCAGGGCCGAGGTCCAGCGCAACACCCATGGCACGCACCAGCGCCCTTCCCACCTCCGTCACCTCCTTGATATATTTCTCGTACACGCCTCTCAATTCTGCGGGCTCGTCGGGCCACAGATTCGGCCCTTGCAAGGTCTTCCTGGTCCCAGAACCTCCATCGCCTTCCTCTTCCACACCGCTCCATGGCCGGTACAAGTCAATTGCCTCTTGCATATCCTGCAGCCCACCTGTAACATTCTCGCCGAGCCCCTGATACCCCCGTGCTGAGTCACCGCCTTCTGGACCACCTGCATCGAAGCGTTTGATCTCATTCTTCTTCTCAAGTGGCAGCGCAAAAAAGCGTCTTGCAAGATCAATGATCTGATCCAATTCGGCGGTGGGGATACCGTGTCCGGTGAGGTAGAAGAAGCCGTAGTTTACACAAGCTGCATTGATGGCTTGTGCAGTGATCTGGCGGTCCGAGGCTGATGCATTGGGATCCAGGAAAGAAGAGATGTCGATGATAGGCAGACCGTCTTCTTGAGCGGCAGCAATGGGCCTGTCATAGCGTCCGCTGCTGTCCGTGGTAGGGTTTGAAGGTTGCTTAGAGGTGTTGGTGCTGTGCCTACTCCGCGCTGTGCTGAGGGCATCGTCCATGTCGTATACGGCCATGATGAGATATGTAAATCCGTGTCTTGTTAGATTTCACAGTTCATTTAGTCACTCCACTAAGATTCGCTCTAAACCCTCGATGCAGCGAATAATGTCTTTTCTTGTCGACAACCTCACGTTGCGTATGGATGGTTGGCAATTTGATGTCAGTGTCGAAGTGGTGGAGTCAAAGAGGCGGGAAAGACGAAGCCCTCGGTTAGTCTTTCCTCATCAGGACTGCTGTCGTTGATACACTTGGTCGAACTTTGCTTCAATCTTCTGACTTTGTATCCTGTCGAAGGACCATACAGACTTGGCGTGGAAAGCTGTCTTGATATGCAGGATACGCAGTGATGCAGCAGTGACTGGCACTGCATTGGTGCTGAAAGCTTCGCCTGTGTGCAAACAAGGACCAGACATTCGCTGACGATGATGGTAAACTCTACGTAGACGCAGATGCCAAAGTAGCAGACATAAAGGATATGTGACCAAGGCTGCGGATCTCCATCTCGTCGCCCAAAATAATCGAATCGAATTATGCTGGCCCTGCCTGCCAGGGCGTCGACATGTGCGACCAAAGGGAGAGCCAGGCGCCTCCCACCTGACGCTAGGAGAGCGGTGAGCCCCACCACGTCGTAAACAAGGGTCCAGGAGTTCGCCCATTGGGACAGGACAGATAGACAATTGCTTCGCAACAACTCACCTCGCCCTCCCAAATCTCAGCTTGAAGCCCAAACCTGTCAAGATGAGCCTGCAAGCACCCTCTCTGTCGTTGCGCTCCAAGAGCCCGTCGCGTAACAGCGGCTCCACCAAGGCCGTCATCCTGGTACATAGTTTCTGAGTACCCATGTACGCGCAACAAATGCTCACATTTGCAGGTCGGAGGACCGTCCCGCGGCACACGGTTTAGGCCTTTGTCTATGGAACTGCCCAAGGTATGTACATTGATTGATTGACTTGGGCATGCACCCCGGTTGCGTCACAGGCTAACCCCACCAGCCATTGTTCCCCGTCGCCGGTCATCCCATCATCGAGCACTGCTTCCGCGCCGTCGCCGCCGTTCCCGACATCAAGGAGGTCTTCATCGTTGGCTACTACGAGGAGTCCGTCTTCCAGCCCTTCATCAACACCGTCTCCACAACATGGCCGCAGCTGAGCGTCAAGTACCTGCGCGAGTACCAGGCCCTGGGCACTGCCGGCGGTCTCTACCACTTCCGCGATGTCATCCTCAAGGGCAGGCCTGAGAAGCTGTTTGTCCTCAACGCCGATATCTGCTCATCGTTCCCTCTGCAGGAGATGCTGCGCCTGTTCGACGACAAGGACGCCGAGGCCGTCATGCTCGGCACAAGGGTTGCGAACGAGTCGGCTTCCAACTTCGGTTGCATTGTGTCTGATGCCCACAGCAAGCGTGTGCTGCACTACGTCGAGAAGCCCGAGGGGCATATCTCCAACCTGATCAACTGCGGTGTCTACCTCTTCTCCACAGAATGCATCTTCCCCGCCATCCGCTCCGCCATCAAGCGCCGTACCGAACGCCCCCGCCTGCTGTCCTACCCCTCTTCTGAGAACCTTGAGTCCTCCTACTACCAGGGCGATGAGGACGATGAGGACACCACAAACGTTGTCATCCGTCTTGAGCAGGACGTTCTCTCTGACATCGCTGACTCGCGTCAATTCTTCGTTCTCGAGACCAAGGACTTCTGGCGCCAGATCAAGACTGCTGGCTCCGCCGTCCCAGCAAACGCCCTTTACCTTCTGAAGGCTTTCCAGTCTGGTTCGGAAGAGCTGGCTGCACCCTCCGCAAACATCATCCCGCCTGTCTACATCCACCCCAGCGCGAACATCGACCCTACCGCAAAGCTTGGACCCAATGTCTCCATCGGTCCCCGCGTTACTGTCGGCGCTGGCGTGCGCATCAAGGAATCTATTGTCCTTGAGGACAGCGAGATCAAGCATGACGCATGTGTCATGTACACCATCATCGGATGGCACAGCAAGGTTGGCGCCTGGGCGCGTGTAGAGGGCACCGCGCTCCCTGTCACCAACCACTCTACGAGCATCATCAAGAATGGCGTCAAGGTGCAGAGCATCACCATTCTGGGCAAGGACTGTGCAGTCGGCGACGAGGTCAGGGTGCAGAACTGTGTCTGCTTGCCTTACAAGGAGTTGAAGCGCGATGTCTCCAACGAGGTCATCATGTAAAGTTTACCATGATATCGAGAGTCAAATGTGCACGTCGACATAAAATAACAGATTGCATCGCGTCCACTGAGGCAAATTGGAAGCAGCGTGTGTGGTGGACCACATCTAAAAGCATAATATAATGAGAATGGAGTGATTGATCATCACTGAGCCACTAGCATCACTCGTACCAAGTTGTTTGTTTAAAGTTTTCCTACCCACATGCTTGGTCATTGGCGGTCTTTCTTTTCTGCAAAAGCTCTTCGTTAGCTATCTGTCGAGCACTGCAGTCAGTGTCGAGGTCGGATGCGATGTCAAGAGTAGCATTGCACCAAGTGGAGAGCTGGTAGACTTCATTGATCTTCTCCATGTTCTTTGTTGTGAAGATGTTAATGTTGCTGTTCAACTATCCAATCCAAAGCCAATTATACTGTACCTATATGCTACGATCTAACCATCAGATGTTCTGAAGACGTGGGTGACAGGTCCTTGTGGCCGCCCTTGCAAATGCCTTTGTACGCTCTTTAAATTACATGCTGACAGCGAGAGTAAGCGATGTTGGCGATTCTGTAGTGCAGCTTGCTGCCTTTCACTTCCTACGCCTTTGCCTCTGATCCACTATTTGCATAACTAATTTACAGTAGAGACATTATTCCTGTTAAACCTATAACAGTCAAATCTACTTTTCGGTGGTTATCTGGACCATTGTAGTGATGTTCTAGCGAATGCACGTGGCAGCTCCCCCTTGTATATGCCTTCACTTTCACTTCACTACTACAGCACCTCGACCCCAAAAGCCCGCCATCATACCTGCTGACTCCATTCTATCCCTCTCTATAAGCCTTTTGATCAGTCTTATTCCTATCAATTACAGTTGCAAACACTGCTTGGTCGGTTTGAGCGGCCTCCCCTTGTTAGGGTCTGGTGGACGACTTCCTATCAAGTTCGAGCGCCGGTTCGAGTCGTGATAAAAGCCGATCTTTCCAGGTCAAAAGACAACCCCTGTCAGAATAATCTTCTAAGGCGCTGGGTATCGCACATGAAGGTCAAAGGACAAAAGTTACAAACGGTCAGAATAAATCTGGTTTAAAAAAGAAAGGCTTTTCAGACAGTTGAACAAGGTTAGAGGGTACTGTCTCTTTTTTGGACTTCTTTTCTTTTTTTTTTTGGAGAGTTAGTGCAGATTGATTCAATTTTTGTAGCGTGTAAGTTCAGTTATTATTGCGAAGTGATTGCTTGTTGGCAACCCTTATAAGTAACGCTCGCAACCATCGTCCCTGCAATCTATCTGGGCTCGTGACTTAGGATCAGTGGCGTTGGCAATTCAATCCAAAGCATTGTCTTGACGTCTGCCTCCTGGTCCTTGAAGATCAGCTCATCGACCTGGCGATAGGCTTCTTGCATCAGCACAGCTGGCCAGCGAAGTTCAGGGCCGGGTGCAGCACCAGGCCAATCAAGGTCTCGGTGAGGTAGACCAAGCGCTGTTTCGATCGTGCGCATGATGATTGCCATCTGGGCAAGAAAGGCATAGATGTTTCTATCCTTGAGAAGTGTGGTTTTGGTAGAGCGAGTCACCCAGTCGCAAGCACTATCACGAAGACGGAGATATCAATCAGTCATGGCGATGCGAAGACCACATCGATCATATGTGTGATCTTTCGCAAGCACTTCGCGGCCAATCTCGACAAGCTTCACAAAATAGCGCTTGAATTTGGCGTACCGCACATCGGGGGTCAGACGGCACATAGTACAGTGGACTTTGCCGGTAGTCGAGCGGGTTGTCATCGGAGCACTCATGCTGTCTCGTGCTTTGTTTCTGTTCCCTTGTTCCTCTTCCGCTGGGGTTGGGAGGTTGGATAGTATACTGAGGCCATCCGTCAGACGGCTGTTTGTCGTGGCGTGTAATAGTAGCAAAGGTGATGTTTGTACATTGATGTCGTCTCAAGGAGTTTATTTGTGGTCGAAGTTGGTTGTGCATTGTGAGGTGTCTGAAAGTTTCATTGTCAGGTGTCTGACAACGTTTGCTCTTCAATACACGCATGGCGTGTCTGAACAATGGCTAAGTGTCGCGGCAACCAAACTCGAAGCGGAGCGTTCGCATAACGCAATGTGTCTCTGCAAGGGCTTCATGCAGCGCTGCGATGCCTCGTAGAGTATTCGCGAAAGGAATATCTGGAGGTGCTCCACGTCCAGGTCTAGGTGGGCTTGAATGGGATCGTGACGCCAAGCTTGGAGACAGCACAAGGCTCGACGTATGCAGTCTGTCACCGTGAGGGCCTTCAAGTAGAACTACCACTGATGCGACTGACGCTAGTTTGGTGAGCGTCTCTCGCGTGCCTGTTAGTACTATCTCCGTCGTTTGCGCGAATGAGCTCGGCATAGCCTGGCAACTGAACACCAGTGTCGTCACGCGACAGCACCCTTGGTGGTATTGCGATTGCATCACCATTAGCTGTTGTCACAACAGCCATCTTGTCGTTCTTATGATCGTACGGTGGTGGAGCTTCCCCGGAGTCGTTGAGCCCCTCCACAATGGGAGGTTGGTTGCGCCTCAGTATCGCCCAGCGCTCGACATCCTGTACCAGGGCATGTTGTCCTCTCAATCTAATCTGCTCTTGCCCTCGTCTTCTACAACGATGGATATACCACAGCAGAGCAGCTGCGACAGCTACAAGCAAGGCTAAGAAGAGGAAATAATAGTTAAAAACGCGGTTACGAACTTGGCTTGGTTGTTGAGGCTGCTCTGCGGCGATGAAGACGCGAGGCGGACTTTCGAGTAGCGGCTGGCCTGGATCGATAGAAAGTAGAGATGAGGGCTGCGGAGAAAAAGAGGAAGTTGAAACACCCTCAAATTGTGTGGTCGGCGGCATTGTCACAGAAGGTATAGGTATAATTAGGTTGGATGGCTCCGAGGAGATGACCTGGGCAGTCGCCCAATGTAGGAATACCAAAAGATTAAGGAAGACGGGAACGAGCGGAGGGTATGTATTGCACATAGAGGGCCGTCTGGATCCGTCATGTCTCATGTTCACACCAAAGACATCGAAGAAGGCAGCTGCGAACGTAAATCTTGAGGTGCTGCAGAGAAGGATGATGCACAATCAACACTAATAAAAGCAACAGCCTACGTCTGAGGGAATTTCTGAGGTATGGCTATATAAGTGCGGAAGAAGAACAAGCATTCCAGGCGATACCCGATCCTCCGTCGGACATGCGATGTTCATATAGAAGAGCATTGCGGATCGTCGCGGAAAGCTTAGACTTGACCCTGCAGCGCGCCAAGCGATGGCGCAACTCAGCTTGATCGTTGCGTAGCACCCTGTTGACCACATCTAACCTTACTGATCCCTCTGCAACCCGCGTCTCGCACAACTCACGATGGTCAAAGCTGTTAGAGGTAGGACGCCCTCATTGTCCGCCACCATCATCGATGCTCATATGCACAGGCACCCTTGTCCGATGCGACGCGTCGATCAAAGCCATGCTGGTCGACATCGACAACAAAAACAACCACGAGTTCATCATCGAGGAGCTGGATGAAGAGCACCTCCTAGTCAAGGAAACAAAAATCAATGAGCTGAAGGCTCGGCTGAACAGCGTAAGTGGTTTTGAAGAAGGTGGAATCCACAGCACTGACATAATGCAGATGATGAGAGAGCGTCTGAAGGAACCCGAGAGCTCAGACTCTGAATAGTTCTTGAAAACTACAGCGATCTACATATGCTGTCCGCATACTGCTCTGCCCTACCCGACGCAACGCATAGACACACCCACGGATTCACACGAGCTCAAAGCGACCCTACGACATAGCCTTCTTCTGGTCGGCGCCCTCCTGCGCATGCACCCACTTGGGCCTGGTGTCGGTGTAGAGCTCGGCATTGATCTTGAGGTTGTCCAAGATACCGGTGTCATCCAGAGTTCCCATCTTGACAATCCTCTTTCCAGGGAAGGTTGCTCCTTCGCGCCACATGGTGGAACCACAGTCGCCGCTGGACGTTGTCAGTCTCATATCCCGCTAGCGCCTGCGCGGAATACATACCAGAAGTTCGAGATGATCTCATTTCCACCGTCAGCCTTCTTCTTGTGCTGCTTCGGGGTGCCTTTGGTGATCTTGAACTGGTCGGCTTCGTAGACACCGTTGGTACTGTAAGCACTACCACCGATCTTGCGGCAGTCTGTGCAATGGCAGAGGATCTTCACCTCTGTCAGCGATTAAAGTCTCCCATAGAAGCATGAACCTACGCTCGCAGCCGACTCGCCTCCCGCCTCGTAGCGGACGTTTCCGCACATGCAACCTCCGGCGACCATATTTGCTAGTATGAAGAATATGAATTGGGTTTGAGATGGACAGTGTTTGTATGAAGGTAGTTGGACGTTCTTTGCTGGCCTTCCGGGCCACGTCGCCGAACGCTTTATACTCCAGCATGTACCCCGCTATATTGATCGGCACCTTTTGGAATCAGGAACCGCCGACGATAGTGCCCTTCCGTAAGCGTCTAGGCTTCCCTGATGCAGGCGGAGTCGTCTCAGAAGACCGCAATAATCGGGCAAAAGGCACAATTCCCGACATCATACGGTGAAGTCACCACGCTGATACGGTACATGCTTCTTAGCTCCACATGCTCAATGCTAGGTACCGTGAGGGCTAGAATCTTATTCCAAATTATAGCTGCATCAGCATTGCCCGCTTTCGCCATCGTGATCAAGTCTTCACAAATACGGTTTATTGACACCATCCTCTTGACCTTGACAGTGCTCCTCTCGAAACCCTCGATTGAACTTGCCGCTAGTAATGGAAGTACGCGGGGTCGACGAAGTGGGGCTCTTCCGAGAACTTCCCGCAAGCCGCACGTGAAGTCGAGACAAGTTCGCGTCTGTCGTCACTCACTAACTCACGCTCCTGTGTGCATCATGTCTTGACACAAACGCTACGTGCACTGGAGCAGCCTTTGCGCATTCGTGCGTCGCCAGTATGTCCAGCGTCTGGACACAGATGGGCTACGTGCCCCCACGTGGACAGTGCAACTTCAAGCAATCGATTGTCTCGCCCAGGTGTCCATGTTTGCGCTTCATGTTACATCCTATGAAGGTTTGGCTTTTCTAGAGCCTTGTTCCCTCCCCTGCTAAATCGCCACAGTCGTCTTCATCCTACGAATGCGACGGTTGCAATCACCACGCGTCTTTTCACTCGATGGAAAACAAAGCAGAAGACGAGATACGGAAAAAGTGGGAGCAAGAAGCCAAGGACAAGGCTAATCGCGAGGAAGAGGCTGCACAACGACCCAAGAAGCGTCCACGAGCTATTGGGTACCGCAACGACGTCCTGGATGCGATGGACGATCTGGAGCTTGGAGCGCTGTTGGATGCTTCAGCAGAAAAGAGCAAGGGTGGTGGGAAGAATAAGGGAGGCGCCAACAAGCCGCGTAGAGCTGCCGGTACACGCGCGAAAAACAGGATAACAGAGCTGACAGAAGAAGAGGAGGAAATCGTCGAACTGGACTAATGAAGTTATGTCACATCCTGAGTTGTTCCAGGTTTATCATTATAAGAACGAGCCCGTAGAGCATTATACCCCCATTGCAGTCATTTAGGTAGTACCGTAAGAAAATTGTAAATTCAAAATCGACATCGCAAACATAGTGACGCCTGGAGATGTTAGCCTTGCGTTAGCATTTTGCATGGTACTCTGTGGTCAACAACCACAACCTCGTACCTGCCAAGGCCTGACTCGCGCAAGCTTCACGATGCAGCTCTGCTCATCCTCCACACTTCGACATACCACTCTTCCGCCATGATACCCTGAAGTAGAAGGCGCGGCAGCCTCGATTTTTCCTTCGACAATTAGCGCAACGGTCTTGCGTCGCTTTCAGCACGTGCATTCATCATGGCGACCCCGCAAAAGCACCTACCTGCCTTCTCGTCGCCAGCTCCACGCAGCGTGCCTCACACTGGCGCAACCAATGGCATGATGAACTACGACTCACCTGCAATGCTTAATATGCTGAGCGAGGGCGGGACAGCCTTGGGAGGTGTGCCAATGGGCGGGGTCAATATGGACATCTCTTTGTCGCAACTGGGACTGCCGAGCGCGAGTGCAATGGGTCGCGCCGACGAAGCGGAAAGGACTCGAAGACTGCACAACATCATCGACACGTTGAAGCAGAAGCCTGGGAGAATCAGCGAGGGGAATGTGCTTGCGCTCTGCACCAGACTTGGGATACACTTTGAGAAGGAAGGGAACGGCTACATCCTTGCGGTTGGCGAATCCAACTTGCTAGAGGTCAGCATGTCTCCAATGAGTGCGCAATGTTCCTGATGTGCTGACGCGCGCAGATAAGTTTTCGTGGCGATGAAGTGGAAAAGATCGATTTGCAAGGCGGTTTTGACATGCACAACGCCAGCATCGGTTTCGCCGAGACGGGCACAAAGATCCTTACACGCAACTTGCAGCCTTTGCCTGACCAGAGCAGGATAAATGTCACCCTTGAGCGATTCGCCGAGAACCTGGAGAAACTTGTTACTTTGGACAAGCTTGGATCGCCGCAGCACGGAGGAGTTAGTTGCTACAACGCTATTGCCGGCGTGTACACGAGTTTGCAGAAGCTGTTCGAGCATGAAAAGAAGGCGGTGCTTTCTGCTCTGGACGAGGACACCCCAGACCGTCATCACAGAGCGGAGAGAGAAGTGCTGTGCAAGAAGAGCGGCCGGCCTAGGCCGAACACCGGGAATCGCTTGGGACTCAATTTGGAGTATTGGATGGACAGGCGACATATCGTACCGAAATCCCGCGCGAAGAAACACTCCTCAGATAAGGGCAAGGAGAGAATGGACATCGACTCGCAGGAGCAGACTTTGTCTGCGGACGACGACGATGATCTGGAAATCAACAAGGTGTACTCGCTGACATTGGAGTGCGAGGCTTCTCCTTCGACGCTCTATACGCCCATTCGCGTATCAGACGACTGGATCAGTGACGCGGTAGAAAAGTCGGCAGATCCGAACGACACGAGCAACCTCGATAACATTCTTCTAAACACACCGTCTCTTGACTGGCAGGATCCCAAGCCAACGTTCTTGGAGCCGTCAGCATCAACAGGTGAGGATGACGCGATGAATCTTGATTCTGCGCCTGGACGTCTACCCAACATACGCTTTGTCGCCAAATTCAACCCTCCTCTTGTGGTTCCTCTTACTACTTATATATCACTATACCAATCTGTCGGTATCGAACCTCAACAAGACTTCCTCGCAACCACCTTTGTGGGTCTGGCGTTACGGCCTAATGAGCTTGATCCTGGTATGACCGGTACAGCTGGAGCCACAACGCACGAGATTCGCAGCACGACATCCACCATAGTCCGCGATCCTCAGGGAAACGAAACGGACAGAACACACAATTTCAGCCTATACATCCCTAAGATGGAGTATAGTAGAAAGATTGAGAGCCTGCCGTTTGCCCATCCCAAACAGCTTGTCGAGATCCTGCCCGTTCTCCGCCAATACGCCTTCACAACCTCGCTCCTCCAGAACTCTTTTCCGGAGACAGGAGAAACAGGGAAGAACTCGCACATTTCGAGAGCACAAGTCAACAGGGATACCGAATCCGCAGGTCCACCACTCCCGCTGGATATCAACTTGTCTTACACCCCACCTGCGCCACGCCTCACACTACACGTTCCGCACCCATCGTCAGTACTCTCTTCCGCCTCCAACGCCTCTTCGAGCCCCCACGCCACAACACCGGCGTCTGTCTCCGATCTGTTGTCCGGTCTGCTCTCCGATGCGGATACGAAGCGCCCCACTCCATCGCACGCGCCACTCAAAGTCACGCTCGATGTGCACATGAATGCGGAGTTGGTGGTGAGCGAACAGAATATCACCGAAGGCAGGGCACCCGGCGAAGAGGATCTGGAGAAAGTGCAGGACATGGAAGCAAAGACGAAGAGATTGGCTAAGGCTTTGGATGTTTGTGGAGACTTGGGGATCTGGGGGGAATGGTTGAGGAGAGAGGTTGGGAGCAGTAGCAACTAATCTTGCATATCAAAGACTAGATCTATCGGATACCTCAGTATTGTCATCACATTGCAGATTGAGAAAGAAGGCATAGTGTAGAGTGTTCGATCATGTTCATTCATTGCACGTCTAGATTACATTGCAATACATTGCAATCGTGGCGTCCATGCTTAACTCCCTCTGCTTCTAGCATGGATCTAGCAGAGGTGGGGGGTATGAGGTTGGTGAAGAAAAGGGTCGCAAAAGGACAGACATAACAAACACGCCAGCTAACGAGGCGGTTCTAAGCAGCTTGAACCCATCCATCGAACCGCCGTCCGTCTCTTATCAATCATCAGAGGGTTTTATCCCTCTTTCGAGCAAGGAAAGGACCGACGGCACGACAACAGGCCCATCGTAGAAAAGGGAAATATCGCCAAATCGCCAAAATCGCAGGGACATTAGAAATCATTTATGGCTTAGCAACGGGGACGATCATCTCCTGCTCGACCTCTTCCGCCTTGGCGGCGAACTTGGCGATGTCGGCACCCTCGACCTTGCCGAACATTGTCTCGGCGACAATGGCGGTGATCTGGTATGGGTCGCCGTTGGAGGCGGGACGGCGGTCCTCGAAGTAGCCCTTGTTCTCAGCGGCGACGGAGCGGGGAATGCGGACGGAGGAGCCGCGGTTAGCGACGCCCCAGGAGAACTTGTCGTAGGACGACGTCTCGTGCTTTCCGGTCATGCGCAGCTGGTTGTCCTCGCCGTAGACGGACATGTGCTCCTTCTGGCGGGAGGCGAGCTTCTCCATGGCGGCCTCGATGGCCTTCATGCCGCCCTCCTCACGGGTCTCCTTGGTGGAGACGTTGGTGTGGAGACCAGCGCCGTTCCAGTCACCGGGGATGGGCTTGGGAGCGAAAGTGACCTTGGCACCGAACTCCTCAGCGACGCGGTGGAGGATGAAGCGCGACATCCAGAGCTGGTCACCCATGGAGATGTCCTCGCAAGGGCCGACCTGGTACTCCCACTGGGCAGGCATGACCTCAGCGTTGGTACCGGAGATGTTGATCTCGGCGTACAAGCAGGCCTTGTAGTGGGCCTCGACGATGTCACGGCAGAAGACCTTGCCGGTTCCTACACCGCAGTAGTAAGGACCCTGAGGAGCAGGGAAACCGTTCTTGGGCCAGCCGTATGGCCAGCCGAACTCGTCGAGGAGGGTGTACTCCTGCTCGAGACCGAACCAGAACTCGTGCTTCTTGTGCTCCTTGAAGATGATGGCGGCATCGTGGCGGAAGTTGTACGAGTTGGGGCTGCCATCCGACATGTAGGTCTCGCACATGACAAGGACATTGTCGCCAAGACGGAAGGGGTCGGGGTAGTATGCGACGGGGCGGAGGTAGACATCCGAGTTGTTACCGGGAGCCTGACCAGTCGACGAACCGTCAAAGTTCCATTCTGGGAGGTCGTCGAGGCTTGTAACCTTCTTGAAGAGTGTCTGCAATGCTAGTTAGCAATTGTGCTCTCATTGGACAGTGACTACGAGGTGCGAGGCAGGTCCGACGTCAGCCGCTGACCCGCTGTTGGTGGCTGGTGGGGCTCATCGTGGGGCTTCGCCGATAAGGAACGCCAAACAGAGGGGTACGATCGCCGTGCAGTGAGGTCACACAAAGCGGCCGCCCTGTTCACGATGTCCGCTACAGCCCTGCATGAGTGGGTGCTGTGACGCCGAGAACGCTGACTGCGAGTGCAAGACCCAGCAGACAGCCCCTTTGTCGCGCTGATCCAATCCCCAAAGATCGTAAATGCCGCAGCGGTGAGAGTGAGAGTGTCGTATCTGAGGGAGTAAAGTTTGAAAGCGCTCACCTTTGACTTTGAGCGGATACCGTTGGAACCGTCAATCCAGACGTACTCGGCAATAACCTTGTCCTTCTGAGGAAGACTGAGGTATTTGTTGAGCTGTAAATGGCGCATTAGCTATGACCGCCAGAGCACGCGACACAATAGTACTTACAGTTGCCGTGTTGGAGATAATTGTCGACCCAGCCTGCAAAATTCCAGTGTTAGTAATTGCACTGTTTTCACTGTACTCTTGAAAATGGTGTCAAGAACGTACCATGACTGCGGTTGTGATGTGTATTAACGGGAAAGAGGGAAGATGGAGAGAAGTGTGTTGTTGTCTGGCGACAGAACCTCGTACTTAGGAGGGGTATAAATAAGAGCGATCTAGGTGAGAGTGATCTAGGTGAATGAGGGGAAAGATAAGAGCTACCGGGGGCGTAGACTTATAAGTAGCAGAAAGACAAATGTCTCGGTCTGTGGCGGCGGGCTGTAGGGTAAGAGGAATAGTTAGGTTGGCCCTGGCCGAGCACAGGCGTCGCCGAAACGTTTCCGTGGGATGAAGCATCGAAATGCACAGCAATCAGCGCGTCCTAAACTGGGGGTTACCGACGGCCGCGCGCCCAGGATGAATGCTAGGATGCTGCTAGTTACAGTCCACTTGTCTAGCGCGGCCTACTGCTGTTGAACCACACATCTGGGGACATGCTCGCCCAATCTCGGAGCATCTGTTTGATGCTGATGTTATTCACACACACATGCTTCGTCTGGCTCGTCGTGGCTCCTTGCGTTCGCGGCCAGGGTTCACTCAGCGTTGCTGGTCTGCGCCGCCGTACCCAGCCGGGGCCCGCTCAGCCTCAATCGCTCCCGACATTGACCGCTTTGTTCCTGGCAAGCATCGCCAACTATCGTCACCGCGCAGCTAAATTTACCCATACAGCCGAGGGATTGGTCATGGCACGCAACGCTGGCCCGAGGCGAGCCCAAAGCATTGCAATGCCTCGCATGCACACACCATCGTCGGCCAGTGCGCTGCATCGTGACTCTGCTCTGTGTTCGTGACTGTTCGCCATTATTAGCAAACGCTGGCGACGCCGCGTTGCAGTACCGCTTTGCGTCGGCGAACCCCTGCGCTCGGCCCCAGCGCAACTGGAAGTGCGGTGATGGAGACGCTCGTGCAGCAAAGTGAGGATTCCACGCCCTGCATCGAGCGAAGTTGATGTTCTCGATACCCGCTAGAACCCAGCCTTTGACGCAGGTCGTGGCGATAAGGATAAGGCTGGCCAATCACGAGCCACTCCGTCACGCGGCCGCCGTCATGGCAGCATCACTCTGCGCGTTTGCAACGTTTTTTGTAGTCAAATAAACCCCTTTCCGATGGCTAGAGCGACTGGAGCGCAACGCGTTGACCATCGTCAACTCTGGTAGAAGGCTCAAATGCCGAATTGGTACTTCCGTTATCTTCAAACTATCGTGACGCTTGGCAATCTCCACGGCAATCACCTGCAGCTGTGGGTTTCTCCATTCTAGACACACAAATGGGATCCCCTCTGACCAACCGCCCCACAGTCTCTATGCGGTCCCGCATGCATTGATAGCAAACCGTGTATCGAGAGATCAAACCTATCTATCTTGTACACAGTTGCAGCGAATGGCCGCGCGACGATATGTAAAAGCCATCTCTAATTGCTAGTCCAATGGCGCACAATTTCCAATTTTCCGTGTCTCCGGACCCCACGATTTGATAGCCATCTTCAAGACGTGAGGTTGAGACAGCCGTCATGCGATGTCGGCAGAACAATTATATCGCGCATCTTTCCGCCGGACGTTGGGCATTGGCACTCTTAGGTGGGCATTTGTGGGGTGCGGGCGTGCCGCAGATCAGCCAAGAACAGGCGGCCCCTGCAAGCCACAGATAGCAGCAGATAGTTACTCGATCCGAAAACGTAACGCGGCCCGGTCAGGGCTCGCGTTTGACAACGTCTAGGTGCTACCAACGCAGCATTTTCAAATTGTGTCTCTATTGCAAATAAAAGTTTGCCAAAATGATCAGAAGGTGGGAAGAGAGCAGGAGCTGCAGTCAAGTCAAGGGTTGATGTTGAAAAGCGGAGCCGTGCACGTGGCGTCGTTCAGAACCATATCGGGCATGGCCAAAGATATTTCCACGGGGGCACGAGGAGGCCTTTATATATCTCCCCAAATCCAAGCCTCGCTGATCAAATCACTTTGTCTCTATGGTTGAGATGGTGCCCCGCGACTCAGCGTTGAGCTGAGCTACCCTTATCTCTCCGAAGCGTGGCCAGCACCGTTGCAAGCAACCCGCTAAGAATCCGTGTAGGATGACGCAGGGTCACTTGCAAAATGCTTGTAGCCCGTGGAGAAGCTTCGTAGGTGCGGCCTCTATCTCGACTCGAGTCTAATGCGTCTTCTGCAAGATAAGACACCTAGCTTGAGCGTGGACAAGCGTGGCAGCGTGAGCGTACCCAGTGCTCTCACAGCACGCCCTCCTCCCTCTGAACCCGCCCCAACGATGACGTGCATGGCTACGCAGCCTCGGTGGGGTGGCAATTGCGGTTGTACCTGCAGATGAGCATGGGCTGTGCTGGACAAGAAGGTCGGGACGCGACGGATCGTTTCTGGGATCAGGCCGTTTCGCTCCGCGTCTGAGCTTTCGGGGACAGTGCCACTGGTACGGTAAATCTGGGGTAGGCTAATCGAGATGTTGGGGTTGCTATCTTGCTTATTCAGTGGGATCTGGACTCTGTTCACCGGTTAGTCATGGTGGTTGGCAAATCAAACCTACTACGCATCCGCTGGAACAGCGAGCAAGATGAAGCTGTCTTTCAGCGATTCTGTGGCTGTGTGTTGAGGGTCTTGTTGCACAATCCAGGTGATGGATGGACGCTATAGCCGTAAGCGTTGCCATTGAGAACATGGACGGCCCCAGAGTAGTCTCCTTACTGATCTGAGACCTTTCCCCGGTTTTCCTTAGAGGTCACATTGGTGGAGTCTAGCACGCGCGGCCGCATCTGCAGCCTCCAGCCCTGGTGGGCTCCAGGGCTTGCAATCGCCATCCACGTGACGCCTGCCAGATCGTTGGCCAGCTTGGACGCTGCACGACAGCCATCATTCTGAACCTCTCGCCGTTTGTCTCGATACAACGCAGCCACTTTTGCCCACGTGCGACGATCGGGTTTGTTTTTCCTTTCCATGGTTTCAACGACTCACCACTACAAGACATGGCGGTTCGAGGTGATGCACCACGTTTGCACGAGACGGTCTTGCGCGCGCAATGTTGGAAGGCCTGATGCTTGCGCACGCGATACTTGACTGGTGCTCGTATCGTCGATAGTTCTGACCAAAATCCGCATGAGCTGTCAGGCCCTGACCAAGAGCCGGGCAAGGGGGAAACATTGTGTAAAAGGTTGAGCGAACAATCAGATTGCGCCCGGAATGATGTTGTTCAAACTTGTACGAGCATGACAGAGCCATATTTGGAACAAAGACCAACACAATGCTGTTCTTGCATCACAACAAGACTCTTGTGTGTGACACGTATCTGACGGTTTGCTAGGTGAGTATTTAGGCCTTCAGGATGGTCAGTCACAGTTCAAGTCTATTGAAGCGGGATCACACCTACCGGTCAATGTTTGATATCTCGCCTCTTCGTCCATAAGCTCTCTTCCAGGTCAACTACGAGGATAGTAAAGGATGTGCCACACCGAGCACGTATATCATCGGGCTTGTTCCCACTGGGGTCGCGAACGGATCGTTGGAGAGTACTGTTGTCGGGCTCGCGTTATACACGGTCAATACACACCTTGTCTTTATATTCAGAATACTGGTACGGTCCACAGTAACGACACTTGCTCCAAATGCACCTACCAGCGCGCAAGAGGGCAAGGCTGGCAGCCGTTTGCGAGAGTCAGCAACGCAGGCTGGGCAAGAGTCAAGGGGCGAATGCAGCAACGAGGACTCAGATCAAGCGAGCAGGCTGATCACATTGACTGTACGTCGACTCGTGTTCATGTAGATGCTGCCCGCTCACTCGTCTTACAGCTCGACACGAGTGGTGTTGGCCGTGTTGACGCCAGCAAGGCATGAAGTGATCGTTACGTGCGATCGACGACTAGGTATCTTTATCAACTATGCCGGCACATCCGGGTCAGTATCGGTAGCTGAGGCTTTTGACATATGCTTGCCTTTCTGTGAGGGTCATTGCGCACAGACCGAGATGCAGGCTCTGAATCACAGCGTCGAGAACGCGGGCCTCGACCAGCAACCTGGAGAGTAGCTACCCGGGAGAAGCATAATAACCAAGAGAGAATGCAGCTGAGTTATCACAACAAAGATATC
This sequence comes from Curvularia kusanoi, assembly GCA_011058905.1. Taxonomy (NCBI): domain Eukaryota; kingdom Fungi; phylum Ascomycota; class Dothideomycetes; order Pleosporales; family Pleosporaceae; genus Curvularia; species Curvularia kusanoi. The sequence goes on along the minus strand of SWKU01000005.1, from coordinate 469,581 downwards.
GAAGGTTAGGGTGAGGTTGAGGGGAATGACACCTCTTGGGCCACATGGTCAGCATCCAACCAATCAGAAGTAGCGATGGGGTAATTGTTGCTAATGACAACTCGCCTCCTCCTTCCATCCATGTTCATGCGAATATCAAGGCCAGCGAGGTCTGATCAAAGTGCAATGAACAGGGTATCATGCTACTCTATATACACACTTATTCCAACATCTGCGCTTTGGCAAAGGAAGGGTTAGGGACGACTTGCGGTTGCTTGCATAATTGGAGGTCTCTCATCAATGAAGCTCGACCAGATCACAAGTTGTACGTTCCCATGTATGTAAAGAGCATATGCACATCAAGACTTTTGCTACTTCTTGAAGACAGTATGTAAACCCGAGTCAATTCGACTTTTTGTGCAACTATATGAAACACCGTCTTCCTTGTAGTGAGAAACGCCCAATGATATCTTATGGAAATGGCGCAGCTCGTTCGCAAGATACTGATGTAGGACGCAGCAATTCGAGAGCGGAGTTGTTCGGGGCTTGGTCAGTGACAACTGCTCGCAACATGCCGACTATTCGAGCTCGAGAAGTCTGTATTGCTCAAACCCTCTATGAAGAATCCCGCGCACAAGACAAGGAGATGGGTCCTGCTGGCATTTATTCATGACATTCGAAGTAGTGACCATTACACATGTCACTGCGAGCGGTGAGGTTAGCAGTGCATCGTTGTGTTAATAATTGCGATGATGGCAAAGCGGTGCTTGAGTTGTCGCAGGGTCCTGGCCAAAACAGCCATCAAGCCCCATGGTGCGACATGCTGGTCCCAACGGCTTTGAGCTAAGCACGGCTCTTTCATAGCAATCGCCTGTCGTATCGTGAATGCCGAGAAGGTATGGCGAACCAAACTTCATTCGTGGCCTGAGTCAGGAGAGAACAGGACACAAGACAAGTCGCCGACGAAGCCAGAATCGGATGACAAGACCGAGATGATGTGGCCCACGTGAACCTCGAGGCTCAGGTCAAACATGGCTGCACCTGAAGAGGAGGTGCCTCGGTAGTCTTCAGGGCTATCCACCGTGTTGCGGCAGCGGAGTGTACGACATGTGGTGCCAGGAACACAAGATAATTTGCCCGAGTCGTGGGCAGCGACGAAAGAGGGAGCGCGCGTTCGCGAAAACGATACTTTGTGTTTATTCTCCGTGCTTGGTGCTTACTGCTCGGCTAGGATCTGAACGTGCATCGCTAACACCTGTTGTTCCTGAAGATCGTTTCGAGCCGGGGTACCCTCTCATACTCTTTGTCGCTCGAACCGTACCTGAGGACTCAAGGCCGACGCGTCGTGCTTCCTCCTCCTTACACTCACTGATCTATTCACCAAACAGAACACCAGCAATGCACCGTTGAACGTGCCTCCGTCACTGCTAGCTTGCCTGGAGACGTTCTCTAGCGCTCCCGATCCTGCCTTTCATTCGCCAGTCCTCACCCTGCAGGCACCCCTTAGCCTAGCGGTACGAGAGCCAGCCGGAGCATTGAGCTGCATAGCCATCATAAGCATTGGATTGCGCCCATGTACAGCGACCGCCGAGCGAGCGAAGACGGCGCGCGACCTGCAATGGCGCCCTCGCCCTCCATGCACCGCCATACCTCCTCAGACACTGGGGACATGATGTCCAGGCGCTCGAGCATTGCGCCGAGCTTCTCGAGCGACCGTCCCTCAGTCGCAGGCTCCGTCACCTTCCAAATGCCTAATACGGTGCGCCCGGCGCCCGCGTACATTGCGGCCTCGGTCGCGTCGCAGATGGTCACGGACAACCTCAACGCGCAGCTGCGCCATGCAGATCTGGACTACGGCGAGCTCGAGAATGCCTTCTTCTCAGAGCAGGCCCTATTGCTGCTCAATGGCTTTCTCGACCACCTGCTGTTCGCATTCCTGTCTGCTGCGCGCTCGCCATCCCTGACGGCCATTCGACCCGCCATTTCCGACGTACTGAAGCCCCGCCTGGCTCGCGATGCAGCAGAAGCCGCCGACGAAGAGCTCCAAGGCTTGCTATCTGGAGAGGACGACGAGGAGTTCTCTCCAGTCGATGGCGGCAGGGCGATTGATCGATGGGACGTCGAGAAAGTCTGGAAGCGGACGCGTCTACGAATCATGGTTTACACACGTCTGGGCGAGATGGAAGACGAAGACGAGGAGAAATATGTCCAGCAGGAGCGTGGCCTGAGCATGGACGAAGACGAGGACGAAGAGGCTGGCCTTGTCTCATGGGCGTCTGCCATATTCCTCACATCAGTTGTGGAGCATGTTGCCGAGCAGACCTTGATAGTGGCAGGGCAAGCAGCATATGCACGCATGGCATCCAGGGTCAAGAAGACACAACACGCAGATGATGAGACCGAGGAAGGAAGCCTCGAGCGGCTGGTGATTGAAGAGCCCGATGTTGAGAAGATCGCATTGAACTCTGCTCTTGGCCGGTTATGGAGAACGTGGAGGAAGCGTGTAAGATCGTCGATTCAGCCCATGTCCCCGACCCGCGGCATCAGGCCCAACTCTAGCTATGCGAGCCTCCAGAGACGCTGGAGCAGAGGGAGTCAAGCCACAGCAGATGACTCGTATCGCGGTGAGCCGGCTCTTGTGTCCGAACGTGCTCCATCTGAGACAGACATTGCGGCCAATATACCGATACCGGTTGGTGCTAGAGACGTGGATGAAATCGAGGTACCGGGCCTTGCTAGAACCTTCGAGGAAACAGAGAGCAGTGGCACTCAGACTCCAGTACCCCGAAATCAACGACCCAGCAGTGTCATCATGCTTGCTCCTGCCGAGAGTTTTCGACGAAGACAGCACAAAGAACGACCTTTGTCGTTGCCGGGCCCGGAGACACTGCCTTTCACCGTGCCTTCCCGATCTCACATGGCAGAAGTCGGTGATGAGCCTGATACACCATTCGAAACGCCTATGTCAACCAATCCTAATCGTACTTCCTATATCGGCAACGAAAACTCTGTAGAGCCTCTGCTTCTGCCACATAAGGGAGAGGGCGACGCTCACGATGCCATGCTCGCTGCTGCTATTGCAGCCACTCCCAAGAGTGAGCGCGATTTGACCAAGAAGAGCAGCGTGGAGAAGAGTGATGTGGAGCCTGACACGCCCAAATCCGTGACATCTGTCACATCGGACATCTATGATGTCGAGCCAAAGGTCCTCCAGTCCAAACGAATGTCCATTGGGAAGAGCGGTCCTCCGGGCATTGTGCGCACCTTTTCTTCAAGAAGCAACAGTCTCAAATCGCCACGAGAAACGCCAACAGTAACACCAAGGGCCTCAACGTATGCCGAGGCTAGATCCTACCTTGATGATCGATCGGATGACGAAGAATTGGAAGGGTCTCGATCTATTGGTCTGGCGAAGACGTCTGATGTGCCAATTCAATCTTCGCCTACGCCTTCCGTGGAGCCGTGGTCTGAGCGAGCCAAAGTCGTGCCTGCCCAAGGTGGATTTGTCGAAGTGCAACCCGCCCCTCGGTCTGTGCCATCACGCAACACACCTACGCCTGATGCAAAGCCCATTGTACCTGAGCGTTCTGTTGCTCGCAACGACGGCTACAGGCGTGCCAGTCCTAGCGTCAATAGCAATACAGGTGCAGGTGCTGTGGCGGGAGCTGCTGTAGCGAGTGCTGCAAGCCCACCACGCCGTCGGGATGCAACGCCGCCAACGTCAGGTCGTACTTCCTTGCCGTCATTACAGGAGGTTGATTACTATAAGCCTCAGCAAGTAGAGACAGCCCGCCGGAACAGCCCCACCTTGACCAATCGTAGCCGTACCCAAAGTCCTCACGTAGCAATGGCTGATCGCCAGATTTCTCGTCCCTCAACCGAGGAGCCTCTGCGCTCGCAATCTGCAGCAGGAGGTTCCTTCAAGGAGAAGCCTGGTGTTATGCGTGTTGGGTCCACTTCCTCAAAGAAGTCAGGGAGTATCTCTCGCCTGCCAACCAATCGTGACTCTGATTCTCAGCTATCACGCAGCCTTGGTGGACGTCTGTCTGAAGAAGACAGAGAGCGCCAGTTTGAGGAGTTAGTGCAGGGGAAGGAAACTGTCAAGTATACGCTGACACCCGAAAACATGCGTGCATTAGATGTGAGTCACATTCGTCTTTCATATTATCAACCGTACTGACTTGCTAGGAATCGCCTGTAGTGCGTAAAGCAGAACTTGACCGATCCAACCCAGCTTCGACCACTGCACATTCTCGAAGCGAAACCAGAGACAATGACTCCTCTCGTGCACCATCCGCGAAGTCCACCAGTAAAGGCAGGGGTCCCGGAGTTCCCGGCCACAAGCCTTCACCCAGTAGGAAAGTTATCACGCGCCCGCTCGCAAGGGAGCCCCGCATTGAGGGAGAGTCCATGCGCGACTTTGCCGACTTCATTCGCTCAACCGGGCCCTCGCCTGGCCAAGAGAAGTCTCCTCAACCTTTCGTCAACATCAGCGGTAATGGTATAAAATCGCCAAATGGCTCTACCACTTCTGTCGGGCGTAAGAGCTCTCATAGGCAACTTGGCTCCCGAAGCATAGAAGGCCCTTCTGCAAGACCCCGTGTCAACATGGAACCCCGTAGCCCGGCTGGACTCAGTACGGGTAATGATGATCTGATAGACTTCATTCGTCAGGGCCCTCCAAACGGTCCAGAGGGACAGCCCAGGATACCTCGATCAGTCGCTCCGTTCCGCACGACGGTAGACTCAGACCAATTTGATAATATGCTGGGAGGTCACGCCAACGTTGAATCAGCGTACGGATCCAAAGCTTCCACGCTCGACTCACAAAACTCGATCCAGACATCGAATTCGAGAACTGGACTGATTGCTTCGCCGAACGTTGTGCAGCCCGCCTACTCGAACCAACCACAGAATTTGTCAGGCAGCATGGCTTCCAACTCAGAGCCGGTAATCACCCGCACTCGTAGACGTGTCAAAGACCCTTACGCCATCGATTTCTCAGACGAAGAAGACGAAGACGACGATCAACTGACCGCGCTTCCTCCGTCGAACAAGCCATCTGCACCCAGACAAGAGAGTCTTATGGATTTTCTGAATGAATCAGAACCACCATCCGGGCCAAATGCGAGCAAGCCTCAGCCGTTTGTGCTTAGCCCAGAAACGATTGCTGCGGCCAAAGCGCGTGTGAACAGCTCCAACTCTTCACTCTCTTCTTCTGCCACGGCTACACGCAACAATGGTGCGGACAACGGCGCTGCGCCACCCATAGGCTTCCCCTCATCAGGCGGCGCAGAAACAGTGCGCGCTCATAAGCCTAAAGTTGGATCGCGCGCGCCTGTTGTGGGTGATGTGCGCGCCGGTCGCACTGCAACCAGCGATCTTGCAGACTTTCTGCGTAATTCCGGTCCGCCTGAGCCAGTAGGTCCTCCGCCTGGGGCCCGTAATCAAGAGGAGAAGAAGAAGAGCAGCAACATGAAGTTCTGGAGGAAGAACAAGGAGAAGACATACGGTGACTTGCCATGATTTTGGTGTTTCTTACACTTCTCACGATTTATTGAAAGGGCCGTTGGATTTCAGGCCTCTACATGTGACCTGGAAGCTTCGAATGGAAGCTTCGGCGATTACATTGGGCTTAATGGGTGGAGGTGCTGGAACACGCGGCTTATCTTCTTGACAACCTTCCTATGATATCCCAAAATTTTTGTATTGTTACAGTACCATTTCATGTAGTATGTAGATCATAATTATTGTACTTTTGCATTGATCAGAGCCTCACAAGCATTGCTTTCGTTGATGCTTCACTGAAAATATGCCTATTTATGGCTAGTATACTGATGAGTAGCCTTTCAGCTTGGTTTGGTGCCAGCGTGAGGCGGACTAGCGTCAGGAACCTGGTGTCTATTACCCGAACCCCAGATCTCTCTTCCTCCAACACACGGAGGTCTATAAGCCAGCTCTCAACAATTTCCGCAACGAAGTCCATAATGCCGAATCGCTTCATGGAATCGCGACAGACCATTGAGAATTTAATCTCAACAATTAGCCAGCAGGGCGTTGCATATTCGACAGACCAGGCAACACGCGACTCGAAAGCCAACACACCACATTCGCCTGTATCTCCGGATCAGACACCCGCTGCTGTGTTCTTTCCCAGGTCAACATCAGATGTTTCCATCATATTGAGAGCGTGCAACGAGCGCAGAATAGCAGTAACATCATTCTCAGGTGGCACCAGTTTTGGAGGCGCTTTAACATCAACAGTGGGTGGTGTTTGTATCAGCTTCGAGCGCATGAAGGATATCGTCTCATTGCATGAAGACGATCTAGACGTTGTGGTCCAACCAGGACTGGGCTGGGTAGAGCTAAACGAGCAGTTGAAAGACCGGGGTGTATTTTTCCCCGTCGACCCAGCGCCAGGCGCAAGCATAGGCGGGATGATAGCAATGAGTTGCTCGGGCACAAATGCATATCGTTATGGCACGATGAAAGAGTGGGTCATCTCCCTGACCGCCGTCCTTGCGGATGGCACCGTGGTCAAAACTCACCGCCGACCGAGGAAATCGGCCGCCGGATACGATCTCACCCATCTCGTCATTGGGTCGGAGGGAACCCTCGCACTAGTCACCGAAGCGACGCTCAAGCTGGCAGTGGTACCGCAGAACCTCCACGTGGGCCTTGTCACCTTCGAGACTTTCCAGCAAGGCGTCGACATCGTCGTTGCCCTCCAAAAAGCTGGACACCAGCTTGAAGCTCTGGAATTGGCAGACGGGCCGCAAGTCCATGTTGTCAACTACTCGAAACTTGCGCGCGTGGAGATGGCCGAGAAACCTACGCTTTGGCTCAAGTTTGCTGGGTCGTCGTTGCAGCTTGTCCGGGATCAGATCGAGACTATCACAGCATTGTGTAAGGAGCAGAGAGCGCTGACGTACGAGATCACGTCTGATAACGAGCGTGTTGATGTGCTCTGGGAGGCTCGGAAGTGCATGGGACGTGCTCTTGTTATGATGAAGAAGGATCCGACAGATCTGTTCATGCACTCTGATTGCGCGGTCCCAATCTCGAACCTTGCTGCTCTTGTTGAAGGGACACAGAAACTTATTCAAGAGGCAAACGAAGCCAATCAGAAGTCATCGGCAGTGCCTAAACAACCATGGTTTTGCGCCAATGTAGGACACGTGGGTGATGGTAATGTACATTCAGCGATAATCTGCCCGGCGGCTGACAAGCCGATGGTTGACGAGGTGTTGAGGAAGGTGGCTGGGCTGGCATTGAGTTTGGAAGGAACAGTGACGGGCGAGCACGGGGTAGGTCTGAAGCAAAGGGACGCGTTGCTAGATGAGGTGGGTATTGAGGGTATCGATGTTATGAGGAGGATCAAGAGTGCGCTGGATCCGAAGGGGATACTCAACCCTGATAAAGTATTCAGACTGGATGATGCAAGCATAGCGAAGGGGGCTAAGTTATGAATGCGAGGGAATATCAAATATAGTCGACAATTGATCGACTTTGGCTATGTTCGAGCCCTTGTCTTTTGCGCGTTCGTCAAGTCGCTATCGAAAGCTAGCAAGATGGGTTACTGCGCCTTGCCAGCTCCGATGAGACTCTTCACGATTTTTGAGGGATCAACGACTGAAAAGCAGATACTTAACAGGCCCAATCAGCAGCGCAGCCGTCATAAACATCTCTTCGTGTGCTTATATCAAAGGATTACCGACGAGGAAGCCTTGTTGTCTCCCGTGTACCCGCCACAAAAGCCCTTGAAATCACTGTTTTGGGAAACCTTGGTCTGTAAGTAACGGGCCTCAAGGCCCCCTCAGGCCTTCAAGTGTGCCGCCTCAAGCTTGGCTGCAACGTCAGTGCGGCCTCTCAGCGCTTCCGACGTACGTGTCATTGGTCTGCGAAATGGGCAGCGCTGACGCAAATAGTCAATCGAATGCCTGTGTCACAGGTCTCGGAGGCCGGAATCCGATGCCTGTTGTGAATTACGGTTGCTTGCCACCCAATCAATCCTTGCTCACGATCTGGGTACCTTCCCAGATATCACGCCTAACAAACCGTTCCAACACTTGCAAGGCGAGTTCACTGCATTAATCAACACCATCCTTTTGTCAATGACAGTCCTTGCTGTGTGGCGTGGAATGCGAAAGATAGGCCGCAAGCCAGAACATTGTCATGAGCACGCTTCTGGTTTGAACAACTCGACTTGATTGCAACATTGGCGCAACATATCGATGCTTCAACATACCAATGAACACACCATAAGTCGCAGGGCCACTCATCACTCGTGGCTGGTGTGTGGCTGGCCTGTGGCTCTTTACTCTTTATCGCTGCGCCCCCAACTGCACCTTACGGCCCCTAACTGCACCTTACGGCCCCACCTGCGCACTTGCATGAAAACCGGTCAGTGAGGATCGGGGCTCAGCTCAGTCGCAGTAAGGTCGCTTATTGGTCAAAATCCTGTAATGCGCCCCCACATCAGGCGTGAAAGCCTGAAAATTACACTGCTGCCTTATATTTTGCGGCGATGCAAATTCAGAGGAGCTGCGATACAGGACCGATATAGCACTAGTCTCGTTTGAGCTTAGCTGCGGGCTCCCTCATCTTCGCAGCCAACCGACCGAATACTGAACGTTTTGGTTCAGCATGGGTAGAACATGTTTGGTTCCAAATATACCATCTTACGGCATGGACGGAATGTCTTGCATCGAAGCGGCCCGAAAACTCGCTGCAACATCCCTTTTCTGACAATGCTTTTCATTCTAGCTGAGCGCACCTACATTCGAAGTCTGCTTCGCGGTTGTTCGGCGCGAAAAAGATGCGAACATCGTACTTGAATTCTGGACACTATATATGCTATATTGTTTAAAGAAACATGCGGCTGCGCCTGCTCAACAACCCAGCATAACGTCTATCATACACCATTCACGATCATCTGGAGTATTTAGGTTGATCATGCAGCCTAATTGGATGTATCGGGTACTGTGTGATCTACAGAAACAACTACAAAGTAGATGTTCAGCTCATCGGAGTCGATGCATTCGAAGGTTGCGAGGAAGTGCCCGTGGCCGCAGCGTCCCGAGCTTCTTCCTCATGTTTCGGCCGTATGCAATTCTTTCCCTTATCACCATTCCAATGCCTGATCAGCATATCCCCTCTGTTGAACTCGCGTCCACATCCCCAGGCGGAGCCGTCGTTGAGCGTACCTCTACAGGCGTGTACTTTGGCGTTTGAATGGATTGTGCTCTCATGTCGAGTACGATCTCCCAGCCGGGAAAAGCTCTTGCCGCATTGCGAGCAGACAAACGACTTTTGGTCGGGTGCATTGTGCTTCCTCATGTGGATCTTGAGGTTACTATTACGCGTGAACTTAGCGTCGCATTGAGTGCATTCGAAGGTCGTTTTCTCGACGGGTATTTCAGGGTACTCTGGCTCATCGGCGTCAAGGTCGATGGTTCCATGATATTCGTTCTCATGTTTGTGAAGCTCCTTGAGCGTCGCACAGCCAATGGTCGACATTGCACATCCCGAGAACGAACAGAAAAACGACCGCTCATGCTTGGGTACGTGATCATCGCGGAGTCGTTCTGACGAGAAGCCATCGTAGAAGTGAACACAATTAACGCGAGGGCACTTGAAAATGTCGCTTCCATACATAGAGCGGAACTTTTCGGGTTCGCTGGTCGTCTTGCTAACGTCTTCGAGAGACGCTCGGATCCGGGGTACCATGCGATGTAGCTCAAGCACTTGTTCGTCAGCGTCAGGTTTTGTGGACGTGGCAGTTTGCCGTCGCGCGAGCCAGCCAGCTATCACAAGCCTGTCGAGATTTCCATTGCTCTCTAATGGCTTCCAGCGCTCGATGAAAGGCTGGCGGAGTACCTTCTTGGTCGTCGACGGGCCGGAATCTATCCAGTGCGCGTCGATGAAAACTTCGGTTGCTTCGCTCAGGTTTTTCAGGATGCCTTCGGATCCATGCAGTCGTGTACAAGCGTCCAGATGATGAGACCAGTACGCGTAAGCATAGTCGAACAGGCCGTAGTAGCCCAGAGCTATAAAAGTAGGCATATCTGCATCATCACAAGCTGGATCAAAGCACGGGAAGCCGAGGTATCCGACACACAAGGTAGCCATTTCTACCTCGCCTGCTCCGACATCAACGACCTTCTGGTCAACGAGATACCTGCTAAGTGAGTCAGCGTGGAGCCGTTCTCATTCCAATACCGATACTCTCAGCTGACCTACCGTTTGGCTGTATGATGAACCAAGTTGATTGTACCATCCTTATGTAGCTCCACGAGCGACCCACACAATTCTTTGTGGTCTACAGCAAATCGCTTTCGTTCCCAGTCAACGTCCTGCTCATCCAGGTTTAGGGCTATGGCGCATTGTATCTCGCGCCACTTCATCGATCGCTTAGCGCATACCATCCAGGTCAGTAGTTTGAGAGACTGCGAATGCGTTGGTGTTGCTTTGGAAAGACGCTGCGTAATCCGCGAATATCTAGGTGTACATTAGATCAATTACCAGAGATGGGAGCACAGCTGATACACCTACGCCTCGTCTAACCTCAAAGGCCCTTGGGGGAATCGTTCGGGTAATAATTGTTGTTCCAGATCTGCAATGCTTGTCTGGTCGTTCAGATACGACATCATCAAGCGCGCAAAAAGGAACATGCCTGGAATTGAGTCAATAACGGCACGCTCACACCACGTGTATCTATACCTTCAGCCCTGTCCGTCACCAATCTCTGAATGTACTGTTGCCGGTCTGGTGGCAATGATAGCTTCGTCTGGATATCCAGGCTGCGCGCCGTTGTGTAGGTCTGGATATCACTCCTTATGTGATCTTCAGTGATTTTCAGGGAGGACATGTTGGCGAAATTCTTTCTCGCAGGGCCATCGTCTTGGCTTGTAAATAAGCAGCGTAATGAGTCGGCGTCATTCGGGGGCAGAGAAGTCCACAAATCTTCGAAGAACGTTACAATTTTCTTCCGTTCTTCCCTATCACACTCATCGAGGCCGTCAAGTATCACGTAGACTTTGTCGCAATTCTTGATTGACGTCTCAAGCAGATCTTTGGCAATTGACTCGGTCGAGAGAATTGTTTGACCGCTTGTAGATGCCTTTTCGTGGATGTAAGCGAGTAAAGCTTCATCTAGACACAGGAGTTGCGATAGTAAACCCCGCGCAACACACAGAAAAGTGTCTCTTTCGCAATCACGATATCTGCAGTAGAAAAAGACTACCGAAACGCCCTGAAGCTTCCGAGCCTCTTCTATAATCTTCGAGTTGAGGATGGTTTTCCCTGCACTAAAGTCAGTGTGTTAAAGTGAATAGACACCAAAAGGCTCACCAGCTCCGGGTATGCCGTTGAGCCAGAGCAGATGGGTCTGACAATACAATGGATCAAACCAAGACACGAAACGGTTGGTCTGAAATAGCCACTGCCCACTTCGTGGAAACCCATTTCGTATACCAGCAAATGTTTCTTGGTCGGCCTCGCAATTGGCCGCTGATAGCCACTGCCGTACAACTTCACGCCGTCTCTGTACTTCGGCCTCCTTCTGACTGTCCATGGCAAGTTTCGCAGCCTCCTGGATTCTCAGTACCTCGGTGAATTGTGTGATCGTTGCTTGCGATTGTATGAGTGTCATATGTTCGCGCATGTTGCGAAGAATCGCGCCGAATTCGAATTCGAACGTCTTCCACAACGCTTGGAATAGCTGTCGCCACACTGTTCAACGTCAAACGTGTACGATTCCATCTTGATTGACTAGCTCTTACTTTTCTTCTTGAAGAACTGCATTGCTTTCAAGTGAAAGCTCAGTATGTCCTCGTAGATCAGAGTCAATGCATGAGACATATCTGGCTGATTTCGAAAGTACGTTTCGTACTGCGTCAAGAGGTGAATGTGTTCGCCGACACGTTGATAGGCTTCAAGGAGCGTGTCGAAAGCTTCGTAAAAGGTTGAGGCGACCTTAGGTAGTTAGTGTCATGTCAGCATTGTTGAAACACACGAAAGCGAAGCCAGGTGTAAGGTTCACGGCACATCCGCGAGATGCCTCGTCATCGATTGACCGCCACGAACGAATAGAAGAGATGGACATAAGACGGAAACATCAGTTTTTCCAATTTTCGACATGCTTCCTCGCCGCGTTTCGCACAGCATAGCACAGCACGTTACCAAATTCTTCAGAATGCACTTCAACACGAAACGAAAGCCGGCGTGATCAGGACGCGGGAACTAGGGGATTCGTACCTGAAGTATAAACTTCATGGGGCCCTAGAACGAACAACGGTGATATCAGCAATAGTCTCTGATGCGAACAGATTATTTCCGTTTGTTACATACCCAAATGAATGCGAGCATTTCACTTGTATTGAGAAATACCGAGACAATCTTGTCATATTCTTTCATGCCCTCTAGAAACCGACCGAGTTTACTCATAGCCCTAAGCTTCTTCTCCGAACTCTGCTTTTTCTGTATGGTCTCAATCGCGACATGTAGATCGTGAAGAGAAGTGGTGCCAAATTGTCGTCTTTCTTGATTGCTCAACGTGGCCTTGAACTTTTGCAGCACAAGCTGAAATACAGTGGCTTGTATATGCGGTGCACTTGCCATAATGTCCTCGAACTACATTGTATCGCGTCGGCATCGCATTGGTGTGGGAACCAGGAGTAAGTGGCAGATGGCAGCAGTTGGAGAGGCGGTACCCCGCACGGATTTGGGGGCCTGCGGCTGAGCGTGGGTGCCTCTACGGCGGACGGTTGGCAGGTGTCGGAACAAAAATTAACTTCGAAATCAACACACAGAAACAGTTAAGTCTGACCTGCTGTATCTCTGTTAATATAGGCCTAAATAAACTGGCTTTGAGCCTGTTTAAGAGGTCTTGATAAGGTCAATAGATTAGTATAGATTTTGTGCTGTATATGCTAGCCTGTATGCAGCGGGAGGAGGTGGCTTTTGCTCTGTATGCCTCGTCACGTCCTCACCGGCCGACTTCGCCTCACCACGTCCTCATACTACACAGCCTGTCACATGCACTAGGAACTGGCTTTGTATGGACGAGACCTTGATGCGCATCTGCTACTGCAGATGGGAGATTTAATTTACCGTCGGAACAGGTGGGGAATGCAGGTCGCTTCACGACTCTTTACGCGTCCACGCGCCTCATCTTTGGTGCCTTACTGGCGAAGACGAATAGTCCATTACAATCAAAGCGCCGAATACGTCTCGCAGCATGAAGAGACATCTCCGACCAAGCGACGATGACGGTGTACGAAAGCGACACTCTGCGTCCCCAAGCTCCATACCAGGTGAAACAGTTACTGCACATCCCAGAGCTCGCTTTCGCTAATAAGTCTGGCAAGACATCGTGAGAACGGCATCGCAGAATGCCCACCGTGCATGTGACAGCAGCTTTAGTCAACAGTCCGAATTGTGTAGCGGTGCTTCACTGGTCTGCTATGGCTCAGTAAGTAGCAGCAAAGCCTTTGTTTGTGTAGTCTAATGTTTACTCAGCTTCTTGACCTAGCAGTCCAGATCAGAGACGACCCATCGCCCGCTTCTGGCTCACTATTATCTAGCAACTCGGCGAATGAGTTCGTGCTCCTAGAGCAGAGCTTCAGAGGTGATTATTGCTGGCTGAATATGCACAGCAACGTAGCTTTTGGCTGTCTCAGCGCCCGAACGTCACAGCACCTAAAGCGACTCAGTAACATTTCCTGCGTAGTAGTCGAATGCATCGTGTCAGTCACTGGGCTTCGGAAAGCGCGGACTGAGTGGCAGCGATCAGGCAATTCTGCGCAACTGCTTGTCACGCTCAACGTATACGGACATGACCATGCGGCATCTTCTGTGGGCGATAGCCTTGCTGCTGCGAAGCTCTTTTTGCAAGTGCCTCCGTACGACCGGCGATCGGCAGTATATGACAACCCTCAATATCTTAAGCTACCCGACGTAGGCCATATCTCTCTGAATGAGGAACCCGTATTGGACAGCCAACCGCTGTCTGAGGACCAAAATGATGCATCTACGGCCGAAATTGCTACGCTGTTCGATCATATACCGCAATGCGAATCCTTGAACGGTGTTTTCAGCAGCGATCGAATCAAAACTCCACTGATCAAGTAGGACTTGCATGCGAAAGTGGGTCCTTTTGCTAAATCAATCAGGCACCAAAGCGAAGCCGTGGATTTTATACGAAAACGGGAAACGCGGGATCTGCCACTCTCACTAAGCCTTTGGCGATCGAAAGTATCACCGAATGGTGTCTTGTAGTAAGTTATAGCAACCTATGTGTCGTTAAGTCGCTAAATGTAAATCGTGCAGCCACACGCATGTAATCACAGGTACAAAAAGCGGCGAAATAGAGGAAGTCACCGGTGGCATTCTAGGTGATGATATGGGTCTTGGAAAGACTTTATCCATGCTCGCCGCTATTGTGGTTTCTCTTGACGATGCGCTTCGATTTGCATACAACAGCACTCGGGCACCAATACAGTATTGGCAGGACGTCACGCCTTCGAAAAGTACACTGGTTATTGTGCCCTCAGCTTGTCAGTTCAATATTCTAAAACCGAAGGCAAGTTTGCTAATGCAATCAGTGCTACTGGGAAGCTGGACAGACGAGGTGGAAAGGTGAGGCCTCCAAGGTACGCGCTGCGATTTCGGCTGACGGCGCAGACATGTGGCGCCCAATACATTATCCTTCCATCGATTCCATGGCCGTGGCAAGACCGTCGGTCTCACAGAGCTGCTGCAACACGATATTGTGCTTACAACATATGCAAGTATCGCGGCAGACTTCTGCCGTGGTGGAAGCATTTTGCATCGCATTAGATGGTATCGTGTTGTCTTAGATGAGGGTAAGTGGCACTCACGATGCTATCTCTCAGAGGGCTAAATGTACAAGCGCATTTCATTCGCAACCCAGCGACCCAGCAATTCCGAGCCATAAATGCTCTGCCATCGGAAATTCGATGGTGCATGACCGGAACACCGATACAGAATTCCTTAGAAGATCTCGGCGCCCTGGTGAAATTCCTCAAAGTTCCAGTTCTCGAAGATCTTGCTATTTTTCGAAAGCAGATCACCACTCCTGTCATCGCAAATGTCTCTGGAAGATTCACCAACCTGCGGAGACTTCTTGAAGCGATGTGCTTGCGACGCACAAAGTCACTACTAAACCTGCCTGAGCCCGTAACTCATGTTGAACGCCTCGCGCTTTCACCCAAAGAGCGTCTCGCATACCAAGACTTCGGCGCTCTCTGCAAACAGGTCATCGATATGGCTGTCTCTGGACACAGCATGAAGAAAGCCAATCAACATGTCATACAGGCTATTCTAGGAATGCGACTCTTCTGCAATGACGGAGAGAGGGCTTTGATGAAGAGAATGAATGCTCGTGGACTGCCTTCCGACCCGGAAGAAGCACTGACGTATCTGCAGACATCTGCAGACTCATCCTGTATCCGCTGCGGTACTGACATAACCGCCATGTATCATGAAGATGACAAAAGTTCAGGTAGACTCACCATCTGTCAGCATCTCATATGCGGAGAATGTCAGTCTGGTTACGAGGACGATCTAGATCAAAGTGTACAATCTGGGCGTGCGGAATGTCCCGAGTGCGGTTTGCGAGGAGATCGTCAGTCTTTCATCGTACGCCCAGGAGCAGGCTCCGCAGACCACAAGCGCTCCGAGACCGATCCTTATTCCACGAAGCTTCTCGGGCTGCTGCGCAATGTGAAAGCTCAGGACATCGGAGACAAGTGGTAATGAATTCCCCACCTTCCGACCCGCACCCTCACTCAAATTATACAGCATCGTGTTTTCCTTCTGGAAAACCACTTTGGACAGCGTTGCGTCTATGTTCGATGCGCATGCAATGCCTTACTATCGCATTCACGGACAGATAACGGCCAGTAAGAGGAGCAAGATCCTTAACGATTTCGAGATGTCAAGGACCGTCCGCATACTGTTGATCACTTTGGGAACAGGTGCTGTGGGGTAGGCGACAGTGTCTCGACTTAGCAATGATCAAACTAACAACGCCTCAGTCTCAACAGGCTGAAAGTTGCCAACCAAATACATATACTCGAACCGCAGTGGAATCCCTCTATCGAAAGCCAGGCGATTGGACGCGTTCTCCGGATGGGTCAAGAGAAGTCTGTAAAGATTATACGCTATATCATGAAAGGTACAGTGGAAGAGGTACGCCGTCGGATTGTCTCGAACTGGGGTGCGTTCTGATCATTAGTAGTCTGTGCAATCGCGGCAGCTTCGCAAGCTGCAACTCGCGCGTGGGGGATTTGGTTTGGTGAAGGATGAACACACATCGCGTAGAGTAGAGGAAATCATGGCAAGTACGCAGACATTGTCTGTGAACACTACTAAAGCTGCTACAGGATCTGCTATGTCCAGCACAGTCAGTCGCTATCCGCGCTGATCAAACTGCAGTCTTGCCGTAAGCTTTCCATCCTCGAATCTAAGCTAGGTTCAGACGAGGCTAGCGGTATATCGGCTGCATATGGCAGCTTCTCTGAACCTGCATCGTCGCAAAATTCAAGGGCGTTGATTGGCCCCGTCCCTAGAAAGACGAGGCAACCAATTAAAAGCTCACTGGACTAGGGTATACCTACTTCGTAAAGCGGTCGAATAGAAGTTTCTCGTTTAGTCAACTCTAACTTATCTAGTGTACTGTAGATGTACTGGTTGCTGTTATATATAATGTGAGTGGAGCGCGGTGACCAGGGCTAGAGATAATCTAGGGTCCTTGCTCGCGATCTATGTCACCCTATGACTCACTCACAGAATATACGCCTGCAACCGTAGTATGTGCATTTAGTCAAGGTTCTCCCACCGCCCTCGTTAGACACCCTGGGCTGGCAGCCTGAGCTAAAGATGGGATACATATACCACCCATGCCAGTGCAGCGTTTCGGTCCTCCAGTGCGAATGAGGTAGGCCTCTGGAAGACTTCGCTTCGCCGTGGAAGTGCTAGCCGTGCTAAATTCTGTTGACCTCTACCTCCCGGTTCATATCGAGAACACAAACGAGTCTGATATAGTCTTGCCTGCAAGCCAAGGACTGCGCGTCGCCCTGTTGCAAGTCGCCCATGGTTCAATAGCCCACCTCTTTCGCTGCGCCGCTTGCGCTGCACGCCACTATCGTCCTTCGCCCAGTGGGACTACAATAAGAAGACGGATGTATCGCAGCGGCCAACTATTTCAATGGTCTTATTGTAGTAAAGTGGCCTTGTTACTCGGAACATGATTCAGGAGCTCTTGGGCAAGTTCCAGGCTCTGCCTGTTGTCGTGCTGGCGGCAGCTTTACACCGGAAGGCGTAGCAGATGTTTCAATACCGAGATTAAGTGACCTGTACATACTATATACTCGTACTGCTGGCTGTGCGCGCCATGATCCAGAGTCACTATTCGTGTCCGTTGCGACAATGACCACTTCTAAAGTTTAGTTGTGAGTGAGGAGTTCGCCCAAACTCTCGACAGTAATACTGAGATCGAAGAATATGAACTTACAGAGGATTAGAAGACCAAGATCGTTACGTACGCCCCACAGCTAGTTGTACACAGATCAAGCGTGAAAGGTCATCGAGCTGTGGTGTTTTGTGATGCTAAGAGTTCGGTGGAAAAATTCACGAAGAAGTCCAGCGCAAGAGTCCGCGCAAAAGGCTCGAGCGTGATTGATCTGGAAGTTTTTGGAGAACCTCGCGACCTTCCATCGTATAATTAGAGCTGCGGTATGTCCAACACAGTCGTGCTTCAGTAACCTGTTCAATTACCACTCCGACATCTGGACCGGATTTCGACAGGACTACACCTAAGCTGAATCAAGACTAGTGCTACATCGGTCGTGTATCGAAGGTCCTCTGGTTTTGCATCGCCGCAAAATGTAAGGCATTCAGGCTGGTCACGCTACCGGAGCCAATGAACTGCCCCCAAAGAACCGCCCACTGGCGCTAAAGATTGCGATTAGGTAGGCAAAAGCAGGCAAAGGCAGTGTTGGGCGATGCGCTGGCGTGGCGTGCATAAGCGAGGGCAAAGGGATAAGCGAGGGCAAAGTGCAGCGCTTGGGGGCGCGTGTACTTGTGCGCCTCACTTCTCAAATCATGATCAGAACACGAACACGGCCGCAGCCTTGCCAATTTTCCCATAGAACCCCAAGGCTGAACCACCACTACGTTGCACAGTCTCACTGCTCTACAACGTCAAAGATTGAAATGCAGGTGCCCACTACACCCAGAAAGCTCAAACGGTGCAAACCCCCCAAAGAAGAGGCCACCCTCACCCTCAACGTTGACAAAGCCGTCGACTTTACGTAATGGGTTCATCGGGGTTCGAAAGACCAATTCACGTTCCACGCAAGCATTACCAGCATGACTAGCTCACCTTAAACGTGGCCACCATCAGTATACACACTTGCACACTTTCGCATACAAAAGTTCATGCCCCCCACAGATCACTTGCAAACGTCGTGTAAGGCTACCGTGAGTCTGTGACTACATGTCAAGAGATATCGTTGGGTTTTGACAACGCTGTACGCAGATGTTGCAATCAAAGCGCAATTCTCTCAAGAGAAGCGTGCGTCCGCAGTCATGAGAATGTCTGGGATCAAAAATGGTCGAATGGTCAAGCAAAAATAACCGACAGGGTAAAAAAGCGATGCGGGAGAACGGGGCGGCAGCATGCGAATCACACGTTGGACACTGCGCGGTTATCTTGAGACTGCCATGATCTTTACAATCCAATATTATTCCAAACTCCATGCAACACGGCCACAAATTAGGATGACTGGTGGAGGTCTTCGGTGCTTCAATCGCGCTCAATCCTTTCGTCGCAATTGCTGTCTCCTGTGTATTCGCCATGAATGCCCTTAAAATCATTGTTTTGGGTAACCTTAGTCTGTGCAGACATGACCTAAGGCCCCCAAATAACTTAACTAAAACTTGGCTCTGACGTCGGTGCGTCTTCTCAGTGCTTCCGTCGCAACGGCGATTGGCCAGCTGAATTGTTAGAGATGTTGGAGCCTGGAATCTGATTGCTGGGAGCCTCCACCAGGTCGATGGGGTGAAGGAACTTGGCGTGCTCGATCTTGGAGAGCGGCTTGGTGAGGCCGTCCGCAGGCATCTTGGCGCCTGGGAGATGTTGAAGGTTGACGTTACCGAGCTCCTTGCACTACTGCCGCGTGTACTTGAAATGGGAGTCGATGTGCTTGGTGCGATCGTCGTTGAGCACCATATTGATGTCGGGCTGGTTGTTGGAGTGGAAATGGAGAGGCTTGAGGTCGTTGCCGACGTAGCGAACCTGGCGGAGGAGGCGGTGGATTCAGCTCATCTCCTTGGTGGCGTATGTGAGGGCGATATACTCAGCTTCCGTGGATGACATGGTGACAATACGCTGGCGATATACCTTGTATGAGACGACTCCGCCGGCAATCATCATACGTAACCGGCTGAGGCCTTCTTCTCATCGTTATCACCGTACGCGGAGTCGCTGTACATGTTGAGGCCGATCGTGTGGTTGGAATAGTCTATGCGAGCTCCCGAGTAGCCTGTGTAGATGATGCCAAGCTTGGCCGTGCCCTTGTAATAGCCGACGACCTACTTGAGGAGCGAAAGCTGATCTTCGGTGGGGTTCGAGGCAAAGCGTGCCATATAGAAAGGCACTAGGTCGTTGCATGTAATGTGCAATATTTGCTCTAAGAAGCTTAATCAAGTAAGCAGCAGAGTATCTCTCAGATTTGTGACACTTACTCAGTCCATAGCTGTACAATTGAGCGATGAGACTTCGAACTCAAAGGTATTAGACGCGTCAGCGCGTGTAGAAAGAGAATTTGTGACTTATGTGTCCTTTGCACGTTCCTGCAGGTCGCTAACAAATGTCGAATGTGTGCCTCGCTTCCGACCCATCCTCTGATGCGCGATTGCAGCTAATTCAAGTGTCGTCGTCGCATTGAACTAGGGCAATGAACAATTAGGCTGATCTGCAGCTATGATCATGAGGGAAAGAAGGAGGAGGATAAGTATGGCGAAAGAGGCTAAGTTATGAGAGAGAGCATTGAACATGGCTATGCTCAAGCCCTTGTCTTTTGCGTTCGTCAAGTCGCTACTAGAAGCTAGCAAGATGTGTTACTACTGCGCCTTACTAGCTAATAAGAAACTTAACAATTTTAAAGAGTTTAATAATAGAAAAGTAGGTACTAAATAGACCTAATCTGCAGCGTAGCCATTATAAACATCTCTACATGTACTTGAATCAAAGGATGACCCATGGACAAAAAAAAAAGGCAAAAACATACAACAGCGGGTATTCGCTAGTGGTCACCCACCTAACTACTAATCCGCCGGTACGTTGCTTAAATAGGGCTGAGCGAACGGGAAGCCTTGTTTTCAACGTCCTATGGTCGTATGTGAAAGCTATCTCCGATCCTGTAGATTATACCTAAGTGAATATCATCACTGTCAGGCCGTGTGCCGTTTTGTATGCTCAACCAGCTGCAAACAGGATAAGAAAACCAGACTCTCGGTTCACAGCCTAATGATTGAACCAGCTTTGAAATACGCCAATCAAAACCGAAGTTCTGCTGTCAAGGCGCAATCTCTGCATTTTGCCAAATGTCTCGTCGGAGCTAGCTAGCAAGACGTGGTGTGTTTGCATGGGAGCTGAAATACAACAATGGGTCTACATCCCTTTCTAGATTATGTGGATGGTCGCCATTTCGAAACCGTCGTTTTGCCATGCTGAAGCTTCATAGTCGATACAATAAACTTCGAATACGCCAACCCTCTTATACGTCTGCTTCGCAACGTCGAGACAAGCCAAAACAAGACCATGAGGACGGAAGAATGTCTCTCTTCTCATCGTAGATTGAGCCATCTCTACGTCCAGTGTCTTGTTCGTTGTGCAGTCCAAACACCAGAAAGTGTTCGGGCGCAAGTCCCTGGTATGGCCTGTATCCAAAGCGAATCGTACTGAATTTGATCCATCAGCTTTGAGCGCAAAGTAGCGATGACCTTTCTTCACTATTTCGCGGGCCGAGCACTGTTTCAGTGGCCCCGAAACCGTAAGTGAAGCAGCTGAGATCTCGCCATATGGATTGCTGGTCGCCAGCTTCGTTTGGACGTGATTGATCGTCAAGTGTACAAAACGTCTCCTTGAAGGCTCTAGCGTCCATGTCGCGGCAGTGGAAGCCCAGCTCCAACTCGGAGCAACATATTTTGGCGCCGTCGATTGGTAAGGCCAGACATACCACAGTAGTCCTGCTGCTATATCGTTTCGCCAAAGACCCGCCACGTATACGTCTTGCGTCTTTGAAGCTACGTGACTTGCTATGCCGGACAGAGCTGGCAAACGGTCGGTGTTGTATGTGAGCTTCAGTTGTGAGTGTGTTTGAACGAGCTGAAGCCAACGGTCATAATGCTTGTTGCTGCTGCTTTCCTCGCTGATCGCATCTTGGAGGCCTTCGAGGCTTTGCTCTCTGGATGTTGTGAAGACAAATCGTTTTCGGTTGACATCAAACCCGTATAAGGTATCACTGTCTGCGCCGCGCTCTAGCACGGTGCATGTATCACACTCGAACGCCATTGCGGTAGACGTGAGATGCAGCACTCGCGGGGAGAGAAGCAGCTCTTGAAAAGCCCATCCACGATACTTGAGATAATCTTTTCGGGACTTGTGATCTACCATAGACCTCACGTTGACGGTGGTGCCTGGATGCTCAGGCAGTGCGCAAAGAGGATGACGTGGGGGTACATCTTCGGGGCGTATGTGTCGGAACCCCCTAGAGTTGTTCTCGTAAGACATTGCCGATATCGTCATGTAGCAGTTGGAGTAGATCGCAGACATTCGCTCGCACTCTGCTGCCCAATCTTCTTTACTGTCCTGGATGATGCACAGCGAGTCGATCCAGATATACCTTTTCAGTAATTAGTCTAGTCGTTGCGTCTGAGATTGGACGGGACTTTACTTCTTATTGAGTGCTCTGGTCAAGTCAATTGCATCTTGATATAGTTTGGGGAGTAAGTCTTTTGAGATACCATGCTGTAAAGAGTCTATATTGACTGTCTCACATTTAGAGAGCCTTGGTAGGACGATCAGTATGATGCCACCTCAGAGACAGAAATTACTTACAGGTCATACCTGTTGAAAGGCATATTACCCCAACAATGGCTGAGCGCAATATATTCGGCCGCTGCCTGGCCCTGCCCTTCTACTAAACGAACACATCCAGGCATATCAACGGGTGCAACATCGATAACGCGAGTAGGAAGGCTAGGCTTAATAGACCATCTACAGGAGCGATGCTCATTCTGGCAATCTTCTATCCAAGTTGACACTTTTTTGACAGCATTGAGTGAGAGTCGGTCATTATTTGAATCGCCCATCCTAATCTGGCAGCGTGGGATTGCCTCAGGCCGTTCTGTCGTAAGATACAGGTAATATATTGCCGCCGTACGCTCGTCTTGCGGAACACATATATAGAGACATGTTGTCTTTTGCTTCGGAAGCTGGCATATCTTGAACTGGAGTGGACCACTACTATCTGCATAGAATGTCGAGCGCGAGGACGACTTTGGATGCAGAGGCGCAAGTGTGAAGAAATTGCACAAGCCACACCCCAAACTCGCGGATTGCTTCAATTTCGACCAGTTACTGTGGTGTGTCTGACCTTCTGGAGACGTCATACGCAGATAATCTAGTACGGTACATTTGCTGCACAGAGAAGCCAAGCTTGCGTCGTAGGTCATCTTCGGTGACTCCTCAGATGATACTGTCGACTTCGCTCCTGACAGCCCGCCCGCGAGGGCGATGTCGCGCGATCCTGGCGTACGCTCAGTCATCGTCGTTGACCGAAGTACATATGTAGATCGATATAGACCGCGACGCTTTTCATGCACGTTGCTTTGCTATCGGTAAGAATAGATGCACCGCGATTTTGGCATGCAAGCCACGGGAGAAAGCTTTGCAATCTGGGACAACGCAGACTTCTTTGAAAGAGAGACTTAGCTGTTCACAGTCCCCATGCTCCGGACCCGCAAAGCTACACCGACAGCTTCAGTGTTAGTAGGTAGTCACGCAAGAACAAGATCGGTGATATCAGTGACTCCTCACCGACTCCGTCCCAGAACCCCACCAACGGCATCCACGGCCCCATAGCACCTGCCAGCAGTCTGCGCTAGTCTCAAAAAGCATCTGCCGACCAAACACCATCAAGCCAAGTCTTCAACCTGAAACATTAGAAAAATCGAATCAACGTCCACCACTGTTTGATCTCCAAACCACTCTTATCGACCCCCTGCATTCTGCGTCTGACCGCTCAAAAGACCTAGCGCACTGGACTCGTCTTCAGCATCCACTTTCTGCGCCGGTGGCTATTGAAGCTATTGAAGCGGTCTTGGCTGCATGTGCTGCGCCGAGAGCCGGTGGAGTGCTGTGCGAGGCAGAGCGAGGCAGAGCCAGAGGCTGCTCGCCGAGCGAAGGCAGAGTCATTGATGCAGTGCTTTACGATCGGTCGAGGGCACGCGCATAGAATTTTGTGGAGGTGGTATGCCAACCGCATGGAAATGTCTCTAGTGAATGACTGCATCGAGCACTGCTGCGTTCTTGTACCAGCCTCCGACCCCTCGGTTGTGCACCCACATCATTGGTATACGCAATACGAACGCGAGCGCGAAAAATGCTCATGAACGCATCCGCCATATTGCACGAACCATAAGTTGCCGTTAACTAACCTCATTGCTGCCAGGCTTGCCGTTCAGGCGACAGTGTGGAACGAGCGTGTCCGTCGCTAGGTGCCGTCAGGATTCATAGCGGAGATTGCAAGGAGACGTCATGACGCTTTTTCGGTGTTGCCAATGCACCGGAAAGAAGCGAACGTTGAAACGGTGCATCAAGCAGATGGTGCGCGGTGATTGAAGTATTGATTGATATTCATTACTCGTATTTCCCGCAGGAATCGGTATGTAGAGATAGGTAGCTAACTACGATGGGATATTGCAGCGCGCCGGCCGATAGAAATGTTCAACAATGGTGTGATTAAACTCCTCCAAAACTCCGTGCAATGCTATGCGTGCTGTGCAAATGCTCAAATGAAACGCCGTGTATCATGCGATGATATGTTGAAGGGTTGACCGGCAATCTTTTCGGCATATCATGTTCAAATCGTTTTCATCTCGTAGTGAGATGTAATGCAAAAGGAACTCGTGGGTCTAGATGATATGGGAAAGCGAATGCAATTTTAGTAAGCCGCTTGGCGACTCGAGTAAGCACCGGCAAACATCCTGTTGAAGAAACCACCAGATGTCTTGGCCTTCTTCGCCGGCTTGTTGTCTTCGTAGATAGGGAGCGAGTGCTGTAGCCTGGTCTGCGAGACAGGGGCGTTGATGTGTACAATAGTGGCGCCCTGGTCGTAGCTGTGCATGATAGCCTCGGAAGGCTCATCGTGGAAGCTAGATGGAGAGGAAGTTGTGGAGACTGATGCGCTGCGAGTAGGGGGTGACAGCGAGGGAGTGCGCGAAGCTGCACGGGAGTGGTAGGTGTACTTCTGCTGGCGTGCGGCATATGGAGCATACTCGTAGGAGGAGAGGTTCTCGGCGGTGAGCTGGTACTGCTGCTGACGGGCGTATTCCTTCTCCTGCTCGATGAGCCTGACCTTCTCGGCCTGGCGGGCCTGCCAGACACGGATGGGTGCGAGGAAAGGCTCAAGGTGGTAGTAAAGGTCCTCGGGGTTGATACGGAGGTCCCAGTCGAGAAGGAAGAGGAGCTGCTTCTCCATAAGGTTAACCTCAGTAATGGAGAAGCCAAAGTTGTCGTAGCCGCGAACAGAGCTGTAGCGAGCCCAGTGCTTGTTCTTGGGGGAGGAGTCGTTGAGGTTCTTTGCTGCAAGGATGAGAGCGGCAAGGAAGATGCGATGGGTGGTGCACTTCATGCCCTTGGCAACAGGAGGAAGACGAGCCCGAAGGCGGGAGAGGTAGACCAAGCTGGTCATGAGAGTGGGGACCTGGACGTGCGAGCGCTCGACAAGGGATGTGATGAACTCTTCGACAGACGGCAGGAAGGGTTCCCTGACTTGGTGGGGAGGAGAAGCCGGTGGTGTGGGAGGAAGGCTCTTGTCTAGCGAAGGCTCACACCTGATGACTTGTGTGGCCTTCTGTGCAAGGTATGAGATCATATCCTGAGAGACAGGCTGCTGGATGAAGTAATCCAGGGCAGCGCTGTTCTCCCTTGCGAGGTTTGCTGAGTAAGGCATGATGATTGCTTGTGATGTGTGTTGCTGGAAGTTGGATGAGGGCTGGCTATCACTTAGATGCAAGCCGACAACTGATTCTGTGGAGCACAAGGCTGATCCGATAGATTATGTTCCGGTCTGTGGGAGTTTCCGTAAGCTCAGGCCAGAGGCTGTGACTGTGGCTTGGGTTCGAAGAAATTCGACAAGGTTGAAACACAAGGCGACAGTGAATATTAAGTTGAATGACGATTCCGACCGGCGGAAAACGTGAAAGAGGTATCGAAGTGATACACTGCAAGGAAGTCTGTAAAGGGAGGGTGGTGTTGGCGCTGCCAAGCAATGATGTAGGGCTACTAAGGATGAAGTGGATTGGGCAGTCGCGGACTGAAGAATGCAACCTGCACCGCTGGGGTGTTACAGGTGTAAAGAAGGGATGAGAGAAAAGTGAAGAACTTGCACTGACCCAGAAGTGTATCAGGAGTGGATGATACTTATGCCAGCTCGAGGTGAATCCAACTGTCGAGGGTGGGTCTCGGGCGGCACAGTGTGGGACCCAATCAGCGGTCTGAGAGAGCAGGGGTGAGAACGTAGCGCGGCTCGCGAGACTGGAGCCAGCGGTTGTTGGCCCGATTTAGGAAGCCTGCGAAAGTTGTGGGATGTCGAACTGCAGGATGAAAATAGTGCGTTTCAACTTCAAGCCAGTCGCATGCGGGGGGCTCGTGTGCCCTAATCAGCGGCAGCGCCTGTCAGCCAATCGAGGTGCGTTCTGCTGCTCGTTTCGAGTCGAGCGAGTTGATGTTTGAAGATGCCGCTGGCTGCTGTGGTACTGGCCGTACCTAGTGGGAATCGTCGAGTGGATGACAGACAGCGTGGCAGCGGTCAACAACAAGCGAGCGCTGTTCAGGGAGGCTGCAGTGCCGATTTGTACTCGCGGGGAGCGAAATCTAGCCGGGCTCTAACAATGGGTCTGGTGCGCGCTGGTCTCGCTGGTCTGGTCACGTTGGTATACAAGGCGAGGCGGTGTGGTGGTGCAGTGGAGAACACTACAACTCTGGATGAATAGAAAGCGACCACGCTGTAGCTGCACACCTGCTCCCATATATCAGAGCGAGCTACCTTGTCTAGCCACCGGACCACCCAGACAGGCCTCGTTGCGGACTTCGCCAGCGTAGCATGACGAATGACGAATGCTGGCGGAGATTTACATTCTGCGCAGATTCCCCAGCCTCCTTACCGAGGACACAGCGGAGGCGACTTCAAAACTCCATCCCTGCACGCCGCTTTGGGGCAGAAAAGCATATTTGCCATCGTGAACGCGTGTTGCAGTGCGTATAGACGCTGCCGTAGCATTGTAGACAATGGCGTTGAGAATGAATGGCAGTGGCTATGCTCTGGAGCAGCTTGGCGTGGCAGGGTGTTCTTCGGCAGACCACTTCGTGCGTTGGCTGCCTGCCGCATTCTGCACACCACCCGCGAGCATGCGAATAATTTTCTTGCCCAACAAGTGACTCGAACTCCATCGGC
Organism: Curvularia kusanoi; assembly: GCA_011058905.1. NCBI lineage: Eukaryota > Fungi > Ascomycota > Dothideomycetes > Pleosporales > Pleosporaceae > Curvularia > Curvularia kusanoi. The sequence continues at coordinate 442,831 of SWKU01000005.1, read as the reverse complement.
TGTCAAATCTCCAGACTGTCAGTAGGCCTTGCATGGAGCTCGCCTGATCTTACGGCCCAAAGGGTGTTCGGCCTCTGCCGCACAACCTTCCATTCGACCCCACTTGATCTGGATCGACATGTCATGCGCAGGGATGGTGCATTGCAAATTATTGGCCAGCATGCTGTACAAACATCACCGCCGTTTCAACTCGTTTACTCTTGACAGAATGACCGGGCTTCATGGAGTGCGCATGAACGACATGAACCATGCTATACCGCCATGTTGAAAGCCATAACATTGATCCTCCAACATGTGCAGTCGGTGGGTCATGTTCAAGTGCCAATCAACGTCCAGAGCCTCGTGTCGGGATTCTCCAAGAAGCGCTGCACCGCCTCATGCAACGGGACCAATGCTGCCGATGATTCCAGGATGGCTTTTCTAGAATACCTGGCGGCCAACTAAGACACTGCAGCCTCATGCACTCTCAGTCAGAAGACGAAAATGGGTCTGCTGTTTGCAAGTCATGTTCCCGAATGTCCGCTGCCGCCAGGCCTTCGAGCCGCTTGAATTCGCGCTCTCGTCCAACAATATCTTCCACAAGGCAAGGTTTGACATGCGCTGAGACCGAACTATGGTTCATGAGCATGGTTCATCTCCGAAAACACCGATTGAACATTCCAGACGGGTTACCTAAGCGCTTATGAGGCTCTGGTGGTTAGCCGCCAGCGTACGCGCCCGCCCATGTCCGTGTAACCACCAGATTTGGCAGCGTTGGATCTTTCTTTAGATACTGCAGCCTCAGCTACACAACAGTACTGCACGAACTTCATTTTCAATTTGATGTCGCGGAGATTCAATCCACGCCCGAACCTTGCGTGATTCTGGTCGCCATGACTGAGTTCCGAACACCAGCGCGTCACGTTTCAGCATCGATGTTGACATCATCCCTAACCGCTTAAGCTCAGACCTCACGGCCCCCAATATCGTAATCTCCATACACCTGACCGAACCGAGATTCAATCTTCTCTTCAGCAACGGACTTTGTTCTGGCGGTGTCGGCCTGGCCCTCTACAGCTTGCTTTCAAGCGGCGAGCTACCATTAGTCGCATTCGCTATCGGTCTTCAGACAGGAGAATGCCAGTAGCGTGACCGGCTTTCGCAAACACACTATAGACCTGTCCGGTCCCCACGATTGAATGAACGATCCAAAGGCGGACCACAGGATGTCTTACACTGTCTTTCCCGCATGATAGAAGGTTTCGCCGACTTTCGGCGCCGTCACGAATCGACAAAGGCGCAGTGCCTCGGTCTAGCCGTCACGACGACAGAGAAGATGGCGCATATGGTCACGTAGACCTCGTGCTTCACTAGGTGCAAGGCGTTTCCCGTGTTCTAGTCAAAGTGTGTGTATGGTTGATCAGGCGATCGTCACGATGACCAGCCATTGCGCATCCAGCATTGCCATATCGTGGCTGCAAATTCGCTCACAACGTAACAGGACTCTAGCCTTCCTACCAGTGATGCAGGCGACAGCGTTTGCTCTGCACGAGCTTATAATTGCACTTAACTCCTACTGAGCCTTCCTGAACCAGATAGGCCATGATTACACAGTCACTGTCATACCCATGCGACGGTTATGAGATGGACGCAATTGAATTAAAGACCTAGTCCGAATGCGCGTGCTCGACACTTTACGGTCATTATCACGAAACTCTGCGGCCTTCGTTACGGCAATCGGACTTGGCAGCCAACCACCAACCTCAAGACCAAGCCTCTCATCGATTGCGCGAATGGCGCGTCTGAGCCAACTTCTAGGCCCTTATATACACATAGCCCAATTGCCCAGACTGGAAAGCGTCAGTGAAAGCTGACGGAGGGAATTGATCTGGTGGTGGTCCCCAGGAAGACGATGACTCGAGGAATTTGTCAGAGTTGAGGGTCAGAAGAAGAGCGGAGAGGTACTCACTACTGCTGGCTGCGGTGTCGAAGCTCTCCATTGTTACCGATTTGGTCGGTACGGAGACGATATCAAGTTGCGTGGATGGCGAATTCACGACATATGCTCGGGGGATATGGGAAGATGCTTGGGGAGGTTTAACTTACAAAGTGAGTTGTGGTATTATGACACATACAGTACTCGTGTCAGAAACGCAGAGGAGGCGTTTGAGAAACTAATAGAAACAGTTTGCTTGATATACATCCTTCAGGTATGGCAGCGGAGATTGTAAAATCCCAGCCTGCAGCACAGGATGCCAGGACCTAAGCCTTTTGCAGAGGCTTCTTCACCCCACCCCGGGCAGATGTGCGGGGGGTGCGGGGGCTGCCCTTCGAGGGGGACTTCGAGGGAGATTTTGTGAGGCGAGTCTTGGTGGGTGAGCTCTTGGGGGTCGGGGTCTTGCCTGGAAGCTGCGGGAGGAATTCGATCGATGGCACTTGCTCGGTTTCCTTCCCCTGGAGCATCTGATGAATGACGTCCATTGTATCTTTTGCCTGCTGCAAGGTCTTGCCTTTTCCAAGGTATTGATCAAGTTCTCGGAGTATGTCAATGGGCGCTTCGAAAGCCTTGCCAGGCATAGGCGCTACGGCCTTCGCAGCATCGCGTAGGCTTGCACCACCGGCGACCTTTCGAGAAAACTCGTTAAGACGATCTTCCTCCGCCCTCTTCAGTGTGATGTCGTAGGTTGTGCCTGGATACTCACCCTCGATGATATCGAACTGACGAAGGATGAGCCTGACCTTGCGGATCTGCCAGGCGTCTTTATTGTATGTAGCACGCTGGTAATGTTTGCGGCAAAAGAGGGGCCATTCAGACACAGATCGAGTGCAAGACTTGTTCCGGCCAAAGTGGTCTGAGATAACCTTGCGCGAGAGTGCCATAGTGTATTGACCGGTGCGACACTTGCTGTACTCATCGTTCACGCACGTGAACTCACGTTCGATGGCGTCGTCGTCAATAAACATCGCTGCGACTTGGTCGCTAGCTTCGGTCACGTCAGCCTGCTCCTCAAGCTCAGACATGGTCGTATCAGCCTGGCAGGTGAAGTCGTCCTTCGCAGGTGAGACGCTGCGCTCCGGGACAAGCGGCGGAGTGGCATGAAAGTCCTCAGCTGGAGGTTTTGGAGCGGGAGACCGAGGCTCAAAATTCTCAACAAGCAAATGAGACAAGCTCATGGCGTCGCGGATCTCAGACAGGGTGGTTGTAGTGAGGACAGTGTTGTCAAGCGACTGTGTCAAGCTCTTGGAAGCCATGCTCTAGCAGGCGATATAAGAACAGAGTTTAGCCACTACAGTCTTGATTGCTTGTTTGCGAGTCCAGTGAAAGCACGCTGGGGTCAAGTTTGTGCGGCGTAGAGCTCTGGAGTGCGGCAAAGAAGGCCATAATAAAACTAGGCGGAAGCTTCTATAAAAGGTGGGGCAGGTATTGGCATGGTACTTTCACGGTGAAGGCGCCACTTGATGTGACAATGCAGCGTTTGATCTGGTGCCTGACGATAGAGTCACAGGAGCAAAACGTCTGCCCCACTTGCAGCTTGCAAGTCACTCCACGAGGGTTTGTTGATCCTTAGGTTTGAGATGTGAATAGTGATGTCAAATCCCATGTCACCCCGTCTAGCATGGTCACATCTCAGCTCGCGATGAGCTGCGTCAGCTCAGTTTGTTTGCACATCAGCTCACAGTCAACAACCTTAGAGACCCACAACCCTGGCAACTTCCTTCGAAATCCCAATGAGACTGATCTAGCAGCGAAGGTTCGCGAGCCTGAAGCTGCATGAAGACGGCGTGACATAAGGTGATTAGTCGAAGAAACCGTAGCTACGATATACTATATGCTCAGACAAGATTGATACTCGACACTGGTCACTTTGATGATCTTCTTTAAGTACCGGGAAGAGGGGTAGTAGCTCTCTCTTTTTTCAAGAAAGATCTCAGAGCTGTGCACATGGAGATTATTTAAGCCGTCAAGATATCGCAAGGGAATACACAATACAGAAATCAATACCGAAAACCAGTGGAAATAAGAGATTTCGATCATTACTGATGGGTTGTCAAGCAACGCAATGCTTTGACTTCGCAGTTTACTTCGCAGTGGTTCCATGGACATTTTGTAAGATTGCGTTGGCGTGGTGAGGATGAAGTACAGATGTCGGCGCCGGATGCCCTGGCACCGACATCGCCGGCAGAAGCCGTGCCCAGGTGATTTCGTCAGGGCCTGGGCTGCTGCGCCAAAGTGCGGCTCCTCCTCATCGCTCACTCCCCAGACTTCTCCAGGCGCACCAGGTGGGCAAGCTGCAGAAGACGCGCGCAGCATTCGTCTTATCGCTTGAAATGCACACACTCGTCCCATTGTCCCCGCTAGCCCAGTCTACCCACTCTGCTCTGCGCTGAGCGCGTCTGCGGCAACTCGTTCTCGATCGTTACCAGCCCTGAGCTCCCACCGCTACGATGCCGCCCACTGCAGGCACACGAACGTCTACGCGGCAGGGCCGCGCCACTGTCAGGCCTACCAACTACTATGCGCGAAGCTTCGCCGGTCGTCTCGCTGCACACGGGATGGAGCAAACGCCCGAGGCCTCGAACAGCGCGCCTGGCTTCTTCCCCGCCCTCACGCATTTCACAGGCGCCGTCGATGCCCTTCCCAAGGAGATCATAAAGCACTTCTCCATGTTCAAGGAGGTGGAGGCCAAGCTTCACGATCCTGAGTTCATGCTGAAGGAGCTGCTCGACGAGATCGCTCGCCAACCCATCACCACAAACGCCCAGCGGCGCGCGGTTGAAGAAAATGCAGATGCTGTTGCGGTGCAGAATGCAAATGTAAGTTCCATGAGCCGCACGCCAGGGATTCACAAGCTTATGCCGATCAGCAGCCACCGCCCAACTATGACAGCCTCTCCCCAGAAGAGCAGGCCGTGATCAGGAAGCGCCAACTCTTCCTCCGCCTGCGCATGGTCATTCACAATATACTCCCCACACTAGACGAGAAGCTGGTCGTGCTTCAGGGCGCGAAAGCCACGAAAGACAAGGGAATCACACGCATGACGCATTCGTACTCGCAGCTCGACACCGAGATCAGCGAAGAGGCGCGCTACGGCAGCCTCACGCATTGGGCATACGCAGACAAGGAGGAGAAGAAGAAAGGCGCGCCAAATCATGAGCGCCAGCGTCGAGAGGTTGCCGCCGCAAACAACTTGGCCGCAGCTGCCCAGCATGTACATGATGCAGATTCCATCGCTGCAAAGAGCGAAGCTCGCCGCGAGGCCATGCTGGCCAAGCGCAACCGTCAGCAGCAGGTCGATTCTGACTTTGATGACAGGCCGGCAGCGAAGAAACCACAGAAGAGGAAGGCTCACGCCCCTGACACAGCAGCAGACCGCAGCGTCGGTCTAGGCACAGCAGCCAATGCCTCTGGGCAATCGGGCAAGCGCAAGAAAACCGAGAAAGCACTCGCAGCAGCGGCTCCAACAGCAGCGCCTATGGAGCGTTCAATGAGTGGCGCATTGAAGGCCTCGAATCATAATGCACGCGCGGGTTCCAGCCCTCGCGCAACCCCAAGCATCGAGACTGGCGCTGCTGTCAAAAGGAAGCCACGCGCAGCTCCTGCGCCTGCTCCGCGCAAGAACCAGTTACCTACATACTCCCCCCCACCCGTCTCCTCGCCGCTTGCCGCAAACTTTGCAATCACCAAAGCCACTGCTGGCACTGCCGACCGTCCATTGTCTTCTCGCGCAAGGAAGAACTCTACAGCGAACTCTGTCGGGTCCGGCAGCGTGCCTGAACCCATACCTATCCGACGGCCCTCGACTTCACACTCCGTCCACCAGGCTCCAAGCAGTAACGCGATTACTGAGCTTGAACAAGCGGCTGGCATTGCACGAGACATCGAACCCTCCAAGGACTTGCCAACACCACATGAGACCACAGAAGCGCCCGCGTCGACAGCTGCGACCGTGCTCAAACAGGAGGATCAAGACAATGTGCAGGACGAGCCAGACAGTATGGACATCGATACACCAGCGTGGATGTCATCTGCGGCCAGAGCTGCTCGGGCCTCGAAGCCCGGTACCCCTCTTGCAGGATCTTTCCCCGAGCCAATGGTACGCAGTCGCAGCACTCGCAACGCGCAGAACGGTAATTCCAATTCTGCGGGTTCTTCGGAGAACAATAGCACAGCAACAGGGGTAGTGTCCAAACGAGGCAACAAAAAGAATGGGGCTTCCAACACGTCGGCAACGGACTCGCCCGCACTTAAGCCTACACCAGTCGCGAAGTCGAACCCGCCTTCCTCCGCAGCGAGCTCTGTTGCCCCAGAACAGGAATACCAAGACGTGGAGACAGATGAGGGCGACGGTGAGGATGAGCCCCGGTACTGCTACTGCAACGAGGTGTCATATGGGCAGATGGTTGCCTGCGACAACGATGCGTGCCCTCGCGAATGGTTCCATCTTCATTGCGTGCAACTCGAGAAAGCACCTGCTGGCAGAACCAAATGGTTCTGCAGTGATGAGTGCCAGGAGCAGCATGCTAAGTCCAAGGCGAAGGGGAAACGTCCGGGCAGTAGTAGACAATAGGAATTCGGAAGGAGTTCAAGGCGTTCTGGGACGGGTCCACAGGCAGATGCATGTGGGTCTAGGTCGGGCCCGAAGGGAAAGGGCAAGGCTAAGCTTAAGGATATTTGGGTTGGATGGAATGCTCTTTGAAGCTCCCAATCTGCTTTTTCTGGGGATTCTGGGTTTGCGGCGTTCAGGTCTGGGGTTTTCGACTCCACTCACGATTACGACGCCTGGAACCGACTCCTTTGGAACAGGCATGGGAAGGTATTCGGTGTGGGGCGTTCATTCAGCTTAACCCTTAGCATGGATTCGCAGTTGGGCAGCTCCGCGCGCCTTTCTTGTGTATACAGTTATAAGCACCGCTTCGTCTCGCAGGCGACGGTTTGTATCCGGTTTTTTTCGTTTTGCTCTCTGTTATTTTCGGTCTCTAAAAAGCGCATGCATAGCGATGGCGAAACGTCATGATATCAGCATTCAAGACATAGATGCTCAATGTAGTCAATGATCATGTGAAACGATCGCGTCCGAAACAGTATCCCTGCACGACTTTGGTATTGGTCAACTATCATTGGTCAAGCAGCAAACGCTCAGCCTCAGCTTGGACCCTGGATCTATTTCACCGTTACGCTCACCGCCACCCTGAGCTCACGAGACAAGTGTCTTGAGCATTGATTCAAATACAAATTAACCTAAGATCATCTTCACGACACTTCCCAATGGCGCCCAAGAATGTCCCCACAGCAGAAGAGCAGCTCATTGCGGAGCCACAAGGTGGGGTGCCAAACTCTCCTCCAGACCTTCGCTTCCTGCACTACAATGATGTTTATCACATCGAAGCTGGAAGTCAGGAGCCTGTTGGTGGTTACCCGCGCTTCCAGACATTGATCAATTACTACAAGGACGATGCTCGATTTGAAGGACAGCCGAAGGCCCTTACATTTTTCTCCGGAGATGCATTCAACCCCAGTATCGAAAGCAGCATTACGAAGGGCAAGTGTAGAAGTTTGTACACCTTTGCAGCTATTTATTAACGGCTTCTACAGGCAGTCACATGGTTCCTGTACTAAACACCATAGGGACAGACGTCTCATGCGTTGGGGTAGGTTATGCCGTGCCTCCGAAGGCTCAGTCGCTAACTATCCCACAGAACCACGATCTCGACTTTGGAGTGAAGCAGTATCGACACCTGACCTCTAAATGCAAATTTCCATGGCTGCTTGCAAATGTGCTCGATCCGGCTCTTGGCGACAATGTCTCTCTTGGTAACGCAGAAAAGACCGTAATGCTCACGTCGTCGAATGGCATCAAGGTCGGCGTCATTGGTCTGGCAGAGCGAGAGTGGCTGGATACGATCAACGCATTGCCCCCAGACATCATCTATAAGAGTGCGTCAGCGACCGCAAAGGAGCTGATTCCTGACTTGAAGAAGCAAGGTGCGGAGATCATTGTGTGCGTCGCACATCAAAGAGAGCCGAATGACAACAAGCTTGCCGAGAGCTGTGGAAGCGAGTACATCGACCTGATTCTGGGCGGGCACGATCATTACTACTCGTACAGCTTTATCAAGGGCACTCACGTTCTGCGATCTGGTACCGACTTCAGACAGCTCTCACACATCGACCTGTGGCGCAAGCCTGACGGTAAGGGCTGGGACATGAAGATTGTGCGACGCGACGTCGTGAGCAGCGTAAAGGAGGACGCTGCAGCTCTGCGACTGGTTGACGAGCAGACTCGCGACATCAAGAAGCGACTTGACAAACCGGTTGGCTACACGGCTGCTCCGCTTGACGCGCGATTCACCACTGTACGAACAAAGGAGTCGAATATTGGTAACTTCGTGTGTGATCTGATGCGCTACTACTACTCGGCAGATTGCTGTATCATGGCTGCCGGCACCATCCGAGGCGATCAAGTATATCCTCCTGGTGTCCTCAAGCTCCGGGATCTGGTCAATTGTTTCCCCTTCGAAGATCCGGTGGTCGTCCTAAAAGTCACTGGAAAGCAAATTGTTGGAGCGCTAGAGAACGGTGTCAGCACCTACCCTGCCCTAGAGGGCAGGTTTCCACAAGTTTCGAACATCACCTTCGACGCCGACTATTCAAAGCCGGCGATGTCAAGGGTTTCGAATGTCACGATTGCTGGGGAGCCTGTAGACGATGAGCGTATCTATGTGCTTGCCACCCGAGGTTACATGGGACGCGGAAAAGATGGTTATCAATCACTTCTCATTGAGGAGGAAGGAGGCACTGCTGTGGAGATTGTCAGTGAAGAGAACGGTGTCCTCATTTCCACCATTCTACGACAATACTTCATGTCACTGAAGGTGCTCGGCAAGTGGAAACGCTGGGGCAAGTCAATGGATACCCGGTTCTCCAACATCCAGACAAACCTGCAGAAGAATCACAAGCACGGCTTCCACGAGCCATCACCGAGCTCGCCTGTGGACAAAAAGACGCCGCAATTCCCAAGCATCGACAGGATTGCCAAGCAAGCTCAAGCATCTGTGTCCGGGAGCGAATCAGAAGATCCTGATGCCGACGAAGACGAAGACGATGGCGCAGAGTATGATGCCAGCAGTCCTATCAAGTTCAATCAGCAGGAGCTAGATCTTCTGAGGAGGTCGTTGCGCAAATGGATGAGACTTGCGAAGTTGCAAGGTTCGTCGAAGCTGTGTGATGAGCTGGACCAGGCGGAAATTCAGGTCAACTGGACAAAAGCAATTGCACCCAGGCTGGAGGGTAGGATCAACGATGTAACACCTGTAGCATAAGACTCGCGAAGTTGCAAAGATTGTTGCAGCTATGTGATGAGCAAGTCCGATGGGGATCCAGGTCAATTGGATGAAAGCAATTGTATCGAGGTGGGAAGGTAGAATCAACGATGTAATACATGTAGCAGCTTAGAGGTGATTGCAGAATAGATAAGAAAAGCACAATGCGATCGTGCAACTCAAAGACCGCAAATGAATCATCACGTGTGCGTGCCGATGAACCGATTAGTTGGTTTGACAGGCTGTAATGCAAGAGGAATGCATGTTGGCGGATACAACCCATGGATTTTCAACGCTTTTTTGAAGTTGCCGGTTCGGGCAGGTACGCCCGATGGACTGGACGTTGCCCCACAACCCCAACTTTCATTGCTCAAACACCACCCATGTCAATCTCCAACCTTCCGAAAGAGATTCGTTTACGTATCTGGGAACTCGCGTATCTCAACGAGCCGCCTCGGCTCGTAACGCTTCAAACAAAATGGCATGATGACCAGCATGGAGAGGACGTTTTCTGTCCACGTCATTCGCCCAGCCCAGCACCCGCCGTGACAAACATCTGCCAGGAGGCGCGCGCAGAAGCGAGATTTCGAGCAAGACGCGCCAAAGATTTGATATGTCTACCTTCTCCCCTCGATCCGAACCCGGAGCGCTTCTATTTTCGGCTTGATGTGGATATTCTGTACCTTGACCTTGAACATGGTAGCGACAAGCACTTCGACGACTCGCCTGACGCTGGTTTACTCGCCCATTTTCTGGATGCGGACGGATGTGATGCAACACTGCTCAAGAAGGTCGCGATTACCCAGATTGTCCGTGTGGCCTTCGTCGACGGCGCGCTGTCGAATTGCTTGCGCGACTTCCCTAATATTGAGCTCATAGTCATGGTCGTCGATCCTAAGGACATGCGCACGCCCCAGGAAAAGGAACGCTTTGTTTTCGCGGCCCGTCGCATCATTACACAGTATAGACTTGATATGCGCATCAGTGCGAAGGCAAGAGGGGAGGTGTATGTGCACGGTGAGCGACACCTTAATCTCGATTTTGCGATCAAGAAGGGAAAGACGCTCGAGGTCTTGGACAAGAGCGTCTGGCAGAATTGGGCCGAGTTAGAGAAGGATTGGTGGATGCACGATGTGCCGCAGCGGTACATTGATTTTTACTTCTAATCTTGCTTCAATGTCATAATATACAAGTGCCAACACCGATTTCGGAGCTAGGGCACTTCGAGGTATATCCTGTCCCCCTCTTTTGGTCCCTCAAGGAAGTCATCTGGGGTCTCAGTTGGCAGCTGGTGCTTCTCTGCCCAGTCACGCACAGCATCGAAGTTGCGACACGTGTGTACCGTGTTGAAATCGACAAACGGCTCAATATCCGAGTCTGGAGGCTGGTACCACACCTGGCCCAAGACACCAATATCGACGTTGCACATCAGTTGCTGGCGGATGATATCGAGACAGTGTGCTATTGAAACCAAGGTAAGCCTTACTAGCATGACAACAGAACGATGGGCTGACTTACTGACGTGCGCCTTCAAGATATGGTCGTCGTTCGAGAATGGACCCATTTTCATCGCCTTGTAATAGTCGATATTCCATGGTAGCGATTTACGAAGCAAATTCAAGCAGTGCAGATGATGCAAGCCTTCCACGTTCGCAGGAAAACCACCACCGTACTTTTCCTTGATTTTCACCTGGTCGGCCCTTATATTCGATTTTGCAGCTTCAGACGCTGGTATTCGGACAGCGCTGAAGTCTGCACCAAGGCTCTTCCATGCTGCATCGACTTCGGGTCCGGCATCCTGCCTGAAAGCATTGAGTTTAAGGAATGAGCCATTGAAGCGAACTTGTTGAAACTTCATATCCGCCTCTTTCATGATTGGAGCTGGGTCTTGTCAGTACTGGTACGAAAATCGGCTCTGAGCTGAAACGTACAATATTCCGAGACGTGCCGTATACTGAAGGCATCGGGATCCAACCCAATCCGCCCAGCCCAAGCGCCAAACAGCGCAGATAGCACAGCTGTGCAGAACAACATGATGCATGTTGCTATCCATGATTGGCGCCGTACAGGAGCCCTGATGGGATGTCCATCTAGAGACGAAGTCTCGCTGTTTGGAAGCAACCCTTCACTGTCTTCCGATTTCACCGGGCTATACGATTCTATCCGCTTTTGTGTTTTGATGCCAAACATTCTGAAATTCGAATGAGAAGGAGGTGCAAGAAAGAGAAGATTTGGAGAGAATCGACAATGACAGCTCTGAATATGCTGAGACCAATGCCACGACTTTCGCACCAAAGGTCTATTTTATTTTTGGTTATACTCGCCATGGCATGCGAAATGGAGCTAAGACCAGAAAGCCTAAGGTGGCACACCATCACCGTATTCGAGTGCTAGTTGGCGTGCTACCCCGCCAAATTTGACGTCAAGTGCTTTCGCTAGCCTACAAAGGCGAGCTGACGAGGATCACGCCTCACAATTAGCGCACGCATGTGCTGCGGTCGACCAAGCGGAAGCTCGCTCCAATATACGAAGCTTAGTATACAGATCCTCCGTATGTTACACGAGTTACACGAGAAAACTACGTCAAGCACTCCCAGCCTCATGATTTCTTGCGTGATTGAGTTCATGTTCACGAATAACGTATCTTCAGCGACGCGCAATATTATAAGAGTCTTGGTATCTTACTACACTGGCCGCCTTAGCCGAGGAATCGTTTGCATGCAGTGCCCTGCGTGTAACCAGCGGGCTAGACAAGATGTGGCAGCACACTGGAGAGCTGACAGCATACACGTGATATGCTCATGACCATTCACCGTCCGTGCAGTGATTAACACCTCACCGGAGATATACACAAGAACTCAATCCGGCGTTGCTACGCGGGGACCCCGTAAAGGCCACATGAACTAGAGCTGCAGCATACAGCCTCTGGGAGTAGCTAGCTCGGACTATTTACAGACTACCAGCACGTCTTTGACGACCTCGCGATGCAACATGTGGCGATATACGGCTGGATCGACAACTAACATGGCCCTCATCAGGCAAAGGACCCGCGTCGGTACGGCTTGCGCAAGCCATACGAGCACTACCATCCCGTAATCGATACTTCCAAGCATTAGCTTTGCACGACGATGATATCGTCGGTCAAGACTTCTTCGCCCGTGGGAGATCGCTTGAGTGATTCGTGTAGGCATTCTGTGCCGCATGAACACAGCTCAGCTGAGAAGACAGGATCCACAGGATACGGTCATGGAAATCATATATGAACCCCGTCCTCTTCACGTAGAAAGATATCACGCCAAAACTCCAGACATTTGAGCACCAACGGCCAACCACACTTTGGCACTCTCATCCACATCTTCATCATGAAGTACGCATATGCTCTTCTTGCCCTGGCGGCTGCAGTCACTGCTGCTCCCGCCGCTGTCCCAGAGGCAGCTCCTGAGGCTCAACCTGATGCTGCACCCGCCACGCCGGACTATGGCAAATATGCCAACTATGGTACGCTGTTTCGACAAGTATCCTGCTCAGTTCGTCAGTCCTAACTTAACTTAGGCTCCTACCCACCGCCCAAGGACGGCTATGGAAAGTATGCAAACTACGGCAAGTACGGCGCAAAGGATAAGAGGGAGGCCGAGGCCAGTCCGGATGGCTACGGAAAGTATGGAAAGTACGCAGACTACGGTAAGCTATCTGTCCTGAATTCAATCGTTCTTGCGCTTATGACGAGGCAGGATCTTACCCACCACCTGGGTACGGAAAGTACGCAAACTACGGCAAATACGGCGCCAAGGAGAAGCGTGAGGCTGAGGCCGAGCCTGAGGCCAACCCAGAAGGCTACGGAAAGTACGCGGACTATGGCAAGTACCCTCCTCCCAAGGACGGTTACGGGAAATACGCCAACTACGGCAAGTATGGAGCCAAGGACAAGCGTGAGGCCGAGCCTGAGCCTCAGCCTGAGCCCGAGGCCAATCCCGATGGCTATGGCAAATACGCCGATTACGGCAAGTATCCTCCTCCCAAGGATGGCTACGGGAAATACGCCAACTATGGCAAATACGGAGCAAAGGAGAAGCGCGAGGCTGAGCCCGAGGCCAACCCTGACGGCTATGGAAAGTACGCAAACTACGGCTCCTACCCTCCTCCTAAGGGAGGCTATGCCAGCTACGGAACTTACGGTGTCAAGTGCTAAGCAGTAAGGACTACTGCAGTGGTTTGGAGAGAAGAATAGATGGAGATATGGCAGCACATGGCAGCCCATGATATGCTACACTTACGATCCTTACGGTCCCACGAATTATGCTTAGATATAAAATAATACATTCCTTATATAATCTAAACAAACCTAGCAGTTCGAATCTCGACTGCTCCATTCAGACCTTTGGGACTTTTTTAAAATACAGTCAAAGAAATACTCAGCACGAGTAGTCAAAATGGGCAGCCATCCTGGTACCCATTAAGATACCTATTATAGCGTTACCCAAATCAACATCTCTAGCTCCCTCACCCTCCGCAGTCTCGCGCTCCGACAAAACAATCCAAACAAAAAGCGCAACACCCCAAACGTTGACTTTGAAGTAAGAGCTGAGCCGTCCAACGGACGCAGAACTAATCACGCCTCAGGAACCCAAAGCCAGATATCGCCGATTCCCGATATGCAGGGAAAAAGAGCAGAAGGTCCAGAAGCACGGGTGTGGCTGGGTACTTACGCCGCAGCTGAGGCGCCGACGGTGTAGCCGGCTAAGGGTCCAGGCAAGTAGGAACCAGGTAGACATGCACGCAGGGCGTTATTTAGTCGATGCTTGTACTCAGCTCATCTACCTAGGTGCATGCACCTTTAGTGGGATCGACTTACTCGGTTTTCTCTTTCAAGCGTAAGTATGGAATTGTCTGATCTGGCTGGTTTTTTTTTTCAGCTGACGCCACAACCTGAGCGTTGCGATAACAGAGGCGGTTGCTAATGTCACAGATATTCCATCCGTAGCTGCGTGCTATGACAGAAGGCTTTGGGCGAGAAGGGCCTACACTAGAGTAAAAGACGCTTTACGCACTAACACTGTCAGAAGTCAGCACTGAGCAGAACTCAGCCAGCCAAACGGCCAGCTCGCCCGCGCCTCGATCGTTCAACAACGGAGACTCCGGTGTGTGTTGTGCAGCGCACGCTATCGTGGAAAGAAGAAAGCAGACCGGAGGCTGCGGTATCATTGCTGATTCTATATACAAACACACAGTCCCCTGGGGGTGTCATAAATCGTGATATCTAAAAGTGAATCGAGAATACAAAGCCGAACAAACTATAGCCTTGTCCTCCAATATATACAATCAAGTACGCAAGAGTGCAGCACGGGCGGTTCACAGGCAACTAGTACGCATCTCCGAAGATCTCCTTCGGGCTCTGCACCATCTCGTCCAGCCTACCAAGTCGCTCGCCGCCTTCCTTGCGCTTCGTCTTACGCTCACGCTTGGTAACGAGGTGTGGTGTCACTGGTGTGATGGGTGTGAACGGCATGTATGGACTGTAGGGGGTGAAGGGAACGCCTGTCTTGGGCGTCTGGAGCGAAAGCTTGTCTGGTCGGCGGTCAAGCACCGTGGTTTGGATCCCCGGGGACTTCAGTGGCATGTCGGTTTGGTAAGCGCGGAAGGGGAGTTGATTGGTGGGTGTCATGGTTGGGGATCGCGAAACGTTGATCTTGGGGGGTGGCGGCGGTGCAATGGTAAGGCCTGGGCCACGTTGAGGCGCGGGATTCGGCAGCGGGATGCGCAAACTGTGCGCCCTTTCAATCTCGGCAGGCTCAGTGGGCGAGTACGGCGTCGAGGGTGATGTGGGTTGTGTGGGTGGGGAGGGCGGCGCCCCGGGATCTGGGTAAAAGCGTGGAGACAGTGGTGTGCGAGCCTCATCGTCAACTGCTGCTCCACCGTAGCTCTGGATGGGACCGCTGATGCGGAGGTTCTTGAGGTTAAATCGAGCGGACTTCTCTTGTCTGCTTGCGCTTGACAGGCTGGAGAGACGACTGGGTTTTGAGAGGATAGAGCGTGGTGATGGTGGAGGGTGCTCGGCACGTAGGCTCCCGTTGCGTGAATGTGGCTTGGGTGCAGCCATGTTGTTGTTGTAATCAGGAGGATAGATGGCTTTGATGGGTGACGCAGGGCTGCTGTCAGTCAGTCCCCGTTGCGTTGTGCTGATAGCTGAGGGTCGTCTCCTCTCGTTTCTGATGGCAGGCGGAGGCAGAGGCTCTTCGACAGTAGCCAGACTGGTCTGTCGCGAATGCTTCTTTGCATCGTGGTCCATCACAGCAGCATACAGCCTCTCCATATCATCCTGTGCACGCTGTCTATCAGCATCGACCACCCTCTGGTCGAAAGATGCAGGGCTCTGGACCACAGGGCTAACCGGCGTGCTTCCGGAGAGTGACTCGGGTCCCCTCTTGAACTTTCGCACCCAGCTGGTAGCCGAGCGCATTGAGCTGGGGCTTATTGGCGTCTCCATCACGGCTCTCACTGGTTTCAATTCTTGTTCAAACTCCAGCGCAGCTGGCGGTTCCAATGCCTTTCTCCTCATCTTTCTCCCAACCGTAAGAAGAAGAAGGCCCCAAATTAAGACTGTTAATACGTAACCACCGACAATGCCGCAGATCTCGTACGGCAGTCGCTGTCTATCTCTTGTGGCGTGGAAGGATGCGGGAGGGCCGTCCTCAGGACTTGGTGCAGTATCGTGGTAATTGTCCTTGAAGTCGTATGGCGATGGCGAGGCAGCGGCACGGGCAGCAACAAGGAGTAGCGAGAAGAGAGCCGGAGGCAATGTCCCGCTCAGCATCATCTTTCACGCTGCAGGTGTAGGAGGAAGGAGGTTAATATGACCGCACACTTCTTTGACGATCCATAGACTGCAGATCGGACGCTGAAGGATCCGACAGTGAGGAACCAGGGAAAGGTGTGAGACGTAGCAGCAGGCACACATGGTGATATTAGGACAGCGGCTGGCCAAGCTGCCTGGGTTGACTGAGGTGTGATATCGAAAGACATGGGTGTTATGGACGCTGATTGGAGAGCTTGTTTCTTGAGCGACATGATGGCGTCCAGTAATTGCGCGTTTGCAGGCGCTGGGGCGGGGTCGCCAACATCGGGCTAGCGCCAGTGGCAGTCAGCATCCACGCTGCGACATATGGCTGGCTCTCTGCGATGAGCAATCCGAGTCGTGAGGCTGATCAGATGAAAAACCACCTCCCTCGACGAGTCGCTAGATTTTCCGTTGTTTGTCAAAGTGGTATCTCTTACAAGGCGAGGAGCGTAGAGCCCGAAAATGTACTACTCCAAAAATAAACCCAACCACCTCGCAGATCATGCGTGCAACGTGCAAACTCACGGCACAGTGACGGCCCGTATGCACGAAACCTCTTTCTCGCACGCCAGCCCCCAGACCGTTCTGCACTCCCCTGCTGCGGGACGAGGAAACAAAACTCGAAATGCTCACCATTCTCGCAATCTCATTGGTTGTACATTGTAACGCTTTAACGGACTAAGCGCCCGCCTAAGCGAATCGAGTCCCTGTCAGCTCATCACACTCATCAAGCCAAGCAACATCTGCCTTCCGATTTGCCAAATCCCTTGAAAGGCATGACATTGGAGCGGAGGTCGGTGTGATAGCTGTGGTCCTCAAGCTTAGCACGTTGTGGCGTTTGTAATCCCCAAGGTCTGGACAGTAGATCGAGGGACGCGACTCCTGGTCAACATATTCTCCGTGGGCAAGGTGCCCCGATAGGGCTCATGCAGCGTGTCTATATGACTAGCACGATGTGCTCGTGCTAAAGTTCATTGATTTTCCAGCTTTTACCTGTGATGGCGGCAGATATCAGTATAGCCTGCCGGTGATGAGATGAAACTGGGTCGGCGCAGCAGGCCTACTGGTCAGCGTCTATACTTCGCATATGCATAATTGGTTTCAAATTCAAGTAGCGATGCGGAATGAGAGGCCTAAATAAGTATAGGGGTGGCTTTTGATTACTTCTGCGCGTCTCCTGCACGCAGCAGGGACCGTCATCAGGCCATGATTATACCATAAACTACCTAAGGGGTATCGCATTGATACTGGATTAGCCAATGCAAGCATCATATCTGCCCGGTGAAGGCTGTGGGAGCTTACCCTGCCATGATGAGCGTGTGGTCGCTATTCTCAGGAGTATGGATAGGGCGATGGGTATTTGGTGGTGGAAGTTGAAGCTCACAGCAGCTCACTTCCCTTCGGCCTTGGCTATCAAGCTTTCGTCCAGACCTGTATGCTCCCACAAGGCTTTGTCTTTCTTGTTCTGTACCATTAGGATGTCACCCCTAAAGTAGGCTACAGCTCCTCCTCGCCCTGTGGCACTTGCTGTTATCCTGAAAAGGGGTAGACCAGTAACGTCGTGTGCTTCGCGCAGTGGCATCATGAGGAGATTTTGTTCGCCGCAGAATTCTTCCACTATTTCCTTGAAGGTCACCTCTTCGGCCTGTGCGGCCTGTTTTGGTGGTTCCTTGTTGATGGACTTGGACAGGTCTGGCGCTTCAGGTGAGGCTCTGGTGCTCTCGAGATGCGGTGCAGGGAGGTCTGTCAGCCTTGCATCGCCCAAGTCAAGCGCTTTGGAAATCAGCGTGTATGCCTCGGTCCAGCATGAAGATACAGAAGGCAGCGTATTGATGTCTTCCCCAAGCGTCTCGCGCCACCACTTGATCCATTCTTCCACTTCGGAAAACACGACACCTTCGCTGGATAGCCATTGGTGAATGATTTCCAGGAATTTGGGAAAGAATTGAGCCTTAAGTAGCTCCCCAAGCGTCTGCTCTGACAGCAGCCCTTTCCAAGCAAAGACAGCCTCCAGAGGCGCCATGTCTTGCTCGGCAGGGTTGAGCTCGAAATTGTCTCGCAAGTGGTTTGCAAAGCGTGGCACAAGGTGGTTGGTGAGCATGCGGTCGACCTCGGCTTTGCCGAACACCTTCCGCCACTGTTCCATACCAGGCAGAGGGCCACGCGACAAGTCCATAGACTGCAGTGCGTGGCGCAGCTTGCGCTTTATATCAGCCACCAAACCAGAGCCCTGAGGATCGAGATCAGAAGGCTTGAGGTAAGGCAGCCATTCCACGACCCAGGTATGTGGGCTCCTCCGAAACTTTCGAGGATTCCACTCATGTATGGAAGTGGAGAGTTTGCGTGTGATCTGCTCTAACACCCGTTTGGCGATGAATGGTGGTAAGACCGGCCTCCATACCTCAATGAGATGCACCATCGGACGCGGTTCCTTCACGTCCCATTGCGTCACAGCGGAGCTGACAGACGGCAACCAGAGCTTGAGCATCATGGTTTCGTAAGACGAAGATGTGCCCCGCTTGACAGGTGCTTCATCATCTAGCGGAGTGCGTGCTACCAATGCATCTGATGGGTGTGTATAGGCGTCAGAGACAATCCTCCTGCTACGTGGCTGTATGACATTCGAGAGCTCAGAGAAAGCAGCAGCCGACTCTTCGAGCGCGTCTTCGAGGGGTGACCATGAAGCGACCATTTGCGAAAAGTGCGGATGGATGACGGCAATGGACTCGCGATGCAAGGGTTTGGATGGGTAGGTCGCGCGCAGGTCCTTGAGTCCGTCACAGACCTGCTTGAAGGATCCCGTTCGCATTGACTGCAATCGTGAACTGATGTCCCTGATTTCGTCCATTTGCCGCTCCAGAGCCTCCAGCTCCTTCTCTAGCGCATATTCCTGCGGCGATATGGTCTGGGACTCGATCTGTAGCTCTTCAAAGGCTTCTGAGAAGCTGTTCAAGTCTCGGCGTACGCGCGCTTGCAGGGAGTTTTCGAAAGGTATGGCATCGCCGCCGCGCAGAGAAACGCCAGAGGTGGGTGTTGAAGCGCCGGTGGTCGCGTCGATGATGGACTGCAGGGCAAGTGGCACTTGCATGCCAGCAGCCTCGAGCTCGAACAGTGTCTTCTTGGGGCGCGGGGCTGCGCTGCGTGCCTCACGCGTCGCCTTGGCTTTCTTCTTCCTCTCGCGACGCTCCTCTTCCTCCGAGTCGACGTAGTCCTCGCCGTTGGCCTCGGCCTTCCTGCGCTCTTCGCGCTTCTGCTGCTCGCTCTTCTCTGACACAATACCCACGCCACCCTTGCTCCCGCGCAGAACCACCTGGATGGGCTCTGCAATACCCTCACCCTCCTTTCCCAGGCCGCCGGTCCCCTTGTAGCCCATCTTGGCCATCATCTTTGCGCCGAAGCCCATCTTGAGGGCGGCGCTGCCATCGTCGGTTTTGGGCTTCTTCTTGGGCTCTTGGCGGAAATTGAACTTGCGTTTGGGCGGCGGCGGGTCGTCCATTGTGACTCGTGAGGCGTGTTGGGGGCGTCGGCGCAGAATGACGATGTGTATCTAAGCTGGAAGTTTGCGGCCAGGATCACGGGAGTGGGCGCAGTGGAGCCTCGGACGCCAAGACAAGCCGTTCGCTGCAGCAGCGGGCATCCTTGCCGCGATGGATGCTATTCTTGGAGCGGAGGGCTGAGGCATGGGGAATTACTAGTAGAATCTCGAGAACGCAACACCAAAGCTGATCGTCTCCTATTCGCGTAATCTGTTTACTTTACTTTCCTATATACACACCACAGTCCCACGTCTGCTCCTGCAGGCCCCGCCGTTCTCTGCTGCGTCAAGGAGCAAGCCATGGTCTCGCCGACCCCCGTGGTGCAGCCCTTCCCGGCGCTGTCGCAGTCCCCAGAGAAGGAAAGGGACAAGGAGCCCAGCAGTGTTAACCTGCACCACCCACTTCCCGACCTACAGTCGCTGCAGGGCGCCTACGTCGGCAATATCAGTCGCCTTGAGGAGCACGCCGAGCGCATGAGCGAGGCCGGCAGTGACCTGAACGAGGAGATCCGCAAGCTGCACACCGAACTGAAGGCGTCCGACTCCCGCCGCTCTTCGCTGCGCTCTCTGGGCTTCCCTGGCGATGAGCTTGCGCGAGTGCACACAGGCCGTAGCCGCAACGTCTCCACGAGCTCACACGCCAACTCCGTCATCGACACCAACGGGCCCGCGAGATGGGGCGGCTACTCGCCGGGGGGCTATGTGACGTCGCCCGTAGGCTCTCTCCGCTCGGGCTCCTTCTCGAATCCGCCTGCCTCGTTGCAGAGACACCGCTCTGGCAGCAAGGCATCGCGCCTTGGCCAGATTGTGCACCCAGAGCAGGTGCAGGAGGAAAGGGAGGACTACCTGGGCTCGCCCAACTCCATCATGGCCACACCGATTGAGCACCAGCAGCAGGGCTTGCCGCCGTCGCAGCGCCAGGTCTCGTCCTTCACCCGCAAGTACGAGGCCATTGCAAATGAGATTCGTGACGAGATCCGCAACAGTATCAACCTCGACCGCCCCACCGACCTAGACCAGTATGACGACCATGGCCAGAGTCACGACCGCTATGACGACGGTCACCACGAGCCGTACCCCCAGTATGATCTGCCCGACCGACCGCCCACCGCCGCTTCGACCGACACCACGCATCAGGCACGTACCCTGTGGCATGATTTCGATGGCACCCACGCCCCAGACACAGTTCCGGAGGAAGAAGAGCCAGAATCCACACATGGCGGCCACAGCCGGAACTCGTCCTTCATGATGAGGTCTGCACAGGACCAGCCCCCGCAGGGAGTGCCACCGCCAGATGACGGCATGGTCTTCTATCCCGCACCTGTGCCTCGAATGCTGAACCTGCCGAAACGCCTGTCTCAGTTGCCTCCAAGCGACGTAGCTGCACGACGTCGTACCCAAGTTTTGGATCAGATGCAAAGCGAGAACAGGAAGTCTGCCCCTTGGCTCGACGGCCCAGAGCCTCCAAAAAATAGAAAGAGCTTCGCCGGCTTGCCCGCAGCCTTGCGTGCAAGCGCCTTCTTTGACCAGAAGGGACCTTCGCAAGAATTTGAAGTCAAGGGCGAGTCTGCTGAAGACACCCTCGACAACATTCTGGAAGCCTCCGCACGGGCGCCTGTGTCGGCCTTCACCGACCATCCCTTTGGTGGCGGTCCAGGGCATAAGCGGAAGAGTACGAAGCTGTCTCTCATCGAGCCAGTCATCGTGGAGCCAACAAAGAGGAGAAGTTCGTTCAACATACTCGATCCGGACACTAATTCCAGTGGGAAGAAGTTGAACAAGCTGAAGAAGCGCAACAGCTCTGCAGACATGAATATCTTGATCGCGAGGGCTGCTGAGAGCCGGATGAGCTTGGGTGCAGAGTTGGATGAGCCTGATGAACACGCACGGGGGCCCAATCATCATGACGCATCATCACAGCGCAACTCTTTCGACCAGGATCACGAACATGACCGAGACCGAGACGCTGAATTCGTAGATCAAGCCTTGGACGATGACGAAGAGGAAAAGGAAGAGGAAGAGGAACAGCAGCATTTTGGCGCCCCTACCACCCTACTTGCCGAGCTCCAGCTGCGCAAAGCGAAACAGAAGGAGCGCAACATGAACTACGTTACCATGGTTGAGGAAGGCAAGATCACTTCGCATCGCACGCTGCTCGATCTCAATGATGACGCTGAAAGGGAGCATCAGAGGCGGCTGAAGAAGAAGGTGCAACTTGCGTGGGAAGCTCAGGAGGCGGACGATTCAGATGATGATGTTCCACTTGGCGTTTTGTACAAACAACCCCAAAGGAATGACTGGGACCGCCCACTGGGGCTGATCGCTCAGCGAGAGCTGGAGGACAGTGAGCCTCTAAGCCGTCGCCGTCAAAGACTTACAGGAGTACCATTGGGCTTCAGCAAGCGAGCGACCACCCTTGGAGCCTACGACAGCCAGACAAACCTCGAGATACCTAGGGTAGTCACACCCCAGCCTGAATCTGAGGAAGAAGAGCACGTGGGCGAGACCTTGGGTGAACGCATGCGCCGCCTCAAAGAAAAGCAGATGCTCGATGCAGCTCTAGGTGACGATGTGCGCAAGTCTACCGTCAGTGGGGACTTCGCCGCTGAGATGCTCTCCAAACTCGGTGTTGACGATTCACCAAAGGCGTCAAAGGACGCGCCCTCGACGACTCCAGCGCCAGAAGACGGTGAAGAAGAAACACTCGGCCAACGCCGTGCCCGCCTGAAGGCTGAAGCCGAAGCCCGCGGCGACATCTTGGCTCCTGGTGAGCGTCCCGCACTCAAGTCAAAGATGAGCTTGGCCGACGTGTTAAGCGCCAACCCATACGACGATCACCACCAGGCACGCAAGGTGTCCAACGAGCAGCTCATGTCGCACCTCCCCGCGGGCTCGCTGCTGCACCAAAACGCCGTCGCGGAGGAGAAGCGAAAAGCCCAGCGCATGACGCAGAATATGCGTGCAAGCAGTTACGGTATGCCCGGCGCGGACCCGCTGGTACGCGGTATCGGCGACTCCCAGCACAAAGATGACGACGAAGTACCACTCGCACTCAAAATCCAGGCCTACAAGGATAAGATGGCTGGACTTGGGCCCCAGGAGCAGCAGCAGCAGCACCAACAGCCCAGAGCCCAGAGCATGATGTTCAACCCCATGGCCAGTACCTCAGGTGTAAACATGAATTTGGGCATGAACATGAGCCAGCAGTCGATACCCATGATGGGCGGCATGGGGATGGGCATGCAGCCCCCTACTCCGATGTCGATGCCCATGAACATGCCGATGAACATGCCCATGCAGCCCAACATGATGATGCAGAGTCCCATGATGGGCATGAACAACATGGCCATGATGAGTCAGATGAGTCTGCAGCATCCGGGCATGGGCAACCGCCAGTCCAGCATGCCCATGCAGATGGGTGGCATGCCCGGTATGCCTATGATGCAGGGCATGCCCATGCAAATGGGCGGCCCCATGGGCCAGGACGTCATGATGCAGCCCATGAACCCGCAGCAGAGGAACAACATCGAGGGTTGGATGAGGGGCATTAGGTAATTTCCTCGTTTCGATTCTGAGCTTCTTCTTCTTCTTCACTTTTGTCCTTCATCCACATATACATATCCGTATGTTTTGTTTTCTTGGGCTCTGTACGTGTCGTCACTTTTGTTGAAGCAGAGCGATTGATCCCCGTACCTTGTTGTATTGCATTGCGTTGCGTTGCGTGCATTGTCGGCGTTGGAAAAGGCACTAACCTTGAATGCTGTGGAAGAAGAAACATAGATCTGGCATGGGAAATACAGAGTAGACCTTCGTAATAAAACCATAACTTCTCTTCAGATGCAGTTCGAACGGCTTATTGTTGAGCATGCCCAATCGCTAGGATTACTCGCACTCCTTACGTCAGCACAAAAGTGTTTGTCTGACAAGATTCCAAAAGGATACAAGTCACGCATGCGGAGTCGGTTCAGACAGTCGGAGCTACTGTTGCCCATTGGCATCTTATTTTACGCCGCCTGGCCCAATCTATATCTTCTCTTCCCCCAGACTAGGTACAAGAAACTCTCCACGCGCCCGTCCCCTTCAATACTAGAACCACTCTCCGTTCGAGAAGCGGCTCAGCACGGATGTCACTCATCTTGCACACGCGACCCACCACGACAGTGACAAAAGAAACAAGTCCGGCCGTGATGGAAAGACCAGGAAGAGAAAGAGGGAAAGAATAACGGTATGTTGCGAACCAAACACAAAACCCGCTGATGCAAAATGCCTTGGTCTGATAGGGACCACCCAAAAAGCAAAGAGAAGAAGAATTGGTAAAGACGCCAAACGCCGATCGCTTGATGAATGGTGCGATGATGCTTGGTAGGAGAGGCGGATGTATCGGTGTGATGATCCAATATGTATACGATAGATTTGCATGTGTGGCGACGAAAGCTAAAGTAGGTGCCTAAAAATTCGTCGACAGCGTGTGAAGCTGGTCGGGCTGCCACGAGATGGATTTGCTGTGCTGGAATGCAACCACCAAGGCCGACATGGGCTGGGGTCGGGGACTGTACTAGAAGTTCGCTAGCCCGTTTTTCGAGTGTCGTTTGCTGAACCTTTTCCTGCTTTTGACCGAATCCGTGTCACCACGGTCCTTATGGAGATGGCTGTGACGAGATGTAGGGATGTTGACCCCTTCGAGGGCAGAATCGCCGCCTAAAGAGCTGGGTGTAGATATTGAGCCGAGTTCCGACAAGGCCAGGTCATTGGTGGGAGCCTGCGACAAGGCATATTCTCTCGCCTGTTCGATGCTGTCAATCCATTCCTGGCTCGAGTACTTGCTGCCATCAGGGTCGCTGGTGGTGCTTTTAGGGTCTTCGAAGATGAATTGCTTGTCGCGCTGACTTTGTTAGTAAGAATCTAGAGATAAGAGGACTCAACATACTGTTTCCACAAGCCAAGCTGTCAGACCCTTCGAGTCTTGAAATGATCTCCATGAGCATCCAGCGGCAAGTAGCGACACTTCTTCCTTCAACTTCTTATCGTTTGTGCCGGCAGCGCACATCAATACGCGCGCGTTGCTCGTTATCATAACCAGACGCTGGCGTTTCTTGATTGTGTTGCTGCTGAAAAACCTGGAGAATTTTTTCGGAGCCTCGACAGCCTCGGCTGCGCCACCAACAGGATGGCCTGCAGGATGCTGCGTGATGAAAAAGTTGCCAAGCTTGAGGATGCGCTCATCTCTCTTCGTGAGAACAGGAGACCAATCTATATCAAGCTGGCTTGGGGGCGGCAATTCGGTAATGAGCCTGGGTTTCGGTCGTACTTGAGCTGGAGGTGCAGCGCCTTGTGACGAGGGGCCTGTCGAACGTTAGAACGTGCTTATGTGGATGGAGGGAAAAAAAAAATCTAATTACCATTGAGCTTGATTGGCTCTTGCGCCGGCGGACTGTAAGGCTTGAGACGGGGCGCCTTCTGCTTCCATAATCCCTTGCCCCAAATGATGCCTTCAAAGAAAGGATGTGACTTGATATGCTCCATCGGCAAGCGCGTCAGCGGATCTAGAACTAGCAGTCTCTCCACGAGATCTCTTGCAAGTGGAGGGAAGCCATCAGGAAAGCTGTACTCCAGGCCTACGATCTTCTGGAAGGTCATGTATTCGTTGGCTGCCTTGAAAGGGGGTCTTCCAGCGATTAGCTGGTAGATGATACATCCGAAAGCCCACAAGTCGCTGGCTTTACAAGCGTTCTTATCCGTAAGCAGTTCTGGAGACACATACTCAGCTGTGCCAACGAAGGATTGGGCACGATCAGAGTCATCGCCATCCATTGGATCGCCTGATGTTGAGCCCATGCCATTTGACTTTTTCAGATCGAGTATTTTCGCGGTTCCGAAATCTGTGATCTTGACGTGCATCTGTTCGTCCAACAGTACGTTCTCTGGTTTCAAATCGCGATGTATGATCCCCCTCGAGTGCATATAGTCGATTGCATCCAATATCTGAGCCCCATAGAAGCGTGTACACTCGACGTCAAAAGTGCCCGTCTTCTTGAGAAATCCAAGTAGCTCTCCACCAGACGCCAAGTCAAGAACGAAATAAAGCGAGCGCTCGTCCTGGAACGTGTAATAAAGGCGTACGACACCGGGGTGTTCGGTAAGGCGGTTCAGCGTGTCCTTCTCGATATTCACGTATTTGACCTTCTTTTCCTTTATAATATGGCGTTTGTCAAGTACCTTGATTGCGTACTCGCGCAAGGTCTGTCGGTCGGTCGCGGCTAAGACGGTACTGTAAGAGCCTTCGCCCAGAGTTCTGCCAAAATTGAAGTCCTTGACCCCCTTCTTCACGACGCGCGTGATCGGCCGCCCGTTCTGGTCCACTTCTTGCCGCGTGCTCACTGCGGCGCCCTTTTCCTTCCACTCTTCACTGCTCGACAAGGGGCCTCCCTCCATTCCGTACGGCGAGCTCGACAGCTGCGGGACCATACCCGGGGCATGCGGCCCATCCATTGGCATCCGCCTCGAGCTTCGCCTGGGCGGCAGCGGGCCGTTGAGAGCAGCCATCTGCGCCGACTGTCGATATGGGTCTCTCCGGCTGGCCTCCCTGACGGGCATTGCGTTGGAGGCGATGCGTGAGCTACTTGTCCGCCGTATGTCTGAGGTCAGGCCTTCGTCGTTGTAGCGGTAGGTGCCAGGGGCTGTGGCAGAGCTGGTGGAGAGGTTAGGGTGGTTGTACATGCTCGTCGAAACGGGCCGCTCGCGCATGGCCTGAGACAGGGCCTGCGGCTGCGGGGCATTGCGCTGCTGCATGAGGGGCGGCTGGGCGTAGGGCGGGTAGGAGACCTGCTGCTGGGCCTGGTGGGCAAGCGGCATGCTCTGGCGGTGGGCGAGGCGCGGCGAGTGGGACGACGACGACGAGGACACGGCGGTGAGCGGGGAGGCATGGCCCAGCGGTGACGAGGATTGCGGCGGACTGGCGCCCTGTGGTTGCGGGTGGGGATTGGGGGCGAGGCCGCGCGACGACAGGGCGGGCGACGGCAGCGGCTCTGCAGCTGCGGCTGCAGCTGCAGCGGCATGATCGTGGGCGGACGGGTCGAGGGTATAGCTCAGGGCTCCTATAGGCTTCTGGCGTTCGGTGATGGTGCTGCTGCTCGACGCCTGCGACGG
Source organism: Curvularia kusanoi (assembly GCA_011058905.1). Lineage (NCBI taxonomy): Eukaryota > Fungi > Ascomycota > Dothideomycetes > Pleosporales > Pleosporaceae > Curvularia > Curvularia kusanoi. The sequence goes on along the minus strand of SWKU01000005.1, from coordinate 416,015 downwards.
CTGCCGGTGCACCGCGCCCTGGCTCTGGTTGTGGCTGTCGTCAGGGCTATCCTGCTGCGACGCGGGCGACTGCGCGGGCGGCGAGGCCGGGTCCTCTGCGTCTGGGTTTGCGATGCGCAGCCCGCCGAGGGACTGGGTCAAGCTGAGGTCGCCATTCATCGTGGCAGCCTCCAGGCAGCGCGGGCAATAAGCGGGCGCAGCTTCAGCAAAGCACGTCGAGTGCAATGGAATTAGCGGGCAAGAGCGAGGGACATGGGAACGCTCCGGCCAATGTACGTGAGGAGCAGAGCAGGAGCAGCTACCTAGGTAGACCTGGGGGTGAGTTGGCTGTCGTGACGCGGCGCCCTGGAGGTCTACTACCGCTCGGCTAGCACAGCATAGCACAGCACAGCATAGCATAGGAGGCTCCGTGCAGCACTGCCAGTCTCAACACCACGCCTTCGCCGGCCTGCAGGCCCGCGCCGCCAGCTCGACGCCTGATGCTCACTTTGCCGAGAGCGGCATCGCGGACGCTTCCTGAGGCGCATGCTCACTAGGTCCTGTGCGACGTTTGGCGCGGCTGGTAGGGTTCCTCATCGCCGCCAGATACTCGTGCCATGTTACGCACAGCCAATATAGCACATGCATCGTGCCCTGATACGTTTCCGCTTCGGTTGGCCTTGGCTGGGACTGTACTCCAGAGCTGGCCAGCGATTGGTCGTCCGCGCTGCCATGACTGCTCTGAAAAGTGCATCGATCGATTATGGCCAGGATACCGATTGTGTGCAGCGAGCTGCATGGCGATGGCACTTCTCAATAACAGTTATCGTGACCTCTCTCGGCATCGCTCCACTGACTGACAGCTGTTCCGCCATTTGGCATCCGTCCCAGAGATGGCTTTGACATTTGACGTACCACGGAAAGCGCTGATGCATGCATTGCTCGCACCTTCCTTGTGCACACCGACAATGTGCATTTGACAGAAGTCAGTGGTCGACGCTGCGGTGAACCTTCTTTTTTTCAATTACATACTACTCACCTACACCTTCCCTTGTGCTGTAGAATAGCAGCAACCAGCTTCCACAATGGCCATCTTTCGTGTAATGCCGTCTTGCTATCAACCATACCCCTACTTTTCCCTTCTCCCAGTCCAACCTAGCTGCGTTTTGGTCGTGTTTAGTCACTTCTTGGGCCTGTGGCATATTGTATTCCGCTTTATCCATGCACAGAATGTTACGCTTGAAGCCATCAGAGCTCACCTTGACACCTGAAGATGTCGATGAGGCGTTGTATCGCATGGCGCGGCGACAACAATCGAGAGCTTCTGCAGCGACTGCGCAACGACGTGTGAGGTATGGCGGACGTCCTCCTTCACCCAGACTCATGCCTGGTGCACAGCGATTTGTCGGCAATGACATTACCAGTAACGGCAATGTATCAATACCTAGGCCCCTGTCCCAACAAGCCATCACTGAACATGTCAACGACGTTTCTGAGGGCCCTAATGAGGGTTTGCAAGGACCGAGCACACCGGCGAACATGCGCGGTGGAGCCAGCCATCGCACTCATGCGTCTGAAGAGTTCGCTCTACGTGCCCCAAATACGGAGCCATTGCAGAAAATCAGTCAACGGCAGATCCGCCAACGTAGCTACTCATCGAGTGATGCTCCGCCATCACGTCTGTTCCGCCCTAGGCAGTACAGCAGTGAAGCCTCCAATGCGAGTCTGGCCTACTCAGTCTACCAGCTTCCTGAGAGTCGACAGCCCAGTGGTGGCGCGTATCATTCTGTCAGACTATCAGACGCGCAAGCTCTTGCTGACAATCGAGCTCGCACCTCGCCTCCAGAGACAGTCACTGCTCACATATCAGCTGCTACAATCCGTCGTGCCTCGCCTCTGGACACCCTCATTACTCACACGGGACGGGAAATGCAACGTTTAGGCAACCATGAAGCTCACAATCGGCGAAATGCCCAAAGTGGAAACACACGTCCGGTGGCCATCAACTCCAGTAACAGGTGGGTCTCACAGGGCCCTCACCAAGTCACTTATGGCTCGCCGCCACAAATGGTTATGGCTGATGATCCCTACTCGCGAGGGGTATCTGCAGGGCAACCTCGCGGGTCAACTCCACTCTCTGGAGGCTCCCGGCCTGTACAATCTGCCCATACTTCATATACAAGAAGCAGTCAACGCTCCAGCGAAAATGCTCCTGTTCCCACTGGCCAACACAGCAGCCGGACTTCTCAAGTGCGAGAACAGATCTCAGCATTCGAGCAGATACAAAATACCGCTCAGCCTAGGTGTGTCCGAACCGCACGCTGTGAAGTGCAACTTTGTCTCCTATGACATTACTAAATCGACGAACAACACTGACGAGCACAGGCTGATGCCAGCTGTACCATCAACGAATCCATTACGTCAGAGCTCTCGTCAACGTGCTCTTCTTTCATCAAGTGAGGGCAACGCTGGGCGACGTTCTGTCAGAACGGACCCACGCTTGCACGATCAGGAAAACTCGGGAGAAGCGGAAATAGAAATGATGCGAGTAGAATTTGAGTCAGTTAGACTTCGCTACGACGATGCCCAACAATACGGCATGATGGACGAAACACCCCCAAGAATTGGAAGAGTCGAGCGACACATGTGATTGTGTGCTGTTGTTGTGGTATTGTACGACGAGGACTTGCTCACATGAGAGTTGGCTTGCAACCGCGAATAACATTAGTAACGAGGTATGTATCCAACACTATAGTCATTACCAAACTTGTGAGAGGAGGCCATGGTTGCGCTGTGTATTATCACGGCATCCGGTCTTGGCTAGTCAAGTATTTTACAGAAGTGATGTGTGAGCCACACTTTGTCTTCATGGTCGACACCTATTATCTTGAACCCCTGTTTATTCCAAAACCCGATGGCTCCCGGTAGGAAAGGATGAGTGTGAAGGTACATGCACTGAACTGCTGATGCCAGCGCATGTTCCTGAAGCGACTGGAACAAGGCAGCAGCAAGGCCATACCGCCGATATTGGGGCACTACGAACAGACGGACAACTTCTACGACCTTAAGATCGGGCGGCGAAGAGGGTAGAGGTAGGCTCAACGACGATGAGGAAGAGTTGGCAGTGGAAGGAGGCATAGATTCTTGTCCAACGGGTGGCGGAAGGTGAGGGAAGCGGTAATCGAAGGGAACATACGCGATTGCAGCTATTATGCGGTCCGCAATGTCTCTAGCTACCAGGACGTGGCTCGTCTCCAAAATGGCGGGATCGTCCAGCAGCGTGTCATGGCCTAAAGACGGGAACAATTCTCGCCGAGAAGCGTTTATGAAAGATGAGGCCTCTTCCAGAGAAGAGTGAGTGATGCGAGAAATGGTCCAGGGCGGAGGTGTGAGCACCGTGGGGGCGCACGCAGGTACATCGGGCGTTGGATTGGTCGGACAAATTAAGGCTGCAGATTTGGGCTGCATTGTCATTCGTAGTGGTGTCCGCCAGGCTAACCGGACTGGGTAATATCCAATCGTCTCACGTAGAAATGCAGCTTGTGTCTGTCAACGGATGACGGTGCTTTCTGGGTGTTGCCCTTGGAATCCTGGCGATGGCTTGACATGACTTGCCTTCCCACGATGCTGGAGGAATGAGCGATGTCGGTTGCGGCTCGGCATGCCGTTTCGGGATCCTTCCGCTTGAACGCTGAGCCACTGAGGCTGGGCACTGTCAAACTTCACAGATCACCATATTCCAGCCTTCGGAAAGAAGGCTGTGCTGGACAGCTGTAACCTCGTTCCTGGGTGTGGTGCCTGGTTTCTCGTGCCTCAAAGCCTGATAAGTGTCTCAGTCAAGAACTGTATTGGCTACGGGCAGTTTATTGCAGCGCGATCGATATAGCAGAGTACGCCGAAATGGTGTTATTTGAAGACCTTCGCAATCGGTGTGCATTTTGTTCCCAAGAATGACAGATTTCACTATGCCTCTGGACATCACCGTGAAGGGACTTGGGTGGTAGCGAGTTACTCCCTGAACCAAGACGATCATCCAAATTATTAAGAGTCTTATTTAATCTGCCTCAACACTCTTATTCCATTGCGGCTTTCACTTGCAGTCTGCGTCGAATTTCGAGCAGACAGACTCCACTATATTCGCTGTCTGCGGAGAGAAGAAACAATATATCACCCAACCAAGCACAACTGATCTAGATAGTACTCCGAAGAGAGATCGTCTTGACTAACTCGCGCAACATGTCGATATTCGCGAACAGAACTATGTTCATGGAACTGGGCCTGGAAAAAGTGGCACCATCAACCGCAATCATGCATCAGGACTGCTACATCTGCAACAACCCACTCAACGTTAATGCCCACGCAACACCCACCGATGCACACCACTCGGCAATACGCATCGGCGTCTGTGGGTACTTACATGGCGAAGAATGTCTAGCAGCCTGGCTGCAAACCGGCAATACTTGCCCGATCTGCAAGCGCATGTTGTTCGAGGTGTCTGGTCTTTCACTCTCGCAAAACGCTCTGAACAGCGTGATCCGCACCATGGGTCCTTTGGTCGGTGAAGCGCGAGTCATGTTAGCGATTGCTCGTCTCATCGGGGAGCGGGATTCTGAGCGTCTCCAACTGAACCGGAACTATGAGGAAGTAGCAGAAGCCAGGTTGCGCCCGGATGGTGAAATGAATGACGAAGATTGGTTTTCAAGTAGCAGCGAGGAAGACTTCAACATCAGCATAGATGAAGGAGCAGACGAGAGTGACACCGACTCGGATGGGCAAGATGTGAGGATGGATGAGAACGCTGATGTTAGTGTGGCTCTGGATGAGGAGGATGAAGAGCTGTAGTTGGCAACTGCCTGGAGCATGGATGAATGTGGCCTGAAAAGTGATAAAGGCTCTGCGTTCCTCACTTAGATGGTGAAGGCTGCGACCAAGATTGCCGGCACAAGAAGGCCAAACGAAAAGACAGTGCTAATTAGGGCAAATGGATTAGCATACATATCATCGACTCTACTGACATGCATGTCTTGTCAAATGAGATAATTTACCTTTACATACGTCCACACTTCATGCTCAATCGTCGTTAGAAGCATCGCGTAGCTTAGGAGACCCTACCAATAACGTCGATCTTGGGCATACCTTACACATAGCTGACTTTCGTGTACAACCGCTACATGCTGTGATCTATCTGCCTAGAGACTGCTCGCCCACTTTCCAGACACGCAGTTGGGATGCCTCTTGAATGATGAGGAGCTACGCTGAACCGTAAGCTCAGCAAGTGCAGACGCGATCACCTCCTTAGTTCAAAATAGTCGTAATTTGATTGACGGGGCGCATCGCCCAAGTCGTATGAAAGCGTTTGGCAGAGACTAAGTTGATACCTGTATCCTCTGCAAGCGCCAATCGCATGTGTACTAGCCAATTGTGTCCCACGCCTTTACAGATTACCGAAGAAGTACTACACAGTCTTCACGACCAAGCGGATGATGAACTTGGGTCATTGTCAGTAAGAAATTGTAAAGCCACACGCTCAAGCTGAACCAATGGCCTTGCCATGCGGCTCAGTCGGCGATCGGTCAATCAACGGATACGGCGCAACAATCTCCCAATTACGATTGTCAGTAAAATTCTTCCGACGACCTGAGCTGTTGCAATTGGTGGAATTTAAATAGAAGCGGGTTCAAAGTCCCACCCTGATCGCCCATAGGGCTAGGGCTGAGATCAAGTCAAGTCTGTATGCCGTTAGGTTTTGAATTGAACACCTTAGCTGGCTACTTGTAAGTTCCGTCGCCATTTCTCGACCCTTCGCTACTTGTTTCGAAACAAGAGCTACTATGGGGAACCCTGCTGAAACAGCAGCGCGGCTATGCAACTTCAATCAACTTGCCGGCGCTCGTATCCGCTTGAACACGATACTTGAAAAGCAGGTAGCCAGACAGCCTCGATGATAAGTCACGTACTTTAAACTCTTTCAACATGAAGGCATCCTGGACAGCTCTGTGCACTCTCTTATCGCTCGTTAATCAGAGCTCTGCAAATCTCGACATCATCACTCTTCCGGCATGGGGCAGTACCTGGATACAAGAAGCTGTTGCTACCCTTGTCCTTGCTGATGTCCCAGCCAGTATCACAGGAGATGTTGCATTGTGGAGTGCGATCATGATGGATCAGGATGACTTCCTTCAGGGAGTCACCCAGAATTCTCCAGGAAGGTAACGTTGTTTGAATCTGGTAGAGACTGCAACGGTTCGCTTACTGTGTATACAGCACATGGTGCCAAAATTTGGGCAGAAACTGGTGCAATTTCGCGTATATGCTGAAAGGATCCTCTGTGACCCATGGCGCACCGGTGAAAGCATCATCTGGAGATCGCATCAAGACTCATTGTGCGTTTGCTTGAGCTCATCTTGATTGTCCAATGCTGACTCTAGTCCAGACAAACTAAATTCCACGACGAAATTATGGGATCAGGATCTTTACATCAATGACAAACTGGTCTCCCACGTCTCGACCAGCAAAGAGCAACACGGAAACGTCTTTTATGTTTCGGTTGAATGTGCAGCTAAGCCTTGCACCACCGTACCGGCACACAGTATGTACACCGTTGCAATAGAAGATTGAGTGAATTTGCTAATCGCTATAGGCTGGGAGAATATATCCGTTACTTTAAACCAACCGGATCAGTCATTCAAGCACACCGGATCATGGGAGCATGGTGCCTCGGGCGGAGCAATGTCAACAACGGATAACGGGAAGACATGGAAATTCTCCAAGCTGAATGTTCCCGCCATGGTCGCAGCATAGGTCTTAGCATTTAATCGACAACCTGGATAAAACCAAATTCAAATTCAGGCTCTCTCGTACTTCAGGGAGCTACTATGAGGTATAGATTCAGCTCTATCCGAAGTAAAATACGTGGACGGGCTCGGCTATCATCAATATTCAATTAGCCACTAGCTAGCTAGTTCTGACAACTTTCGTCACCGATGGCTTGCAATATCTTATCAACTTTTTTTTCCGGCAGATTCAACTCGATTGCTGATTGGTGATAGTTTTGTCGTTCGTACAGATTAGCACCCGGAAGTCTTAGAAGGCCGCCATTCTAGTTGAGACCAAGAGACATTGCAAGACTGTCAAGTATGTATCGTGCACAAAAGACGATAAGCTGATTTGGAGAGCCCCAGGGATAGTGTCGATCTTAGGGTGGAGGCGAAGACTGAAGACCCGTTACTGCAGATCGGGCCGTGGGTCAGCCGTGTCCACACGGTGACGAGCCAATCACCCGCCGAACACAATGACGCCGTCATGCGACCACAGGTTCTCGACCCCGCCTTTCTATCAGGACCCTGGGCAGCCCAGCAACCTTCAAGAGCTTCCAAGAGCACTGCCTCGCGTTTGATCCCAGCCGCGACTACAATTACTCCGAGAACTGCATCATCCGCATTTTGTATCCACTTATCGTCGTCAGACGGGACAAGCTGCTTATGTGGCTGCAACCATGGCATCATACTTCGAGCTCCCTGCGCGATTGAAATCGCAGACAGCTGCCGATGCATCTACAGAGGAGCGTGAGAAGTTGCGAGGTGCGAGTTTGCTCTCACCACAAATTTCACACATATTGGACAGTCTCGAGCTCGAAGACAAATCAAGCAGCAGTGACGAGATTGAGGAAGACAACTCTTCAGGTTCAGAGAACGATGAGGAGTCTAGACTCTCGGACGACAACACTAAGATTGACAATTCCATCAGTCGAAAGTCGCGCCAAGTACCTCCCAGCACGGCGAATACGGTGCACGGCTCCAAGACTTCTGCCAAATCAGGGCTTAAGGGAATCCAAAGCACGTCGGGGCGGTCCGCCGGAGACAAGTCCTTAAAGAGCCCGAGGAGTCACATGGCTCGTTTCCAGTCCCTTCGCAGTTCCCTTTTCCAGGCCAACATTGAAAACAACATGAAGAAGTGTCATCAAGAAGCCGAGGCGCGCGAGAAAGCTGCGACTAATTGGAAGGCACAACATGAGAAACGACAAGGCTACAACCGGCCACATACTCCAGAAAATGCTCCTAGTGAGAAGGATGGATTCGGTCGCCGAATCAGCATGAAGGTCCGCCGTCTGACAAGCAAAGAGCCGCCAACAATGGCCAACATTGAAGAGAACACTGGGACTCTAGCGCGTCGTGAATCGACTGCCAGCGACGACGATGACGACAACATTCACAGCACCCCTTGGAGGCCACGTCAAAGCTACGAATCTAGTATCGACCACTCAGACGTCGATGAGCTGGTGCGCTGGGTCAGCAGAAGAGATCCACCTAGTGACGGTGAACGAGGGACGCCTGATCTCAAAATAACACGAAAAGAAGACAGCGGACATGAGAGTTTAGGGCATTCGGATATCGAAGAGCTAGTGCGACATGCAAGCCGCAAGTCCATCGCGCTCGAACCAGTGATCCCTCCACACGCCGGATATAGCGACGAGTCGACTGCTTCTGATTCTGAGCTCAGCCAAGAAGACGATGGTCAAGACGAAGAAAGTCTCGAGGGTAGCCTCAGTCGCTGGGTGTCGCGGCGTGACGGTGCAATGGCAGGCCCTGTCCGCCAGCAGCGAAGTGCAATGCAAATTGAGCCGGATACGGATCCCGACGAATCAGACGTGCCAGAGATAGGGAGATGGAGGACGCATCACGACACCACAAGCGGAGAATCCCTTGCCGATACCCAGAAGACCGTACAGGGTGATGACAAGAGTTCCGTACTTGAGGTGAAGCGTGGACGCTCAAGAGAGCGTCCTTCTACCTTCCAGGACAAGGGGCACTTGCACGATGATGATGTCGACGATCTCGTGAGATGGGTATCCCAAAGGGACTCGCAGTATCCACAGAACCTTGATGGTCAAGATGCAGCTGCAGGTTTAAACCTTCAAGAGGAAGAGAAGAAGAAGAAGCAGAAGTTAGGTATGACGGTCGACGACAAAAGTTTGACTCCTGAAGACCTCGAGGATCTGCTTGCTCATGTCAAGAGCCGTAATTATGGCACTCTGAACTCCAGCATCACTCCAGCTCACGTTTGATCATCATCTATAGCACGGTTCGTGCATTTTGACAAACGTATATGGCGCTTTCTATCGGCGTGTGTCGTGACCGAAGCAATGAGAAGGAATACTTTCAATAAACATAATTTTAATGCCAGGTGGTCTCTCATGTTGCCCCAGTGTCCTAGTGCCACTCTTATTTGACGGTGAGATATCTCTACTAGTCGCCTAGTGCCCCGTTGTTGATCAACAAGTTCGGCGTCAGTTCCTTCAAGTCCTTCACCGCACCTTTGGTAGCCATTGCTGCGATTCTATCACACAGTCCTTGCGTTCCTACTCCTTGTAGGCTTAGCAAGTACGCCGCTAGTCCCGCGACATGCGGTGCAGCCATACTTGTACCTGATTCCACCGCTGTTCCTCCGTCTTTGCTCAGACTGGTAATAGCGACGCCTGGTGCAAGCACATCAACGAAAGGACCATAATTGGACCAATCCGCGATGCTCTCGTTCAGAGCAGTCGCGCCGACTGCACAGGCACTGGGCTCAGAAGCTGGCGAGACATAGCGAGCATCAATGCCATCATTACCAGCAGCGACCGCGAAGAACACGCCCTTGGCCACAGCTGCGGCGATCTGCGACAATTAATGCCAGCTTCAACACGTGGAGCAATTTCATACATACAGCTTGATTTGTTGCATTCTTTTTGCGGCCTCCAAAGCTCATGTTTGCGACGACACCTTTAGGACACGTGGTAGAGCTGCGTTGTGCTGCGTCTCGAGCGACGAAGTCGATGCCGGCAAGGATGGCAGATATTGAACCGGATCCAGAAGAGTCAAGGACCTTGACAGCGTAGAGCTGAGTCTTTTTTGCCACACCATAAGTTCCTGATCGCAATCAGTATGTCCCTAGGATTCAAGTCCTGTTCATACGTACGTGAGCCGATAGTTCCAGCGACGTGCGTGCCATGTCCTACATCGTCTTCTTTGCTCTCTTCCCCAGAAAAGTTGACAAGGTGCTCAGCTCCTATGGCTATCAGCCCACCGGATCGCGTACGGGTGTCGACGTGACTCACGACCCTCAAAATCAGGATGCTCGACAAATATGCCAGTATCGAGCACATAGGCACATGTACCTTCTCCTGCGCTGTCGTCGAAGATATACGTCATGTTTCCGGGCTCCCTGTGCGAAATACGGCTGATACCCCACGTAGCAGATTCTTGACATACCAAGCGGGATGCATTTACTTTAGTGTCCTGCTCTATGTACTCAACCTGATGTAGTTTTAGTATAGATGCTCGAAATCTACAGGTCCGAATATCGCACATGCTCGGATGCTCTCAGGTCTGCAAGCTCGGTATCAGACAGTTTCCCAGCAAAACCATGGAATCCATCGATTGAGTACTCAAACTTGGGAGGTGCTGAAAGAGACAACTTCATAGATTCGATGGCATCTGTAGAGAATGCAGCTTGTGCTTGTTTCAATTTGACAATGTAGTGTCCGGGCACCACGGTAGCAGTGGACTCTACCTGCAGTAGGGGCGCTGCAAGAGCAGTAGAAAGACACACGAGATGAATCAGAGAACGCATATCAGGAAGAAACTTCTTGTTGTGTATACGATGATTGCTAAGCTGAAGATGCGAGGGGGAGCTTATTCACGCGTTGTATCAGGTAAGATATATACAATATCTTCTGTATGATTTCATTACCTGGACTAACGAAAGTAATGCGCAACTGCAGCACTGCTCCGTAGTGGCACATTGGAGCCGTATCGATGAGATACAAATACTTAGGATAGATTCAATTGATATGTTGTTCGTCGCGTACAACAGTTGAACGGGTGCCAGAGCACCTTTGACGGACCATGATACCAATGCGCTGGCGGAATCTTGCATGCGTGATGAGCCATCATGGGCCAGATAAGCATTAGGAAGCTACGTGGACAATTCGTGAGCGGGGTCTAATAGGAACTTGGTAGTATAACACCGGGTGCAACCTGCAAGTCAAATGGCATCGATTGGCCGAGTGGACAATGCAGTGCAATACACTGCAATTTATCTCCAAGGAAGGTACAATGGGGATGTATCCGATACACTACAGGATGTATTCCTGCATCTCTAAACAGCTCTCGCGATGACTGGCGATACATATTCAAATCGGGTCCAAAGATGGAAATCTCGACCACCTTCTAGTAGCGCGTCATATCTGCGTGATAAACATGCCCTCGATTTGTTGATGGTACGACCAATCATCCTGCATGAAAATGACGCTCATGCCCAGATGATCTAACTCTCAGTCATCTCTTCAGCGACATTGGCAGTATACGTTACGCTGTAGGTGCATGTAATATTGCTTATCGGCTTCGCCGTTACCTCTGGCTTCGCACAGCCTTGTACAAGCGCATACAGCATGAGTTGCTGGCGCGAGCCACTCCACTGGATATGTATGACAGCATATGGCTGGCCTATCTTCCCTAGTCAGGAGGTGCAAGACTTTAGAGGTCTTGATGGCCAAAACCTTGATCCGTTAGGTGGGATAATCTCTTGGAAGAGAGCTCAGAGAACGGCGACTTGCAAATAATGACGAATATCCAGCAGTATGGTCGATCCGAGAAGTAGCGTGCGTAATGGAATCGTGGTTTCGCCACACGTGTAATGGCTGTTTGCGGACACGACGATCACCTAGATAGTAACATTGTTTCCAAACACCACACAGCCTCAATCACCGCGTACGCGAACTTGAGGCACAGTTGTACACTCGGGACTCACCTCTCCATTTAGGCGCTAGGGTTGGTTCGGGTTGATGTTCAACGTAAAGACGGGTTCATATTCTGTATCCAGGGCTTGCTATGTGAGTCTTGAGCTATATCAAACGCGTGGTGGCTGTTACCTGTGGAAGGGTTTGATCGCGCTAGAAATGCGCTTCATCTTCAGGCATCCACATGACCCCCACTCTGCATCAAAAGACGGCACCGACAGAAGACATCCAATGGGTCTTTATTTCTATGACGCTGGCTCAAGCAAACGATCAAGTTGATTGGAAGTCTGCATGATGTGGGCGCTGGAGCAGGCGAAATCAAGCATGCTTCGCCTCCTACACAATGCGATGACGACAAATTTAACCTTGAGTCGTCAGCACTTTGAAGGATCAGGCTACACTTTGTGCGACTGGATTACGGAACGAGAGAGCTTCCCAAAACTCAAGCCTCTTGGGCGTAGTTCGATTTCATACAGAGAGCGTCATGATTGATGTTTCACAGCCACGCCTACGCAGGGCAGCCCCGATGCAGCTCGACCGGCGCGCCTGCAAGGGACCGACCCGCTGCTATTTGCTGACAACAGTACGCAAAACAGCAGGTCTCTCCACATTTTATTGGCCTGTTATTCGGTCCTGGAGTATAGTCCACGAGAACAGCCTCATTCTTGCGGAGCCTTCGCATAGGCCCGGGCCTCATGGCATACATACGGACACCAATTGGCATGACACAAGGGAGCGCCGTGTAAAATGTGAGTTGGTCACCCGGGCTTGGGCCCATACGCCTCTATATGCTGAGTGTGCCGCAGATTGCATATTTCTTTTTGTGGCGAAATAGAATGTGAGGGTATTACAGTCAATCGACGTAAGAACATGCCAATCTAAGAGTGAGATGATTCATTGGAGGTGATATTTCAGGTATTGATTCGAAGAATTTCATTTGAATATTCGCTTAAAATAACTATTGACAAGAATTGAAGTCAGGGCGCAGCAAAATCGTCGATTCGTAACGCTTCATCAAGTGAGACGCTATGCCTTTCTTGTGCAACAACAAACAGAACGCTCAATGCTCGCGTCAAAAGATTCTACAGAGAATTCTGAGAATATGCGCTCAACAGATGCTTAACCAGATGGGTTACCGTTGAAGGCGAGGTAGTTGGGAGTGCCGCCGAGATCACCTTTGATCTTGTTCTTGAGAGCAAGAGCCTGGAGACGGCTTGCGAGAGCAGCAGGAGAAATCTTGCCCTCGAAGGCAAGGATGTAAGCGGCAAGACCGGCAACGTGAGGAGTGGCCATGGAGGTACCAGAGATGGTGTTTGTGCCACCGTTGTTCCAGGTCGACAGAATGCTGACGCCAGGAGCGATGATATCAACCGCGGTACCGTAGTTGGAGAAAGAGGCGAAGTTGTCGCTGCTGTCAGAGGCGCCGACAGTGAAAGCTGTAGGCTCGGAGGCAGGCGATGTGTTGGAAGCATCCTGTGCCTCGTTTCCAGCAGCAATAGCCATGAAGACACCACCCTTGACAGCGTTTGCAACGGCAGAGTTGACGGCAGTGGACTTGGATCCGCCGAGAGACATGCTGCCAACGAAACCACCGCTGCAGCCAGAACGGGTCTTAGCATCGTTCGCGACGTAGTTAATACCGGCAATCACACCAGAGTTACTGCCCTGTTTGGATGTTAGCCTTTGAGCGATCGAGCGGCGGGTTTCTCCTTGAGACATACCGAACCAGAGGCATCAAGGACCTTGACAGCGAAGAGCTTGGTCTTCTTGGCCACACCGTAGGTCTTGGATCCAACGGTGCCAGCGCAGTGAGTGCCGTGACCGTTACCGTCAGTGTTGTCGCCATCGCCTGCGAAGTTGGCAAGGAAAGTTGCACGACCCTCGAATTCGGGATGAGCAGTGTAGATACCAGTGTCAATGACATATACACATGTACCTGCTCCGGCAGTGGTGTCGTATGTGTAGGAGGAAGTGCCGGGGCTCTGGTGGGAGATACGGCCAAGGCCCCATGTGGAAGAGGACTGAGTGGTATACGCTCTCTTCTCAATGCCCTCAACCTCCCCGAGATTTGCCTTGATGATAGCGTCTTGCTCAATGTACTCGACACCAGGAAGTTTCTGGAGAAGCTTGACGATGTTGTCGTTCATCTCTGCAGCAAACCCACTGAATCCATCGAATTGATAAACGTGAGCAGGATCTTTAGGAAGAAGTTTCAAAGCAGTCTCCAAAGCGGTCTGAAGGTCCTGGTTCGCCAGTCTAACAATGTACTTTCCAGGAATGGGCGAACCAGCGCGGGGCTGGAGAATCGGGGCCGGGGCAGCCAGAGCCAAAGCTGGCAAGAGAGATAGAAGGAGACTGAGCTGCATGGCTGTAATCGAAGGGTGTTATCTAGAAGATGATGGTGTTGGTGGGAGAAGTAGTGAGATGATGCTTGATCTTCTGGAGCAAGTCGTCTTGTTCTTATATACCCGTCAAACGCGCTCAATATGAATCACCTCGGAGGATGTAGATTCACCTGCCACTTGTGATTAGCCTTGATGGCGGAGCGGGCTTAACGAGATTCCTCTTACAGAAAGGCGGCGTGGATGTGGTGGCTGCACCGCTTGATGCCGAGAACAGGAGGTGAAACAAGTACACCGGGCACTACTTGCTACTGAGGCGAAATGTTAGCCAAGACATAGGCCCACAAGTACCCATGGAGGGATCAGAGAAGGAAGGAGTGTAGAAGACGTGACGGAAGCTAGGGGCGTACTCTTGGCAACTGGCAGATTATATTAAAGCCACTTACTCGTTTAGGGATGTGGGTAAGAGCAGTGCGCAGTTCAATATTCGTTCGATTGTCCAATTGAATTCGAGAGCGAGGGATCTGCAAGCCGATGCAACCTTAATTTGAATCCCGACAAGAGGAGAAGAATGTGACAGGTAAAGCTTAATGAAGATGAATGGCCGTTGTCTGCTGTTGATAATGGACATCCATCAAGCTTAAAGTACTTACAGTGAAGTCCGTCTTCTGGTCGAGTATCCGTCATAATTATTCGAATCAGTGCCCCGACATAAACAAAACAAAGGCTACTAGACTAAAATCGGCGATGTGGAGACGGCAAGCCTACATATCCACGTAGTTATTCAAACTGCACAGTCTCATGTCTCCGGACTGACCTCCAATCAGAACACTAGGGCCTCATATCGCCACGTCATGCTCCATGTGAACAGGGGCACTCATCTCGCTGGACGGCGTAAAGACCCTGGGGTGCGGGATACCCGTACCAGACTTTCATTAGCAACTATTCGTGTTCCGGACTGTCATACCATGTACTTGTTGGCTAGCGGGAAGACTTTCCAGTGCGTTGGAGTCTCAGTAATGGCACCCTACTGTTGACAGCGCACATGGGCAATCTTTGTGGTGGACGCTGTGCTGGACAGCCAATCAGACTCAAGAGGGAACCAGAATCTGGCCCGGAGGGCGCGAAAACCGCATCATACTTTCCTTTTGCGGTTGAATCATAGGAATGACCGTCGTCACTCGACAAAGCTCGGCGCTTGTATCCATATACATCTTTCTTGCTGTGGAGGCGATGAGGATGCATTAAGTTAGTTATTGACGGGACGCTGTCTACGGTAGAGATGACAGGCATCAAGGTTTCTGAAATGCCACTAAAGTAGCTGAGCTTAAGCTTAAAGGCAATCATCAGGTCGAGCACCTCCTTCTTCGAGCATGAAAAGCTGCAGATCAATCAGTATGCTT
This sequence comes from Curvularia kusanoi, assembly GCA_011058905.1. NCBI lineage: Eukaryota > Fungi > Ascomycota > Dothideomycetes > Pleosporales > Pleosporaceae > Curvularia > Curvularia kusanoi. Next base: position 400,512 of record SWKU01000005.1, on the reverse strand, counting down.
GGCTGCATTCTCCGATAAGGAAACACAAGGTGGCGCGACAGTTGCGACCAACAGCGGTTCGTTGAGCCGGGCGAGATTTTTTAGCCTCAAGCTTCACTTTCCCGGAGTGTTGCCTCTCCAGTCTCTTTTGGTAGTCATCGTCATTTCGTTAGTCTGTGGTCCATATTCAGGTTTGCTGCCACTGCTTGCAAGATAATCCACGGCAATCAAGATATCCGATGATCCAGAGCACGCGCTCGACAGCAAAGCTGGGATCGGCGAGTTGCGGCCGTTGGTTGAGCGTTACCGAAACGAGCCTTTGTGATCACTCACGCGCCGACGTTGATCAACTCACCGGCACCGACGATCCCGAACTAGGAACATCTAATGTCTTCCTCTAACCTCTTCAAAGATGTCGTCCGCTTCCTTCTACATGTCTCAGCCCATGGCTGAGGGGATGCATTCAACGATTGTGAAGGCAATAGTCTCTTTCCAGAGAATGGAGAGGTAAGCGCCGGTGGATTAAGACCGATGACCGACGACCGGAGCACGAAGCAATATCGGAGGAGTTCATGCTCCTTCACAAGCACCATCGGCAGTTACTATGTCCAAAGCTACCCCGGCACAATCAAGCGTACCTCTGGCTAGCAATCACCATTGGAAAGGCTTTGAGCTCAGCTGCTCTATCTTCTTCGAAGCCTATTACCGCGACTGCCATAGCAATTTCAGCCGACCCACTCAAGTTGCATCACTTCAAATGAAAGTCACTACGACTGCCTGGCCAAAAGTATCAAAAGCTTGACTGTTACTCTCGCTACCACATGTTCTGCAAAACAAAAATTTGCTCTCTGCTACGTCCCTACAAAGGAAGCGAATCTATAGATCGGTTCGCTACTCCATCAAGCTACGCAACGAGCTATGCATATTTACCAAGTCAAACTTCGCATGCAGTACCTCGGCCAGGCGAATTTGCAATGCCGCTAGTGCCGGGAGATAATCTTGATCTGCCGTCTGTCCTCCCCTGTGGCGATCAATTAAAAAGGTTTTGACGACCTTCCTGAGTCGACTACCAAGCCGACTGCCAAGATCAGCCCGCTCAGAGCGCCTGCATTAGGGACTCTTTGGAGATCTTGGCAGAGCTTCGTCGAATGATACGAATAGCTTGATCACAAAACCATAGCTTGGATTAGCTTACACCTCCGCGATGTTTTGAGTCAGACTCTCCTGCCTATCTCGGCTAGGAGGCGATTACACCATACCATGGCAAATGTTCTGCATGACTCCGGCAGAGCTGCAGGATCTGTCCAAATATTGAAATGATGCATGAGACAATGTTAATCACCGCCTGTTGATGGCATGAAAACTTTTACGTGCTGCAGTCCCACGGAACTATCTCACACCTGCCTCATAGATTGCATCTGTTATCTCGGCAATCAGTTCCTTGCTCGTATTACATGTCGGTCCGGCTTGCATTATCAAGAACTGCTGCTAAGTCTTGGGGTGATCTGAGCATGTCTATAGTAAGACCGCATCATGTTGGACATTTCTTGAACATGCCTTGCCATCTTCGATGGTATTGAAAGCATGCATTGCACTCCTTGTCCGACGCAAGGCATTGGCAACTGGTCGTGCTTTCAACGCCGTCAACCGTCTGGCTTGCATTCGTCGGCCCACCTGCTCACACAATGCAGTTGTTTCCCGCGGAGATCTCCCGCAGCAGACAGTGGGCCCTCCAATTTTCAGCAGCTCCTTCCTTTTTGATAAGGAGCTGCTTCATTGAAACAATCGAGTTTCCGCGTAATCGCCGTTGTAGTAGGTTGTCAACCCAACAGCCGACTCGGTGGTTTGAGCTGTTAAGTCGCAGCAACACCAACTGTGACAGTGACATTCTCATCCACAAGGATTAGACCTCGTTATCATTGTCAATGTCCGACCTTCCGCACCCAGAGTATCTGCCAGCTCTTCGGACATTCTTCAAGGGATTGAGGACTGCCAGCGAAGTCTTGTAGGGAACTGGAGGTTACCACAAGCTTTTGCCAGGACACATGCCACGGCCTGAGACGACTTGTTGTTCCGTTTTCTGGGGAAACGGCGGATCATCTACGCGCCAAGTGCGCCATTGACTCACCCATGTTCGTATCCTTGCATTCCGGTCACTTAGCCCACAACATACAGTTCGTCCACAAAATCGTATGGAATGCAAGACCAAGATACTTACAAGCCAAAGTATGGTCAGACAGGTAAAACTCTTATGCATTGGATCTCAACACCAGCAATATAGCAGTTCTCTAGTTTCATGATGTAAATATAAATTTCCGGTACAGCAAAGTACAATAAGAATTGTCAGGCTTTCTTGAAGGAGTTTAACAAGCTCTTTCCTCAGCGCTATATTTGCTTTACGAGTCTCCAAGTCCAAGCTGGTTGTCAGAAATCTGGCATTGTACCACGGTTCGACTGTAGTTGGACAATACTTTCGGCTCCCTATCAGGCCCTCCATAAAACGTTGCCTGATGATCTTGGAGCTTAGGTGATTCAGCTCGAAGACAAATAGACAGGCCTACTGGCGCGTTCGATCTCTTGCTATTGAGACAGGAAATCGCATGATCTAAATCCTAACGACTGAGTTTGTCAGGTACAAACCTAGGGATGATGCGGATCGATTTTACCTGCAGACAGCCTCAAGTCCTGTCCGCCATCCTTGTTAGTCGGGCATCTGTTCTTGATTCAACTTTATCTGGCAGGACGTCAAGAACTGGTGCTTGAATATTCATTGACCCTCTGACGGTTCATACTTTCTTTCCGCGTAAAGATGAGTGCAGGGCTGTCGGTATCCATATCGCAAGCAAAAGGAGTAATGCACACCAATACGACCGTTAGTCGTGTCCCTTTTGAACCATCCAGCTACCAGTAAAGTATGACGTGCTCCGATATCGCAAGAGGCAACAACCTATACACCAACCACAGACATCGCAGGTGTCTTACACGTAGCAAGCAGTTACAGGTTTAAGGGAGACTAGTAGTAACAGAGGAATTTTAATACGTCTAATTTCGCTAACACAAAAGGAATGTCTCGCACTTGGTATTCAACTTGCCAAATGCTCGCTCGAACACACTTTATCTCATCGGACTCCTGAATCCAATAGTGCCAAACATTCCACCTTTCTTTGGTGTAGTCATCGGCTCGGGCGTATTCCTGCCGGTTCCCACCTGACTTGCCAGACCTATTGACATCTGTCCTAAATTTGCGCCTTCGCTTCCAGGCGCTTTGAATCTGTACTGGCTACCCGTCGCGTAGATATCATTGAGCATCTGCTCCAGGACTCCTGCATCCACAAATTCCTCATACTTGCGCCATAGTTTCAGCGCTGTGGTGGCGTCCTCAATCGAGTCGTGCGTATCTTGTTGAATGCTCTCTTTGAGCACGCACCAAGCAAGGAATTTGAGATTGAGCTTACGCTTGTATTCCGGCAGGAAGAAGAGGTTACTCGTATCAACGACCTGGCTCTTGGGAACGTGCATGTTGATTGTGCGGAAGTCATTTGCTAGACTATGGCCTACAAACACACATCCTAGATTGAGCAGAAGCCATAGTTTTTTGTAGGCGTGCTTCAGGCTAACCAGTGCGTGCGGAGAAGTCTCCCGGTTGAGGTCACCGGGAGAGATACCGGACCAGGCTGTCAGATGGTCGACGACGGGTTCACTGACGGCGATGTAGTCGTCGATGAAGGGGAGGCCAGCCATCTCACCACTGCCACGACATACAGAGACACGCGCAAGGCCCTTGCGATCGGGACGGATTGTCTGCCGGGTACCGTCGGCTTTCATCTCGATCTCTTCGGCTTGAAGACGGATGAACTCTGCGTCAATAGCGACGGGGTAGCCGGGCTTTGGTGATTCCAATTGCGGTTCGAGGAGCTTGAACTTGGTTTCTGGAGGAGTGGGGTTCGATGACCACCACCTATACAGAATTGAAGTATCGAGGTTATCCTTCCACGAATCGTCAATCTTGTTTCTGGCTGCTTTGAGCTGGTATGTAAGAACAGACGGTAACTTCCAACCTGGTTCAAATCGCAGCGCCTCTTCTTTCGGGATTGGCCTGACCAAGAAATCGTTGAACAAGTGCCACTTATCCCCGGTTGTCGGCTCTCGAGAAGAGGGTGCGGTGTTTATGGTAGCCACAAGATGAGGTTTTTGATGGTCTCCGCTATTGATGTCGGCAACAACACCAACTAGCTCGAAAACCATGATGTCAAATACTCCTCTCTGTAAGTGCAGTTTCAAGTCCTGTCCTTCGAAGCAATAGAACTGGCCTTGGTCCACAATAATGCCGATCTCTTGCGGTAACCAGTTGGGTATTGACCATAGTAGCTTCGCTTCATGACTTTGGATGGCTGCGTTGAGCATCAAGACACCAGGAATTGTTTGAATGGTTTTCCTCTGCACCATCTGCTGGTACCTGTTGCACTTGGTGCACCACCCCCGTGTCTGATCCTGACGCTCGACACTGGCTTTGAGAATTTGCGAGAAAGTTGGACGCGGAATCCTCGTATTCTTCATCACATGTTTTGCTGGATATACGAGCTCGTTGACGAAGTTCTTCCCACCACGAGCGGTCTCGTTCGCACATTGTGCGCACCTCATGCTTGCTCTCGCCTGAGTCTCCAGAACGCGGTCTATTGGTGATGGTCCCGAGTTGGTTGGTAACATTTGTCGCACTTCGTCTGACATTTTGTCCAGCAGGAACCTATTGAGGTTTTGAACCATGCTCGTCAGAGCGACATTGGGAGCAAATTCCTCCAACAGGTTAAGTGATGCTGCATTCGATAGACTGCTGAATGTCTTTAGAAAATTTGAAGCCTGACAGTTCAGCCCTGCAGCCTTCTCCAGCATGTCAATCAAAAAGCCCAGCTCGCACAAGATGCAGGACTCGAACAAACATGCAGACGCCGTGTGTTGTAGTGCAATATTCCGGATCAATGGCGTGAAGCGGAATAGTTGCAACAGGGGATTGGCATATGAGTTAGCGATGTGGGTCTCCAGTCCAGAATAGGGTGTCTGATTGTAATATCTGCAGGCAAGTCAGTGCTGAGAGCATGTATCAAACTTTGAGAGAATACTCACGCAAAATCGAAGTCGTCAACGCCGAACTTGCTGTACTTTATTTCGACATTGCCGTACATTGATGGTACCTCTTTCCGCGTGACGTCTTCCAGATGCAGGTCTGTCAGTGACTCCATTGTTTCGACTGCCTTGCCGTCGGTGTCATTGCTGGAAGATTGGACGGCGCGGGATTGTTCACTCAGGAATTTGGGCGCTGACAACGAATCAGCAGTGCGATCTGACTGCCGCCTAGACTCCGCTTGGTTTCGCCGTTTAGTGCGAGGGTTCTTTGCGAAGAAGCCCATTTCGGCTCTCGTCATATTAGCCATGATGGTAGCGTCAATCTTTGGCGACGGTGCTCCCACTTCATACACCAAATGGCTCGGCCAGCTGGACAGGAGATTCTCTTTGTAGTATGGCATACCAACTGTGTTCAGAGGCCTGTCTGGTTAAGTACATCATAGAGAAAGGAAGGGAAGTGGCTTACGTATCCAGTGACCAGTCCATTGCCGGGGGTGGTATGGGATGATCAGCAAACTCTGTAGGATTACTATATTCCGGAAAGTGTACCTTCGACGGCGAGCCCCACAAGTGCACTTGCCCGTTACTATCAGAGAGGCCAAAGGCTTCGCCAGATGGTGCCATTTCAAAGCCGTGAAGGTACGAGTCATACAAGTTAATCTGTCGTAAGTTGGCAGCATCTGGATTCATCAGATCAATGACTTGCATCTGTCCGTTGTGCGACGCAATGATAGCAGTAGTCGACATGCGGGGATGCATCCGGACGAATGCGGCTCCAGTGTGAAAGGGAATTGGCGGCAATTGCTTCAAAGTCTTAAGGGAGAAGACATGCGTAAAGGGATCGAGCATGTAGGCATTCTGCTGCCTAGGCGACCAGCCACATGTCGCCAGGAAGTCCCCTTTCGCATCCATATCACTAATACTACCAGTATGGCCGTCGAAGGCTTTGATGTTCGACAGAGAGTTCGAGTCTAAGATATGTATGCCGCCGTTCTTTGTGGCTGCACAGATATATTGGCCTGCGCGCTTCATGATGGTGTATTGGGCTTCGGCTGTGAGCTGCACAGAATCAGCAACCGGGGCTTTGCAGTGTCAAAAATCCTAACTCACAGTCTCGGTAATGATGCCCTTCTCTACGTCGATCTTGAACATAGAATCCTGACATCCTGCGACAAGTATCTCTCGTGTGCCCTTGGAGGTGAAGTTCATGCATTTGAGGTCTTTAAACTCAGCGCTCCTGAAATTTATGCATCAGTACCGCTGGATTCGAGAAGAAGCACTGGACCCAAACATACGTCAGGTGCCATTGTGATATGCCACGTCGGTGAGCATAATGAACGCTCTGCTTCGAGATGGATAGGACGCCCTTCTCGGTGAAGAGGAATTGCTTCACTGGGCCTTCGTTGGCGGCATGGGCACGGTAGGAGGTGTATCGCTCAAGCGTGGCGCCGTAAAAAGAAGTAATGCGCCCCTGTGTCGATGTGAGTAGGTGCAGCAAAGGAAGGGTGCAGTTAGGTGCTCACGAGGCTGTTGCCGGCCCAGAGTAATTCCTGGGAGGTGTCGAAGGCAAAGGTCGCTACGGGCGTGGGAGGGTGGTGCGGACCTGGAGGAGGCAGCTGCACGAATGCAAGCTACAAGATTGTCAGCTGTTGTCCATGGTATGCGACATCGTAGCTTGTCCTGGGCGCAAGTGGCATTGGCGGGGCATACCTCGTCCCAGTCCGCCTCCATTCTGGCAGCACGTTCGCTGATGTTATGTGCCCAGGGCGCAGCTTTCCCATGCTCCAGATGTGCTCATCGTTCCAGGGCGAGCAGGTTGCGAGTCGGCAGTGATGTGGAAGCACGCGGGCGCGTTGAGGCGTGATTGGAGGTCCTGCCAACAAAGCTAACTCGGCGCGTTGGGGCAAGTGGGGCACAAAGCACAACCCCGGCACGTCGCAATGATGAGGGTTTCAGAATGCATTTGACTCGATTACTATGGACAAAATAGAAGCATACCATGAAAATTCCTCCCGGCCTCAAACAGTGCATTTCAAGAGGAGATGAGTGCATTTCAAGAGGGGATGGGAATGTGCCATCTTACCTAACTGTGTATGCACACAGGCAAGAGCTGTCAACCGCAGCGCGTGGAAGAACGGTTTGGGTATCGAACGCCTAATGAGCGAGCCGGACTTAGTCTGGAGTGTCCATATAAACAAGTCGGAATCCTCGGTCATACCAGATTTATCATGATACCAGAACGCCGGAAATCTCACAGGATTTGTTCATCGTCTCGTACGTCGACCTGGTCAAAGTCAGCTACGTCCAGCAAAGACCCTGGCCTACCGCGAGCAGAGCTGCAGCTGTATATTTTACTGCTACACTGAAGATCACAAAGTAGACGGGCGCGGCGTTCCACTTTCTTGGGCACGTACCTCTTCGAACAATGGACGTTGGCGCCGATGCGCTCAGAACTTGGCTTCATCGTCCTCGTCAGCATCTTTCTTGTGATCATAGCGAGTGCGTTTATGAGTTTCGGTCATGCCCTTGCCAGAACCTGTAAATCCAACCCTACTGCCGAATGCGTTGCTGGTTCTGAACATCGATTCCTTTTTCGCGATCTTCTTTCCAACCCCCTTGCTCTGGAAATCCTTCCAGTTGCCAACGCTCTTCTTTAGTTGGCCCTTGTTCGGCACACGATTGACGCGCTTAGGCTCGTCAAGGGCTACGCCGGCGGTCGTAGATTTCGCATTGGGGTTAATGCTAGCTGGACCTGAGATAACATGCGGAGTCGATGTGGTGGGGGTGATTGGTGAAGGAACGGCGGCAGCCTCGGGTTCGCGCTTCCTCTTGTTCGGTAAAGGTCGCACTCGATCGCTGTCGACGGTCAAGGTATCATCGTATTCGAGAAAGCGCACCAGGTATTTCGGCGCAGAAGCTGATCCTAGCTTACTTTGAATCTTTGCCTTGTACCACGATCTGTCTGTCCACTGGGCCTCGCACATGTCTCCAGTGTTCAGGACTAATGGCTTGTCAGGCTCTTGTTTTTCCATGGCTTTCCTCAGAACAGGATGCTTTTCTGGGTCGAACTTTGGTGCTGCGGGCGTGGGTGCTTGCGGGAGCTGTGCCTCGAGCGGCTCGAGCTGCGCCCTAAAACCTGCAATGACTGCATCGTGTGCGGCCACAGCTTGCTCTGCTTCAGTCTTCATAGCCTCCCACTGTTCGCGGTCGTCGCCGGGCCCCATGCCAGCCAGTTCGGTGTCAATCCCGGAGATCTAAATTGTGTAAGCTGGTTGTTGACGTACATGCAACGCAGGCTTGGACCTACTGTATTGGCCCAGTCATCGCGCTTTTTCTCTTCGTTTTGGATGTCGCGTTTGATATACCAGATCTGGTCTTTGATTGCCTTGATGTCCGCCATCTTGTGCGATCGTGTTTGGGCGAGACTTGGTTACCAGAAGTGATGTGGTGTGGCGCGCTACAATTTGAGAAGTCGCAAGCACCCAGAACGCCGCCGGGGAGGACAGCCGGGAAGCTTGGCGGAGGCCCCACTCTTGAGACCCCGTCTTCAGCCCTAAGAGCATCAAGAAACAGTAACACAGCGTGGGGAAGACCACTGGGCAAGTCTAGAGAGGAGCAGGCATCACCACAATCTCGTGCGTGTGGCGAACACAAGTTCTGTGCACTGCAGCACCCATGCTTACACGATCTGCTTTACCGCGAGGCGCCGTATGTACTATACAGGTGAAGCTCGCGCTAACGGGCGATGCATCATCAGCTCGGTCCGGGCTCGAGCAGCCTCACTCACGTCAAAGCTCCCAGCACCTCAGAGTGAGCTCGTATATGATTGAGTTTTCTCGAGAGCACTAAAGCTAGCGAACGCAGAGGGGAGCAGTTCATGCATTGTCAGGAACAGGTAGAACGATCGGCTGTTGTCTTCGATGGCGTTCTCGAAACCCCACCATCGCAGTTGATTGATAAGCGATCAGCCCGTGAGTCTTTGGTCTTTGCTGCGCCCTTCTCCTCCCCACTCGCCAGTCACGCACCCGCAAACAGCCTATCAGCGCAATTCGCTCGGTTCTGCCGACGCTCTCCGCTGCTGTGCCGGTGCGCAATCCTTGCTCCGTGAAGTCGCCCGTTTCATCTGACAGGGTTCACCAAGAGACTAGGCCCCAAGGCAGCGAGGCTACGTACAGGCGAATTTGCTGCCGCTCCTCCTCCTTCCTCTTGACACCTTGCGACCATATATCGACGCTTGTAATTCAAGCACTTTCCCCGACTCCATTGAGTGTGCCGCTTGCGCAGAACGCTCTCGACCCTTCGCCATCTGCTACGTCCACGCCCGCTCATAACGCTGAGCCCGCTCTCGCTGTGACCCGCGTTGTGAGCAATCGACAAACTCTATCTCGCACCCTGTGCGTCATACATACAAGCCTATTGCCTTGCGCAGTGTCCACAACTCCCTTGAGTGGTGTCCTGGCGGGTGGCGAAAAAACCGCTCCAGGATAGCAGACCACCAACCCAGCCCCTCCGATCACCCCCGGCGCGGGAATAGATTCTGTATCCCCAGAGCTTTCCACACCCCGCACAACAGTAATCATGTCTGGCACCGGCAGTGACTTCCAGAACGGTGCGCCGTTCTATCTCGATGCGACACAGCAGGATCTACTTCTGGCCGCGCTTGCATCGAACAATCAGAATCCTAATGATCTCTTCTCCGATATGAACGGTCTGGACAACAAACAGAGTTTCGGCAATGACCAGTTTCAATACCCCACCAACAACCTTGACAGTTCCACATTCTTCTCGCCCCAACAGAGTACTCCTGCCAACGCATTCAGCAACTTCGGCGTCGAGGAGAGCCCATTCATCGACTATCTTGACGGCGACACTACCCTCAATTTCGATGGCGACGAAAATGGAGCTCGTATGATCGGTTCTCTCCCCGGTGATTCGCCTGAAGGGGAATCGAATGAGAAACGTAAGAGCCCAGACGAGGAAGGCGAAGACGACGAGGAAGGCGGTGGTAAGCGACGTGAGGGTGATGACAAGCAGGCAAAGAAGCCGGGCCGTAAACCACTAACATCAGAGCCTACCACAGTACGTCCGTCTGGCAACATCTGAAGATGGCGACTGACAAGTGTTTAGAAGCGTAAAGCCCAGAACCGGGCTGCTCAGCGAGCTTTCAGAGAGAGGAAAGAGAAGCATCTGAAAGATTTGGAGACAAAAGTTCAAGAACTTGAAAAAGCATCAGATGCGGCCAACCAGGAGAACGGCCTTTTGCGCGGCCAAGTTCAGCGCCTGCAGATGGAATTACGTGAATACCGCAAGCGTCTATCGCTCAACAGCACTGGCATCAATCGTACTGCGCCTGCTGCGGGCTTCAGTTCCATGCTCACCAACACCAACAGCAGCTTCCAGTTTGAATTCCCACGATTTGGAGGTCTTCCTGGCAGTCAACTTCTGGACAATGGCCCGCTGTCTAAGCCCAAGGCAGCTTCCATGTCGACAACTCGTCCAGCTGTTCAAACGTTCAGCCCTTCCAATACGGCTAACGCATCTCTTGTGCAGTCCCCTGTCTCTGGTTTCAGTCCCGCGGCCAATAGCACTCGCTCGGACAGCACAGCCAGCATGCGCAATACCAACAATGGCACGCAGAAGCCTCATCGCAGTAGCACAGATAGCTCGGTTGTGTCACAGTCACGCGTGTTCCAGTTCAACAGCGGCTCGTCGACACATTCAGAATCCCCCTCCACCTCTTCTACCTCACCAATAAACCAAGACTCTTCATGCGGTACCTCGCCAGAGCCTGGTCACAATTCGCCGGGCCAGAAGGATACGATTGCGGACGGATATGTCTGCCATGGCAACTCGGAAGGTGAGATTACCTTCTGTGAAAAACTCAATATGGCCTGCGGCAACCCGCGCAATCCTGTCCCTCGTGCCAAATCAGTGTCCAAGTCTGACGACAAAGCCTCTCCTGCAGTCACACAAGCCAAATCACCTGGCACCGATCTCAACGGCATCGATTTCTTCGCCAACCAAAACGGTGGTGCATTCGAACCAAGCCTCTTCGGCGAGTACCGTGATACGAACACTGCTATCATGGGTACCGATGGCGACTTTAATAGTGGCTTCTTCAACGATGCATTCCTCAATACTGGCTACGGTAGTCCCTTTCACTTTGGCGACACACCTGCTGTGCAAAAGCCAAACCCGCTGGAGCAAATTGAGCGCATACAAGATGGTGATGAGGAAGTTGTTCCAGGCGAAGACATCGACCAGATGCTCAACTGTCACAAGATTTGGTCAGCAACATGTCACGTACATGACTATCCAGTATTGCTAACAACGCACAGGGACAAGCTCTCCAGCCGTAACGACTTCAAAGATGGTACCATTGACATTGACAATCTGTGTTCGGAGCTTCGCGCCAAGGCACGTTGTTCAGAAAGCGGTGTCGTGGTTGATCACAAGGATGTTGAGGAGGCACTCAAGCGTCTGCCGAAGGACCAGCAGCAGCCGACGCGGCTGCAATGAAGTTGACGATACTTTTCCTTTCTACTATGTACCATTTTGGTTTGGCGATACCAGTCATTCGTTGAGCGCATCACAGCAGCTTTCGGATCTTGTGACGATACGATGACATACCCTGTTAGGGCTTTGGCGTTGATGGAGCAGTAAGATTGAGCACTCCCCAGGAAGGAGCATTATACATTTGAGGAACAGGCGTTGTGCTTGGTTCAATTCGACCTGATCTAGTCTGTAGCCTAATGCCAGTTTGAGCATCAATAGAGCTTCAGTCTTGCTTGATCATTGGAGTCTTACTGTTGAAGTATCCCCGCGTCTGACGACACAGCCGGACTTGTGATGATCCACGTTCTTGCATCAGCCGCACGGGTCCGCGGCATTCAGGGCCCCACTGAGGCGATCCTTCTATACCTGCGGCACGAATGAACGCGTCGAGACTGCCTAGCTCCCGCGGTCAACCTTGCCCCGTCTGCGTCAGGAAACAGGCTTGCCAGAGCCGTATGTGATTCCTTGCGACGCTTCTTCGAGATGCACATTCCACCTCACTTTCCATTATCGCTGTTTGGGTGGACAGCCGGCGCACGTTTTCATCCGCATTGTGACGCAATCGACTCGATGGTTGGCAGTCGCGCCCTAACTCTGAAATGCTCGCAGTGCGCCGCTTCTTGCGAAGCCCCAACCCCTTCATGAACGGACACGCGATCGGCTTCCCTCGAGGCACCCCTTCGAGCCCTCGGCGATGGCTACGACTGATTCTGACCATAGCCGTCATAGGCGTTGGCGTGAACATCCTGTTCTTCCTCGACCCTCCCTTTGTTGAGAAGCTTCCAGGTCAGGTTCTAGGCAACCAGGCATTCCATCCAAAACCCGTCGCGCCCGTGCCGCACGGCCACGAGGCGCAGGATGCCGCGAATGGGCAAGACTACTGGCTGTGGGATACAAAGTCGCAGTTTTATAAGAAGGAAAATATCGACTGGAACGTGGGAGTCATGGATGAGTGCTTTCTGTTCCCCAAGCATCTCACACGGAAAAAGGTGCAAGTCGTCATCAAGACAGGCGTAGCGGATGACCATGGACGAACAAATGCCATGGTTTCTACCGTCATCAAGTGTATTCGAAACGTGCTCGTTGTTTCCGACGCCGACCATAAATACGGTGGCTGGAACACTGTCGATGTTTTGGCCGACCTTCCAGCGAAGACCTACATGACTGAGGAAGACTATGTCATCTATGAGGCACAGAAGAACGCCACTCGCGACAAGAAAGAGCTGCATCAAGGTCATGAAGGTTGGAAGATTGACAAGTACAAGTTTCTGCCGCAGGTAGAAAGGGCGATCCAACATAACCCTAATGCTGAGTGGTATGTATTCTTGGAGTCAGACACGTATCTGTTCTGGGACAACATATTCCGTCTTCTCGACAATTATGATGCTTCTCAGCCATACTATTTCGGCTCGCCTGCACCTGGACGGAAGTATCGGCCTGACCAAGGTTCGGAATTGGAGGAGCAGAATTGGTTTGCGTATGGAGGCTCCGGTTTCATTCTTTCGACAGCAGCTGCGCATCGACTGGTTGATCGCCCGCGTAACAGCCTGGGTGTTAAGGGCGCCCGCCTAACAACCGAGTATCAGGAGGACATCAGAAACGATTGCTGTGGCGATAGTATCTTGGGCTACGCCCTTCACGATAAGGCCGGAGTGGAGATCAGCGGCCTCTGGCCTATGTTTAATCCGCACAAACTAGAAGATGTGCCCTTTGGTCAAGATTACTGGTGTGAACCCATCATTAGTCTACACAAGACCGACCCTGGGCCGATGAAGGATCTCTGGCTTTGGGATAACGATCAACGTCAAAAACACGAACGCCCTTTGTTATATAGAGATCTTCTCTTCGGGTTCCATGGCAACTTTTCGCAGCGCGAGAATTGGGATGCAGCTTTTGACGCTGGCTTCCAGCTTGACGACGATTCGGATGTCCACAGTAGCCTTGAGGCCTGTGAAGCCGGCTGTTTCTCGAATGAGGAATGTTGGCAATACACTTGGCACGGAGCTCATTGTTACTATTCAAGGGCTCTGTACATTGGTCGCTACAAAGAGTCCGATGGTTATCATGAGGAGATTGATCGAAAATACATCAGCGGCTGGGATATGAATAAGATCCAGACATGGAGTGTAAAGAACACGTGTGAGGAGGGGCCGCATTGGGTAAAACCAAGCATCAAAAGGAAGTACTGAATTCAGTGTTGTCGATTGAGACAAGTCACAGGTCGACTATGCACCATCACGTATTGTCAGATACTGAGAGCCGGACTGTCCAAACCAAACACTTCTATGTCAAAATTATGAAAAATTCCAAACAGCTAAAGATGCATACGGGCTTCATTCCCACATCGAGCTTCTCAAGGATATGACGCCAAGGAGATTCCAGCTGCCACCAGCTATTATTTGCACGCCGTTCTGTGGATAGCATGTAGCATTTTGTAAAGTCGAGTCAACGCCTGTTCAAGTTCGGAGAGGTCGCGTTACTCAGCGGTAAACGATTTCGACGTTACTCGTAGGATGTGAGATCATACAACCATGTATATCAACCGTGGCCTGGCTCTTCACTCGATGCTCGTACACGTACATATATGGTAGACAATGTGCAATTAAATTATCGACACGCATCTCTACTGTGATGGAGACTAGCAGTCATTTCATGCTCCACTCTCACTTCCTTTTGAAAGATCTCATGAATTAATTGATAGTTCAGCCGGAAATCAGGTCTTGAAGGAGGTAGGAACAGTCTGGAAGATCGTGTATGGATGAATGCTGAACACAGGGCAGGTAAACCGACGTTACTGTGTGCTAGCTGACCGGTAGCGACCGACTAGTCTACGGATGCTGCCCTCGGATCGACGCCAACGACGCCCCCACTACAAACCATGTGTCTCGCGCCACCAGATCGCGAAACCTTAGGTCGAGACCGCAAGCCTTCATTGTTAGAAGTTGTAGTCTTGTGGCTGGCCGCTTCACGGGAGCCAGCCGGTCGATGCTCCGCATCTGGCTGCCATCAGGGACCTAAGCGTAAGGTTTACTCCAACAAGAATCAATTCTGGAGCCGCAGCCTCAACAGGTCAAATTATGTGAACATAGTCGTTTTGCGGCGCATTGCCTCGTGACGAGTAAGGCTTGGAGCATTTGTTACATTCCAGCTCGTCATCTTCTCTTCTTCACAAGACGTGAGGCCCATCCCTCCAGTACTGACGACCAGCGATTGATGATGCTGCAAGTCATGCTGCGATACGTGACCACACTCTCCTGGATTAGTGTTGCTTCCGGTGCTGTGCTCCCTCACACGCTCTTGGGGGCAGCGGATCTGTCCGGGCGCCTGCATACAAGAGCGGATAGTCGTACGATACTGACAGATCCTGATACTGGGCGGACATTTGTTCCTGGCGAGTCAAGTACCGATCGGACGGTGTACAATTCGGTCGCGTTGTTCTGCACAATCACACTGGCTGTGTTTCTGGGTATGTCCGACAACAGTGAATTGGCTACAGAGATGAGCTGGGAACGGAGATGTACTAATCATGTACCAGGATTTCGATTAAAGACACTTCGGAATAATGTCATTCGCAAACGAAACTTCACGTCCATGTTGATTGTCGCGCTATTCATCTTTGGCCTAGGCTTTATCATCTGCGCCTCTGTGGTGCAGACTGGACAAGGTCTTCGAACCCATCAACTTTGCTATTCAGCTGCAATGATATGCTTAGTCTTCTACACTGGCAATAAGCTTACCATGTACGTACAAAGCCATCCTAGCCTGACAGCCAACTAACCATTCACAGCTACATCTTCCTGCTCGAACGTGCTCGCATCGTACGAGCGCCTTTCATGTCCCGCCTGAAAGACCGAGTTTGGCTTCTCGGGATGTTCATTATTTGCGGCGGGTTTGGCGCTATCGCCATCGTGGGTTATATGTCTCCGGTCGTAGAACTCAGCAAGCTGGACGGCCGCTGCCGTATCGGTCTGCCACCGCGCGTCAGCTTTCCACTGCTTTGTTTCGATGTAGCTGTCAACTTCTTACTGACTGGTGTTTTCTTTTGGCTCCTCCGGCCCGTGCTGAACTTCCATGGTTTGCTGAAGATGAGCGCCTGCTTTGGCAACAGGTTTACCACTGAAATCAAGAAGAGCGTCCGTAAACGGGAGTTCGAAGTCGACACGGCAATTGAAGGGGTGAGCTTGAAATCTGCTATGAACAAGAACATCAAAACATTGTTGTGGAAGTGCCTTATTGGCAGTACGCTTGTCATGCTTCCGACCGTCGCGAATATGGCGCAGTTCTACGTCATGAACAGCAGGGAACTCGGCTGGGTGTGCTTGACGATCTGCACCTTCGATGGTAAGCATTTCGACTCGTCGACGCGCCTATGACAGACAATACTAACGATGACAGTCTCCTGGGGCGTCATGGTCGTCAATTGGCTCACGATCGGGTCTGCAGAAGCAGAGAACAACCTCACGACCCTCATGTCGCAGCGCAACGATCTCTCTGGCGGCAAACCCGAGTCACAGAGCCGCTTCGACATCGGCATCACGACATACAACGAGGAGACAAATCAGCAGGAACTACAGATGCGAACACGGCATGCCAGCGCAACAACGGCTGAAGTTCCAGTCTTTTTTAAAGCGGCGAGTCTGAAAGACGAGGGGGGCTTGTTGGATTCAGATGGTGTGCGGGAGAGCTGGATTAAGGAGACAGGATTAGTGAGAGAAGTACAGGAGATTCCGCAGCTGACAGAACCAGAAAGGACTTGGGGTATTCCAAGCTCAGGGTGGGCGGAGAGTAGCAAGAGTTGGATCACTATTGACGATGTAGTTGTCAAAGGGGTTTCGTGCGATGAGAATTTGGGACCTTTTAGGCACCACCGGATGGATGTCTGAAAGAAAAGTCGAATGTTGTTCAAAACAATTCTAGCGCTAATATACACACAGCAATTTACCAGCTCCGAAGAGACATTCGAAACTCTTGTATGATTCAGTTATTAAAAAGCAAGATCGTGGTAGTGCCCATTAGACGCATAATCATCCTTTACATCTATACAACTTCTTAGACCAGGCCAATCAGATCTAGGGTTCTTCTAGACGAAATGGCTTCTTGCGTTTTGCGAAGCTTCTCATTGGCGTAACAGGATCCTGACACCAACTCGTTATTACAATGCATGGCTTCTTACCGAGATCGTGAGGTTTCAATTTTCATGCGTTGACCATGCAGCATTTTGGGGACACCAGCTTCGATAGGCATAAAATATCAGATACTGTGTCGGCGTGTGTCATCCCACCACTCTTCGTCCTCGTCGTCCTCGTAACCATAGAACTCCATATCCTCCCGATTCGGAAATTGGTGTTTAGCTTCATGCCACTCTTGGCTGTCAGCCCACTCCTTACCAGCAGCTTCTTGGGCAGCCACAGCTTCTGGGGTAGGGACATAACTTTGCCATTCATCTGTCTCGGATGATCCTGACTCCGAATCACTGCTATCTTCTCCATTCTCCAATTGGTACTGCAGGAGTTTCTCCTTACTCCGGGTTGACAAAGAGGCCAAAACTGTAGGAATGCTCCATGCCTCTTCATCTGCTAAAGTATCTTCTATAGCCTACAGGTTCGTCTCTACCGTCTTTAACAATTGCTGATGGAGGATACTGATCTTGTCTACTGCGTCGGCCCACAATATGCCACCGTCAGGCTTCAGCATACTATGGCAGAACGCATTTCGCCCGGTTCGCCAACTGTAATTGCTGGGGAGACCGAAACTGGATTGCTCTGTATGAAACATGTCAGCCATAAGAGTTTCAGATACTGCGCTGTGGTGGTGCATAAATGTGATCTGATCGATCGCCATCCCTTCTGTGAATGGGGGTACCAAATGGGGTACCGCGAACTCTTCGGCACTATACTTCTTGAGTATGTTCACACTTGAGCGCAGGTGCGCCTGAAGATGCTTAAATGTGGGGAGTATGCTTTCCGCTTCTTCGCGGGTTGTGTGGGCCCTTTGGATAATCTCTTTGCCATGCAACTCACTGTAGGTGGTGCAGAGTACAATACCTCTTAGTGCGCTCCGTGCGAATACTGGATGTTCGGTCGTCTGTGCCGTTCCATCTTCATCTACATCCGATGGAACAGATACAGTTTGGGTCGATGGGGCGGATCCATTTGTGAGAGTGAAGAGTTCGTTCTCTAGAGGTGTAGAACAACCCACAGCTGCATCAGGCGTGGAGTGGTCCATGCTGAGTGATACCTGCAAATTGTGAGGTGTGAGTACCAATGTGTTGATTTGCGTTGAACTGTTGAAGTGGTAGAGAATTAAAGAGGACTAAAGGGTTAACTGATAAATCGGCTTATAATTCAGCTTGTATGGAAGCTGTGGAGCGGGCACTGTTCTTGCGCAACGTTGGTTTCTACCAATACGCCTCAAGTTTCTGGCACTGCACAATGATTCCGGCTTCATCTGCTCCTTGCATCAATTTTTCAATACACCTGTGCACCAAACCGCCTACATTGTCCAGCGACACTTTCAATATGTACGAAAGATCAAGTAAGGTTTGCCTTTAAGTTGTGGACCTTCATAGAACTTTTCACAAGAGAAAATTATCGTAGTTCTATTGTTGGTTGCGTATTATCCTTTGTTTGATATGTACGAAAGATCAAAGACTGTGTCGTCGCGTGATGGTACGCGTCACGAACGGCTCTTCTTTAATCTCGTACCCGTCGTAATCTATATCCTCCTGCTCCTCAGATACAGGCCACCACTCTTCATCTTCGGTGTCCTGTTCTGCGATGGCTTCCTCTCCTTCCCCGTCTTCTCCCGGGGTCTCGAAAGTTGGCCAATCCAAGTCATAGCTGACTTCCTTATCCTCCTCTTTCTTCTCGCTCCAAGCCTCCTCATCAGCCAATGTCTTCTCCATTGACTGCAGCGTCTTTTCTACCTGCGTTAGCAGATCCCTATGATGAGGCTTTATCTTACTTAATTCTTCGACTGACAAGTACTTCTTGCCAGGTTTCAGCATATAGTGACAAAACTCATTTCGGCCCAGACGGAAGTCGCTGTTATCAGGTAGACCGAACGGCTCCCTTCCATAAGTATCAGAAAGCTGAGCAAGAGTTTCAGAAACCGCACTATGGTTGTGCATGAATATTATGCGGTCAACCGCTACACCATCCGTGAAGGAAGGTAGGGTAGTGCACCATGCAAATTCTTCCATGGTGTACTTGGTCAGTATGTTCATGCTCGAGCGCAAGTGAGCTTGTAGGTGTCGGAAGGTAGGTAGCATGTTCTCTACTTTTGAGCGACTAGTGTGAATGTCCACGACCTTCTCTTCTCCACCATAATTCTGAAGAGTGGTGCATGGCACAGTACCTACTAGCCGGCCCCGTGCTTCTTTCTGTGCTTCAATTAGCTCGTCTATCTCACGCTGCTTCTTTTGCTCTTCGGTATAAGCCCACGGATCAATCCACCCATCATTCCAAGATAGATTTGTGGGCGATTGTGGCGGAGATAGAATGGCTTCGCTACAATCTTCAGAGTCAATGGTGACGAAATCGTTCCCCGGAAACGTAGAACAATCCATAGCTGAACTGTGTGAAGCCTAGTAAATCCGATGAGAAGTGCCTGCAATTGTGACTTGCGAGTATCGATGCACGGATCTAGTTTGAATTCGTAGGGAATGATGTGGAATTGTGGGCAAATCCAGGCTATTTATGTATGGAGCTTTGAAGTGGACTTCGTTTCTGCACGATGTTGGTTACTAACAACGCCTCCCACGCTCCTCGTGCTGCACAATGACTCTGACTTCGGCTCCTCTCCTCAGACATACTCAACCCAAACGCCTTGTACACCACCCTCCCCGACATCGAGTCTGTCCCGCGAGCCCAGTGTCTTCCCCTGCCCAGCCGGAGCAGCTAGTACAACATCTCCATACCAATGCCCCGTTCTTTCCAATTTTTGAAATTCATCTTTATCTTTCGGCAACCTCAAGACTACTCTTGCACCTTCGTCCAGATCCGGCAAATCCTTCACCCTGCTCGCCAGAAAATGCACCTCATCGCCTTTTCTAACCCCATCTTTGCCAAATAGTTTCGCATACACTTCTTCCGTTTCTTTTAGCGACTGCTTGTCTTGAACGATCACAGTGAGCTCTTTCACTCCCAAAATGCCAGATGGATGCGATGTCTTCTCCTCGCTTAGCGGAACGCGGACTTGTCGCTCAGTAATATCGTGACAGAAGAACGGCACTCGTCCCCTGCTCGCTTGACCCCCATGTTCGCCCTTTGGGAAGGTGACGGCCCACTTGACATCCACGCCATCTGCTCTCTTTCGCCCGCCATTGATTGGCTCGCCATGACTTCCATTCTCACCACCAATAGCCTTCCAGGACGCGCCAGGGCTTTGAGAGTTGGTGAGACACCAGTCTATCCATCCTGTCTTCTGCACCCCAGATGCCCACCAGTGCGATGACACGTCCTTCTTGGGGTCGATGAAGGAGATCAGTTCAATATAGCACCCATCAGCGAGCAGGATCAGGGTGTTGGAAGTCAAGCCATCGGCGTGGGTGCCGCCAGGGGTGAGAGTGAAATTCTTTTCGAAGAAAGACGGGACCTTGGGAAGGGATGTCGAGGGATCGACGGGCAAGAAGAGGATCAGATGGTCGAGGGACTGAGTGCTTGATGCCATGACTGAGATTCGACTCTGTTCAACTTGGATCCAACGAGTAAAAGGTGTCAACGCGATGTACTTCTGTATCGAGGTCGAGCTTCTTATCTAGTGTTTGTTCCTCCTAGTGACTCATGCAACCGGAGCAGTCATCCGTGTATCCAATCTCAAGATGTTGACTCCAAGCGGATGGGAGTTGCGGTTTCGGGGAGGGGTCCGTAGCGGGGTGGAGCTTAGCGTGCTTTCCTCGTACTATCACATCATGGCTGCTCGCAAACTACTTCCACTTACCTTCAGTCATGACTTACTTCATGGCTGTACCGGCCAGACATCTGCCGTTTTGTTGTTGCACATGTTGCCGCGCTTGGCCTCCAGCAATCCACCTAATTGGGTGCTTCGGCGAGACGCAACAAGGTGACAATGGAGGCTTGAAGCAGCACAAAGGATCTATCCACACGAGTACCATCAGATAAATTGAATTGGTGTCCGAACCAAAAACTCCGCGCTGACTTTGGCTCTCTGTTCTTTAACTTTGCTGACTTTATCGAAATTGGGTGGCTGAGCTTCTGTAAGGAATGAGATCATGTGTCCCAGTAAACAGTAGACCCGCAGTTCTTACTGTTCGACGATTGAAAGCTCGACAGCGGTGTGGAAACGTTGTCTCATCTTGAAGAGTTCAGTTCGTACCCCAACAATGCCATTCACAAAGGGCCGGTGTCAATGATCTCATACGCGTCGTGAATACGCCATATTCAATAAAGAATTTCCATTCCTTAGTTGTATGCATGACCTGAATTACACGTGAAGAATCAGGATGGGACTGTGGGATTGACTGAACATTATTACTATCCAAGATTTGGTATTCCGTTTCATCCTAGGCTGATGCGGACGTTTCGAAACAAATGATATTTCCAGTTGAGCTTGCAAGGCCTAGGGTTTTTCTATTTTCTACATTGCATCAGATATTAGGTTATCTTCTTGTTCAGTGATGAGTAACAATCATCGCGAGTCGAGGAGATGACCCACTTCTCCTGAGGACGCAGGGTCCGGGCTAGCGCCCATGCAACAGGCAAGCACAGAATTGTGCAACCTCCGTCCAACATAATCACAAGCCCTTCGACATGTCCTGCGTTCCTTCCTCCGCCATGCAGCGGCAAAGATGAATAGCTTCAATTCCCGCCCTTTTGCTCGCAACGCCTCGAAGACATTTCGCCCTGCATTCGACTACCTCAGCAACATATCGCGCTCCGCCATCCAGCTCCCAACAACATCCAAACAAACCTCGACATTCTCGACCGCTACCGCACACCGCCGCAAAGTGACCTCCGATTCGATCGATGGTCTAGACGACGACATCGAGAACAACGCCACAATGTCCAACATGCGCGCACACTCGCGGCACAGCTCACAAGAAGCTGGCGGGCTTGCGCCTGCGATTCCCCTCATCGATGTAGGCAGCCGTAGCGGCACGCCCAATCCCTACCCGCGGTCTCGCAGCGCCGCGCAGAGCGAAGATGAGGACGACGAGTACGAGATTAGTAGTAGCATACGGCCGCTAGTGGGCGGTGGGAGGGCTTCACAGTACGAGAAGGGCGACTGGAAGATGATCTTTCGCCAGGGTGGGCTAGGAGGCTTCTTATATGGCACATGGCTTGGCTGGCAGATCTGGATTGGGATACTTGTATTCTGGGTCGGAGGCTGCGGGTTTGGGCTGCTCTTGATGAATCGGTTCATCATGCTCACTGGAGTGTACAAGTGAGTCTAGTGCTGCAAATCTGACAGGAGAGCACTGATGCTAACACTGATTGCTAGGTTCCCGTTCCCGCTGACGGGCACATACGTGCAGCTCATTCTCACACACATCCTCCTCATAGGCTTCTCGAGCTTGACGCGCGGCCTCGGCAACCCGTTGAGGCGCCTTGGACTTGGTGCTGCTGTGGCACCAGCAATCCCAGTTGCTCCTCAGGGCGGAGCGTTCAGGAACTCAAGCGCAAAATCCGGGACCACAAGGTTCCTGCAATGGCTGGGCAATGGCTCGGGAGGCATTGCAGGTGGAGGCCTTTTCGAATTCGACTACGCCATCGCCAAGCAGGTACTCCCTCTGGCAGGCGTCTTCGTTGCCAAAGTCCTTCTGAGCAACTTCTCCTTCGCGTAAGTTTTCTCCTGGCTGTCAGAGGACGCGATCTGATCTTGAATAGCTACGCACCCCTTCCTGTCTACCAGCTTGCCCGTATCGGAGTGACACCGTTGTCTCTGATCTTCTCCTGTATCCTGCAGAAGGACAATATCTCGGGTTCTACACTCTCGGCGGCGCTGATCGCAACGCTCAACCTTCTCTTCGCGACTGTCCGCTCCAACGTTCGTGTCACATGGGAGTCTATCATTGCCGGCGTTTTCTCATCCTTCTTCGCTGCCCTCTATCCTATCCTTTTGCTGCGCACATACCGCACAATACTCGCCGGTCTTGTTCCGCAAGGCGACGTCCTGAGCGGCTACCCAACACGCAGTGACGAGGAAACCAACCGCGAAGAGACACGTGCCTATTACCGCACTCTCCACTACACATCCATGGTATCTATTGCGCTCCTTACGCCCATTGTGGTACTCAGCGGCGAGCTGGGAAACATTTACCACAACATTCCCTTCCTGGACGTTCCCTTCTTCTGGCTGATGATCTGGTGTGGTGCGATTGGAAGCTGGGCTGTCTTCAGCAGTACGCTCGTGTTGGTCAAGGCAACGAGTCCACTCACCGCAACATTCGTCAATGTTCCCAGGAGCGGCGTGCAGCTTATGCTGCTGAGCATGTTCAAGATGCCTGCGCACAGCTGGGTGGGCGTTGCGCTGTGCTGGGCAAGCAGTGTGTGGTTTGCGGTCACTAAGAGGAGAGAAAGCAGGACAAGGATCAGGCTTGAGGGAAGGTGAGACCATTATAGAAGTAAATAGACGGAGTCTGAATATAATACATTTGCGGAAGCGCAACTACTGCTACCATTCTACAGGAAGATGTGTCGATGAATGTGGTCAATTACGCGATCGCGAATGTACCGGGTCTGTCGCATTCAGATATTGCTCCAGGCTCGAGACCATCGTCTGTCTCACACACGACATCTTCCGTCTACTCGGGACGTGGGTACGCCCTGCGAGAGCCTAGCCTGGAGGAGCTCGGAACAGCCTTTCCAGTGATTTGGGATAGCTTTAGCCAGTCTACATCATTCGACGAATGCAAGGCTGCAATACTGGCAGTCGGGCAGAGGGCTGAGCCAAGGCCTCGACGAATGTGACAGGCCTACTCGGGCGACACTATTGCAGCAAAAGTCGTGCCTGTAGTAGGTCAGTGGTGTGAACATGTACTAGGTAATTGCAGCCGTGCTGAAGCATACGACAGCGTTAGGGCGCCTCACAATTGAAATGAGAAGTAGGAGCGAAATGAACATCCTCTGCCCACTTCAGCCCGTCCACTTCGCGATATTGTTCGCAATCAGCCTCCTGAACATATCAAGCTGCTTCTTGTGGACCGCCATCTTCGCCTCGAGAATATCCGGCCGCTGCTGGAGCGTCTTATCAACGCGCTGCTGCGAGCCGCTGTACACGACTGTGTAATCCGGCAATGTAGTATACGGGGGGACAATGGAAGCCGCCGCAACAGTGCAATACTATCTCAAGTCAGCAAACGCCCTACTCAAGCACGACTCCAGCGCAACGCCTGTCCATGCATCTGCACAGCCGATACGCTCTTCTCTTACCTTTCCGACGACAGCGCCCGTCCCAACGACAGCCCCGCTCTCCACGACGCTCCCCTCGCCCACCTCAGCCGCCTCCACAACCGCCCCAGTCTCAACAACCACGTTCCTCCCCAACACAACCCCCTCGCCCCTCCCTCCCATCCCCGTCCCGCTCTGCCTCCGCGCCAATGCCGCACCCGCCTCCACATCCGCAACACCGATGCGCGCACGCTCGAACACCACACACCCCTCGCCCAGCATGACGACGCTGCCCGTGCTGTTCACCTTGGAGTGCGGGTGCAGGACCGCGCCGGGCCCGATGGTGATGGGGTGCGTACCGGTGAGTTGGGCGTGTTGTGCGATTAGTGCGGACGGGTCGATGGCGATGGAGTTTGGGCGCGGGAGCAGCGAGGTGCGCTTTGGCGCTGTCGAGGTGCGGCGCGGGTCGCGGGACGACATTGTTGGTGAGAGGTGGGTGGGTGTGGAGTAGATCTGTGGGTTGTGGGTGGTGGGTGTCGTGGTGTTGTGGGGTTGACTGGTGCATGCAATGTGATGTTGGATGTTGGATGTTTGGTGTTTGGTGTTTGTCGAGTGCCGGAGGGGTGACGCGCCGGCAACGCGTTGACACTTGGAAGCGGCGTCGCCAAAGCACGTGAACGATGGGAGCAATCTATCTGGAGATCTCAGGATCTTGATTACAGATATCCATATGGTCAGACTGTTCGCACGAATTGATGAGCTTGTAAGGCCCCAGTAGTGATTCCTTCCATGCAATTGCTAAAGGGTGCTTTATTTTTTGAGCTTAGATTAGAACGCTGGCGCGATACTTTGACATGTACAGACATCTACACGGCCTGCAACGGCAGCTTCCCCTCGTTCTCCTCGATCCACGTCACCATGTCCTCGATTGTGCAGACCTTGATCCCCCACTTCTTGCCGAACTTCAAGCAGTCGTCTGTCCGCATCATGCCTCCACCCACCAGCTCCGGCCGCCCATCCACGCTCTCTCCGTCATTGATCATCTCGCAAATGACACCCACCGGCTGCTTGCCTGCCAACCTGCACAGGTCGACTGCAGCCTCGGTGTGCCCCCTGCGCACCCTGACGCCTCCATCTCGCGCCTGCAGCGGCAGGATGTGTCCCGGCCGCCTGAAGTGGCTGGCCTTTGCATTGGGGTCGGCGAGCATGCGGCACGTGAGGCTCCTGTCGTGGGCGCTGATACCGGTGGAGACACTCTCGTCGTTGGCGTCAATGGAGATGGCGTAGGCGGTGCGGTTGGGGTCTGCATTGTCGGCGACCATCTGCGGTAGGTGCAGAGCAGCGGCGCGCGACACGGGCAGCGGTGCGCAGATGTAGCCTGAGCTGTAGCGGATCATGAAGGCGGCCTTCTCGGGCGTCAGCGACTCGGCCGCGATGATCAGATCTCCTTCGTTCTCGCGGTCGGGCGAGTCGAGCACAATCACGAATTCGCCGTTGGCTAGGCAGTGTTAGCTATGGATGCGCTGACAATGGCATGTCTTGTCTTGGAGGTGCTGACCAAATGCCGCGACGACGTCCGGTATCGTGTCGAAGGCCGAGTCTGCGGGTGTGGGGTTGGCGAGCTCGTTCGCGTGGCCATTGATGCCGCTGCCAGTGCCATTGGCGGGGAGCCCATTAAGTTCGGCGGGCATTGTGACGGTGACTGTGATGGTGTGTCTGTGGGGAAGAAGCCGCTGCTATGCTTCTCTTCTTGATTGACTGTACAAAGCGTCTGGCGTGGAGGGGCTATGTCCGCGCGTCAAGGTGGTATCCGTGGATTGGCAATGCTTAGAAAGAATCACGACGTTTTGGTAATGCGATGCCGGAACTATCCGCACTTGGGATTGACTCGGTTGCGGATGAGTCGTGGGCGATTTGCGAGACGGGCAATTCCAGACACGCGATTGTGGGGTTGCGGCTCTTATTCAAGCGGGCAATGCATGTGAACGTCAAGAGGTCGAGTCAACCAGCGGAACCGCCCCTCCAGGCAAAAGTCCAACGGTGGGATGTGAAGTGGGCCTCGGCCCTGCATCTTGCATCATGCACGCGGCCACCGAGGCTCCGACTCTTGCGCCGCTCCGAGCCTTTGCGCGGCTGCGTCCAGGGCCCCGATGCTGACCAATGCGTGCTAATGACCTCGTCGCCATCGACACTACAAGACCTCCGCCAGTCTGTGCCCGCCTGACATATCTCAACCATCTGCTTGGCCAGAATCACGTGACTGGCTAGTGCGGATGTCAGAATCGGCAATCTTGCGGCTGTCGACTGGCCGGCGGATGTTGCAGCGGATGAGTCCGCCTGAAGCTTGGTAGCGTCCCGCCGGTGTTTCCGCCCTTGAAGTCACAATCCATGCTGGAGCCCTTCAATGAACAGAGGCAATGATTCCTTCTTGGCAATTCGAAAAGTCAAATTGAAGTGAGGGTATCTACTTATTTCCAACGCATTACCAGGTGTAATGCTATCTAATACAACAAAACTCAGCGCCAAAGCGACTGCAAGTGACGCCTACAACTTTTGCTGGTTTGATACAACTATATACAAAACTGCTCTTTTACATGAACTTCTCGCCAGTAGCCTGCTTATCCTGGATATAATGCTTCTCGGCTGCTGAAGCGGAATTGTGCGTCGAGCTGTTCTCGCTGCCCTGGCCGGCAGCAATACCGTCACTCTGAGGCTCGCGCTTCCAGAAGTCTTTCTTGCCGGAGAAAACGCGTTGCACCCAAGGTGGAAGGAACCCACCGGGAAGACGCCACGTCCAGGGCTCCTTCTCGTCCTTGTTAGGGGGAACAACACGGCCTCCGGAAGACTTCTCAATAACGAAGACCAGCGTGTTGATGAGGATGTACGAGCAGATACCGGCAATGAGTCCGTAGGCGATCGAGTACGTGAAGGGCATGACGGCGATGGTAAGGAATGCGGGAATCGAGTCTCCCATGTACCTCCAATTGATATCCTTGGCCGACTGTGCCATAAGGGATCCGACGATTACGAGCGTACATCCAGTGGCCCAGGGAGGGATCGATGCGAAGATGGGAGCGAAGAAGATGGCGATGAAGAAACAAAGGCCGGTGAACATGGCAGTGAGACCAGTCTTACCACCCTCAGAAATACCAGCGCCAGACTCAATGTATGCTGTCACTGGGGAGCATCCGAACAGAGAACCGATGGTTACACCCATGGCATCAATAGTGTAGGCAATGCCCGAGTTCTCGAAATCCTGGGTGCGTTCATCGATGGCTCCGCAGTAGCGGGCCATTGAGTACATGGTTCCTGTGCAGTCCAGAATATCGACATAAAGGAACGTGATAAATGCGAGACCGAACTGTCCTGCATATTGCGAAACGTTCCATTCCTGGACGGCGAGCGTCTTCTGAATCGGGTGGAACGTGACAACCTTCTTGAAAAAGTCGAATGAGTCGTTACCGAGAGGAGTCTTCGGGAAGTAAGTGACGTCGGTGTTACGGGGCCAGGAGATGATCGAAACCAGCAGGATACCGAAGATGATGGCACCCTTGACACGGTACAACATTAGCATGACGGTCAGAACACCTCCACAGAAGATGCCGATCCACATGGTCGGGTTGCGCATCTTGTAAGCTCCCGGGCAGACACCGGTCTCGTCCATGAATTCCTTCTTGCATCCTGCAAGCTCGAGCGGTGTTGAGACGGCACCTGTGATCAACCCAATACCGGCTGAGTACGCCAATCCAATGATTGTGAGATACAGTCCAATTCCGACACCCGTCGCAAGCTTGATGCTAGCGGGGATAGCTCTGTACAAAACAAAATCAGCGTTGTTTCTTTGGGGAATGACGGGTGGCGAGGTGGTTCGGATGGGGTCCAAGTGGGACCTAGTTGGCCGAGGTGCAAAACCGGCGCACAAATTTATGACGCCAAAAGCAAAACGGAAGAAAACGGATATGAGTATACCTTGCAAGCCATTGACGGATACCGAGCAGAGTGAGGCCTACGAAGACAAAGCCCTCGACAAAGACAGCAGTCAATGCAACCTCGTATGGGACCATTCCTAAAAAGTAATTAGCAGGCGTTTCAAAAGAAGAAACTCGTGGAACCCAGCCAGGCTGCGAAGAAATGACATGTACCACAAAAAGTAATACAAAAACGAAGAAGGCGAGCCGTGTGACTTGACGTACCGGAACCATGGAAACCGACAACGGTGTAGGCGAAGTAGGCGTTCAAACCCATGCCAGGAGCAAGCGCGATGGGCATATTGGCGAACAGACCCATGCAGAAGGAAGTCAAGGCGGAGATGGCGGCAGTCGCAGTGACAAGATCACGCTTGACGACTTGTACGCACAGGAGGTACTCTTCGTTGGTTGCACACAGGTCGGCCATGCTGTCAGCCGGGCAGACGCAGGTACCGCCGGTATCAGAAAGAATGGTAGCTGGAGAAGATGAGCATTGCTTCTTCAAAATCAAAACCAAACCGTACAGTTGACGGAGATGATGTAGGCCATGGCGAAGAAGGTCGCAAGGCCAGCACGGAACTCGGTGAAGAAGCGGGCATCCTTGCGCTCTAAGGGCTACAAAAAATGTCAGTAGACGTATCAAAGTCATCTTCAGCGGGGAGACATACATGACCAGAACCCTCAAGGCGGAAGTACTTGCCCACAAAGGAGCGCGCAACGGCGCGGTTGGCATTGTCAATGAAGCCCATCTCGTGAAAATTCTGTGCAGATGGGGAGGAGCTGTAGAGGCCAAAAGAATCCTCAAGGAGGGAAGGAAGGGAGCCGGGCTGGCAATTCACACCTGGCTTCACAAAGCGTGATGTGAAGGACAAGACGAACTTTTAAGTTCAGATGGTATGAGCATGGGTGGAGTACCTGATGCATCCCGCACCTGATAAGGATTTATTCGGCGGCGACGAGGCGTGTCCACTGTTGGTCTCGCCGTTACAGTGTCCAATCCAATCCATGCTCAGAAGATCGGCCAGCACCCTCTCCTGGCCCTAGCCAAGTGGGCCACGCGAAGGAACTCTTGGCAGCGGACACAGACCAGCAAACTAAAATGCGCCCTGCGCTTCATACGTGCAGCCTTCGGCGACAAAGCGCTCAGGGCTGGGGAACCGTGACTGTGAAGCGGCTGCCACGCCGCATCTGAGGTGTGCTGCAGTTCGCTTAACGCAGAATCGATCGAGTTGCTTTTATCTTCATGACTTCACGTGGAACGCCAAGTCGCAGGAGTGGAAGCGGAAGCGGCCGCTTTGCGATAGCTGCGACAAGCCATCATCACCAGGAAGTCGCCTCCTCTATCTCACACTCCACGATGGCTGTCTTGGCTGGCGGCGTCCGCTGCACATCTGATGCGAACGGCTGGATTGCAAATGGAATCTTGTCAGGACGATCGACTAGCCCGGCAAGAGTGCCGGAAACGGCAAATAACTAGAACGCAGTGTCAGGATGTGGGTATGCCGCTGCTGAAACGGTCCAAAGGTGCTGTGGAGGGCTTCCCTGTCACACGGCTGCAGACACCATCATCTTGGTGCAGAGAGCAGTGCACTGCTGCGCAAAAATCAAACACATACGGCCTGCAAGGACGGCCAGGATGAGCAGCATTGGGAAGCCCGGCCTTTCTTCAGTGTTGCACGAGATGAACAGCCGCGAAGCGAGACGTTCCTACTGGTGCATCTTTTGTACGAAATGGCAGACCCTGTGCCCCGGTTTCTCGCTAGCACTGTGGCCCGGTAGCCGTAGCGGAACAGCATCCTGTGGAGGGCCAACAGCCTCTACACGCAATTCCAGACAACTCAACCCTTACCTGCCCTCACGCCATCACCTCTTGTTGACGCATAAATGCGCATACACGGCCTGCAGGTGCAAGGGCAGGACTGAATGCCTGCAGGCAACGTTCGCGCAAACGTTCCGTCCCCAACAATGGCGGCACGTCCGCGGATCCTCTTCTCCCAGCAATCCGGTATACAAAGAGTCAGTGCATCCTCAGTTTATCGAAAGGAGATGGAGACCTGAAGCAAACCATTGCTCCACCTGGGGGCGCCTTGCCGAACCCTTTGTCACAGCGATCTTGTGGACACCCCGATCCAGTTGCACCCTCCCGTTTTGTCATTGTCTGGATCTCCATGCAGCCCTTAATGACTAGCCAGCCTGCCATGCGAAAGTCCCTCGTTCTGCATCACACAGCATATGCGGATCGGTTTACGGCTTGCAGAGCAACGGCCTTCTGGCCACTTCGAAACTAGGCGTGCCAAATTAGCAGCCTGCGCAGCATCTCATCTCGTTTGGATTTCCGAGCACAATCCTTACATAAAGGGCAGTTTATCGATATCGGTGATTCGGTGTGAGCGAAAACCCATCACTGGCATTTCATTCCAGGGCTGATCTCTGCACTGTCACCAAGGGAATGCTGACACAGACGATCCTGTAAATGATCACTACAGCTCATTACCAGCAACTGTACGGATGTTCAGACAAACTGCAGGATGAGCCCCTTTGCTGTGTACCCTCATTCCTGATCTTCGTCCCTCTCACGTGCAGGTACGTACTCTCGACCCCACAAATCGTCCTACATTCTGGGCGCGAACACACCGTAGGGTGCCACTACGTGGCATAGCCGTTGCGCGACAGGTGGTATCTTCCCAACAATCTGGTCACGCTGACATGGAAATGATTTTTCCGCCTGCACAACAGTGTATATCGAATGGTCCATGCGATATTTCACATGAATCACGAAATATCTGCGATTGAGAGCGATCTCACATGCTGGCAGCAATTATTTCTCCATAGTTCCAACTTGCCGTACTTGAGGCTGGTCGCACTAATCTTCGCTTGTCATACCTTGCATTGTTACACGCACATCGATGCTGCGGACGCACTCCGACAATCCAATGATCCTACAGGGGAGCAAGAAGGGCTGTAGGTACCCACAGCTTGTCCCCACTGATCGCCACATAGCTCCAATATTTGACGTTGTGCCACAGGGTAAACACAACGTCAGCTCCTACGTCGTAACCAACCCTTACTCTCTGTAATACGCGTTGACTGGTGTCTGACCACAAATCACTGGTAAGTAAGGTAGTAAAATATGAAGTCATGTGTGTTTTCCCATCAACGATCACCATCGCTGTCAGTTGATGTTTCGTACCTGCATGCATGATGCTGCGCGTCAGTCGATTTCGGACCGAAACTTGGACAGCCGTTGATCAGGCCGTTGTTTGTCACACGAGGAACGCCATAGCGTGACTGCAGTCGCGTGGAACCTGGGTACTGGGAAACGGCCAGCGGAGATCAGCACCAGCATTGGCGTAGCTGCGTGTCAAGACCTGCGTTGTGAGCTGCTTACAATCACTTCACAGCAAGTCCATGAAATGAACGGGTGCATCGTCAGGTCTTCACTGTGAACAGCAGAAAGTGACATGTAGCCTTGACCATGAACCTCAATAGGAAGAAGATCAGCAGTGTGGCGCCTATGCGGTAGTATAGCCGCCTGAGTGAATTTAACCTAAGGATTCCGGCGCTGATACGATGGCTTCTACAAGTTGTGATACTATGACACAGCAGCTCGTGAATCCTGGCTGTCGTGTCTACAGTATGTTGGGACCTGGAACGGTGGGAATTGGTGTACAAATAAGCTTTGTTGTGGTGGAGTAGAAAAAGCACATCACCGCCACGCAGTCAGACGTGTCTGCGGATGCAAAACGTGGTAACGCGTGGGCATATACCCACATCAAATATATGCGAAACGGTGACTGCATGTATGAAGGCTGTGAGCTTGTACACAGCGTCTGCAACTATCATACTCCTAGTCAAGCCGATGGAGATCAATTGGGTATGGAGAGTAGAAAGCTCTTAGCGAATCAATACTTTGGGCGGTTCATTTCGAAAACAAATGTGGTAGATAACGGATATCGAACAATGCCTTTCGATCGTGAATCAATGTCCAGAACTAGGATTGGTCATATCGAAGTGGCACTCATTTGTCTTGTCAAATCTACTATAAATGCAGTCAGCTGCAACTAATGATTGTGATGTCGCCTTTTCGATGGCGTTGCTGTGAATATTCCACATAAATTTTGCTGAATCAGGCATAAGCGCCAACTGTCATATTACTGTACACTCGGATTTCTTCGCTCAATGCAGCAGGAACACAACGCGGAGTGTCCAGACGTACGAAGGTGATTCTCGCTCATGGTTTGGTTGGTGTCGAGATAGCTCAGCTTGCTCAGCTTGTGGTCAGCCGCACGGATGTGGCGTCAGCGGGTCAAGCCCCAGTCTGCAGATCACGATGACGTCGCCATGCACGACTGCCAGTGCCAGGCTTGTCGCGTGTACGTAGCTCCCCTGACAGCTAGCCAACATTCTGGGAGCCTCAACATCGCTCTTTACGTGTAGCCATCCGTGTTACCCGGCTTGCACGGCTCCACGGCATTTCCTTTGCATCCTTCCCTAGCTATGAGATACTGTGTATCCTCTCGGGCGATCTCTCGCAGCTTGACAGCTCCACGGGCACTCCACGCGCCGCTTCTCTCGCGCATAGCGGCGGCGTCAACACGGCACAATGCAGTATGTACACAGCCATTGCAGATCCGACACTTCACAGGCACGACGCGCTTGGACATCAAGCTCCCCAGCAAGGTAGCGGGTAACTACGAGAACTCGAATGCGCGACCGGCGTCGGAATTGAACAACAACATCACCCAGGAAGAGAAGGATGACTTTGCGCGGAAGCTGCAGGAGGACAAGGGCAAGCAGATACGCACGCCATGGCACAGGGAAGGGAGCGATATTCCGCCCGTCGCCAGACAGCGCAGCGCTGGAGCTATGACGAAAGGTAGGAGATTTCTTGCCCCGGAGGCTTATGTCTGGACTAACGTGAACAGGCAAGCTGCTCACAACACCCTCACGGATGCTTAAGATAATCCTCCCTCTCACAACCCGGGATACCAACTCAGACCGCAAGGACATCGAGCCGCTTGCTCTACTCGTCCACCCCCAGCAGCCCATCTCGTACCTTGAACGCCTGATCCAGGCCGAACTACCATTAATAAAAGATAAGGATGGCAAGGAACGCATCCCCAGTGTTCATTTCCGTGCAGAAGACAGCATGCAGGACCCTCTGGAGGCCTCAAAGTCTAGTGATGCCATAGTGAGCGAGGAAAGCGAGCCTTCTGAGGACTTTGAGGCTGTGGACGAGCACCGCATCGATGGCAAGACCGTCAAGACGGGGAAGATCAGATCCCAGAGTCAGGACGAGGCCGGTGCCATATCAGACCGCAAGACGCCTGACGAGGCTGCCGAACTGCGCGGCGGTCACGGCAAAGGTGGTGTTGAGTCGTACTCGGGCCTCGGACAAGATGCCCCCAGCGACAAGATCTCGAGCCGCAAGTTTGTGCGCTGGTCAAGTAGCACAGAAATCGGTGACTTCATCCGCGACGCTGCTCGTGGGCAAGAATTCGCCATCGAGATCGAAGGTGCGCCAGAAGAGATTCGTGTCGGTGTCCCCTCGTTCAACGACCGCACCTACTACCTACGCATGCGCTTGAGGAAGACAGCGAAGCACATCAGCGAGATGGCCGATATCAAGGATAAGTGCGACCACCTCGCGCACCAAGCAGCGCGGCGGGTCGCCATTGCTGGCTTCGCCGGAATCGTGGGATGGTGGGGCGTTGTCTACTATCTCACCTTTCAAACCGAGCTCGGCTGGGATGTCATGGAGCCCGTGACCGTACGTTAAACCCCCTCCTCAACCCGAGCCTGCACTTGCTAACTCGATTCAGTACCTTGTCGGTCTCTCGACCCTGATCGGCGGTTACGTCTGGTTCCTGTACCACAACCGCGAGGTTTCGTACCGCAGCGCCATGAACTTCACCATCTCGCGCCGCCAACAGAAGCTATACCACCAGCACAACTTCGACCTGAGAAAATGGGAGGTCCTGATCGAAGACGGTAACGCTCTGCGTAAGGAGATCAAGGCCATTGCGAATGAGTACGACGTCGAGTGGGATGAGTTGAAGGAGGAGAAGGACGAGAAGGTTGCTGAGGCGCTGAGGAAGGACCGCAAGAAGAAAGAGGGCAAGAAGGACAAGGACGATGACGAGCCCAAGGCGGGCAAGACCGAGGTCGACGATGATAAGAAGTCTGGATAGATTTGCATTTGACGCGAGACTTGGGAGTTTCTGCATACTGACATTGCCTGATATTAGCGCGGCGTTGAGGGTAGATTCAATCGTAATCAGCATGACCATCTGTTAACATCACCGCTTGTCTCACCCATGTTGGGCGCCAACTATGTGGCTCTTCCCCTTTACCCTGCAGTCAACGTCTGCCCCAACCGCACGCATCCCATGTTGCGAACTCGAGCCGCGTCAATTTTGCCTTCTTACTTCAAACCATCACCCTAAGTAGCACTTTGGAACCAAAGACACACAGTTGTTGTTCAAAGATTTATTGGACTATCAACTACATCCGTAAAATCTGTCCATCATCCTCATCGTGCACTATCCACCACTCATCTACCATCATTACCCATGGGTAAACAATCGGGATCGAACGTAAGCCAGCTAGGGCAACAGCTGCTGTGAGGTATCATACTGCCAAATCCATCAATCCACCCATATCGTGTCGCTGCTGTCGTCGCAGACTCGTCCATCTATGATACAAACAAACTAAGAAACCGTGAAAACCAAACTCAGTAAATCGAGAATGGGCAAAGACCGACGTCCAGCTAAGGGGTCGGTGTCGGGAGAAGGTCGAGACCGCGTCGAAATCATCAGAACTTTTGGGAGCATTCGTGAAGCCGTCCGCCATCATGAGAAGAACCATTAACCGTACGCCGTTCGCCGTTAAGAAACCGTTGAAACCGTTGCAGGTCGCTGCCGATCATGAGCGATACGGAACGAGGCCTACTTGGAAGCAACTAGAAGAAATTTAAGCCTTGGACTCTTCCTTGGTCTCCTCCTTAGGAGCCTCCTTCTCGCCCTCACCGTCCTTGTTCTTGACGTATTCATCGTAGACGCTCATAGCCTCGTCGACCTTGGCACGGAGAGCAGACTCGTCGGAGGTACTATGGTTCGTTAGAAAACGGGTTCAGGTAATGACAAAATGATAACTTACAGGTTGATGAGCTCGCTGTTGTCCATCTCAAGGAGCATACCGGTGATCTTGCCGGCCAACTCGGGCTGCATCTCGTGGATCTTGGGGTAAAGAGCCTCACCAAGCATCTGCTTCTGCTGACCGACGGGGGCAGCATTGAGAACGTTCAGGTCAATACCACCAGCACGAGGGAAGCCAGCCTGAGGAGCCTGGCCAGGACGGCCGTTAGGGCCACCGCGGCCACCCTGAGGGAAGCCCTGGCCACCGCGCATGGCAGGAGCCATCTGGCCCTGGGGCATACCGGGCATACCGGGCATGGGGGCGCCGGAGCCGCGGCCGCCACGACCACCCATAGCCTGCTGGGCCTGAGCAGCGAGCTGCATGTACTGAGGAGTCATGTAAGGAGCAGGGAAGCCACCAGGGGCCATGCCAGGGGGCATGTACATGGGAGGCATCTGCTGGGAGTTGGGGCCGCCACGGCCGCCCTGCTGGGGCATGCCGCCGGGGAAACCACGACCACCCTGCTGACCAGGCATGCCAGCGGGGAAGGGCATCTGACCACGGCCGCCAGGAGGGAACATCATGGGCTGACCGGGAGCGACGAACATCTGGGGCATACCGCCGAACTGCTGCTGCTGTTGCTGCTGCATGCGGAGCTGGTTGCGTGCCTGGATGGTGGCCTCGAGCTGGTTCTTACGGACATCCTTGCGCTGAGCAAGGGCGACGTACAGGGGCTTGCCATCGAACATGCGCTGGTTCATGTCGGTGACGGCCTTGGTAGCCTCGTCGGGGTTGCTGAAGCAGACGAAGCCGAAGCCCTTGCTCTTGCCAAGAATCTTCTTCTCGCCCTTGATGGTGACCTTGTCACCAGCCTTGGTAGAGTCATCCTTCTTCTCGTCGGAAGACTCCTCCTCCTTCTTCTCCTCGGACTCCTTCTTCTCCTCCTGCTTCTCCTCAGACTCCTCCTTCTTCTCCTCGGAGTCGGAGTCAGCCTTGGCACCCTCAGCAGGGACAGCGTCGCGCATGACCTTGGCAGAGGTGATGGTACCGAAAGGAGTGAACATCTCGCGGAGCTTCTCATCATCAACCTCGTCACCAAGGTTCTTGATGTAAAGGTTGACACCCTGGTACTTGGACTGCTTCTCGAGACGGGCAGCCTCGTACTGCTTGCGAAGCTCCTCCTCACGCTCGTGCTTCTTCTGGGCGCGGCCGACGTAGAGCTTCTGGCCCTTGAAGTCGGTGTCGTTCAGAGCATCGACGGCAGCAGCGGCAGCCTCGTGCTTGATGAAGTTTACGAAACCGAAACCACGGCTCTTGCCCTGATCGTCCCTGGCGATGGAGGCGGAGGTGATATCTCCGTGCTTCTCGAACAGCTCGCGGAACTCATCGTCGGTGACATCAAGGTCGATGTTCTTGACGTAGATGTTGGTGAAGTTGGCCTTCATCTCCTCAAACTTGCTCATGCGCTCCTTCTTGGGGATGTGGTGGCCAACGAAGACCTTCTTCTCGTTCAGAAGCATGCCGTTAACGTGCTTGATAGCGTTGTTAGCAGCCTCAGCGGTCTCGTAGTGAACGAAACCGTAACCCTTGGAGTTGCCCATCTCGTCCTGAGCGACCTTGCAGGACAGGATGTTGCCGAAGGCGGCGAAGGTGTCGTGAAGAGCCTTGTTGTCAATGGCGTGGTCAAGGTTCTTGATGAAGACATTGCCCTGACCAGTCTTGCGCAGAGCGGGGTCGCGCTGGGACCACATGATGCGGCAAGGCTTGCCCTTGATGACAGTGTAGTTCAGCTCCTCGAGGGCCTTCTCGCCGTCCTCAGAGCTGTTGTAGTTAACATACGCGTAACCGAGCGAGCGACGGGTAACGGCGTCACGGCAGACACGGATGGAGGCGACCTGGCCAATGGAGGAGAACAGCTCGAAGAGCATAGCCTCGGTGACGGAAGGGTCGAGCTCGCCGACATAGAGGGAAGCGGAGTTCTGGTGAGCCTGCTGGGCAGTGGGGGTGGGGGCCTCGCCCTGGGCGGCGGGGACCTGAGTGTTGACCTCAGCGCCGTTGGCGGTAGCAGCGCCGTCCTGGACGGGGGAGGTGGCGTTGGCGACTTCAGACATGGTGTTGATCTGAGAGTGCGTTAGTGGTCATGTGCAGGGAATTTTGCAGGAAGGTGCAGGGTGCGCATGTGCAGATACGCTCGCTTCACCACAAAAGTGTGGAACTCACCTGCGTGTCAAACAACTGCGACGGGAGAATGTGCGGGCTTTAAAGGTCTTGGAGTAGACCTAGAGAGCGGGCAGGCGAGTACGCTGCTTTCCTTTGACTTGCGACGGGCGAGTGTGAAAGGGAAGTCGCTCGACAACGGTGGAGGGGTTGGCGAAGCGGGCGGGATGCGTCGCACGAGATTTTTTTGTAGTTTTCTGGATTTTTTTGTTTCTTTTCTGTTATGTGACGATCCGCGTGAGGGGACCGGAACTTTGGAGAGCTTTGTGTGTGGTGGTGGGAAACGGTAAGAGGTTGGAGGGCACGCTGTGCTTTCAAGTGGGATATTTTCTGTGAGGCGCCGGTCAGTGCGCGGCAACTAGCTGCATTGGGGGTAGGCGGTGAACGAACGAGCTTTCCTGCACCCGAACAAATGGCAGTCGCACTGGACAGAATCTGCACTTGACGTCAAAATGCTGGAAAGCGAAGATGGGTCACGTACAGGAGCGTTAAATGCTTCATTGATTGTTTGCTGCTGTTTGCGGACGGCGCACAGGGACGCACCAGCCCTGGGCATCTTGTAGCCGATGACCACCTGTCAGGCGCTTGTTAACGGAAGGCAGCCCTGGTGTTGGCGTCTGCAGGCTGGCCCTCTTTGGGCACGAAGCACTGAAGTGAAGCCTTGGAAGCCGCCAGGTCCAGAATTGGATACATATGCAGGTCCAAGCACTGAGAGATGTTTGTACATATACACAACATGCAGTCATTAGCTCGGCATGTGAAAATTTCAGCCTTGAAGAAGCACTCGCCAACAACACAACACGTTTCTTGCACATGTCTCATTCCCACATACTCATAAACAGCGAAAGATGGGTATCTGTGCTCAAATCCAACAAAGAATGAAACGAATATCTCGTGCTTCCCTCACTCACTCAAGCTGTCATCCCAACCCCCTTGCTCGGTCAGAAACTCCTCAACTTGTTTCTTGCAGCCCTTCAGACCTTGGCCCAGAGCCTCGTCCCACTGACTTTCTACAAGAGCAACCTTCTCCTTCAGGTCGTCCGTCAGCCGTTGCTCCTCATCAGCGCGGATAGCTTTCATTTCTGCGTCTACGCTGGCCATGTCTTCGCCTTCCAGCAATCTTTGTGTCTCAAGAAGTCGTGAGCCCGCTATCATAACCGCGGTCTTGACCTCATGCAGCAAGCAAAGCAAGTTGATCTGTGACTCGATGAACTGATACGCCGAGCGACCTGCATGCGCCAAAAGAGTATAAAGATACTGCAATGGAAAATCGTGATACGCTGGGTTCTCACTGTACTCCTGGAGTGGGATCAGGATGCCGAAATCGTCAAGACAATGCGGCACCTTCTGCACAATTGCGAGCAGACCGGGCGCGATATCCCAGAAGGCTGACAGCTGTGTCTCAACGCCACGCGTCACGTTCCGCTCAATGACTTCTAAGAACTCTTCGTAGCGCTTGAGGGTTTCTTTCTCAAAAGTGACCTTCCGATCTTGCGCATCGTGGCGAAAGAACTCGGTTGCTTCTTTGACCTTCTGGTCATTTTTGGCTTGAACATACGGCAGAACGATGATATCACGGTACAAATCATTGCGCTCGTTCTCCAGCTCGAAGAGCTCCTTGTGGAGCTGTTCGCGAAGCTCGAATAGCCACTTCAACAAAGTAAGCATTTCCAGCAGCTCTGGTTTCTCGTCGCCTTCTTCTTGAGTTTGATTTGGGTTCAGTTCCTGCGCCTCATTGGACAAGCGTCCTTTGAGATGTTCGATTGAGGCAGTGACCTTTGTAACTCGCTCGCAGAACATAGCATGGAGCGTATTTGCAACCTCTGCTTGGAAGGTGTCGAAGATGTTTTGTACAACTTCTTGTGCACGTTGGTGTTCACGTGCTTCAAATTCTTCATCAGCTTTCGCTGCATCCTGGAAGCTCATCTGACCGTTTCGCAGATTTTCCTGGATGTTGTACCGGACCTGTGCTCGCCGGTCGTTCAGCGAAGCGTTCTCCGACTCCTTGCGTGTTTCCGTCTTTGCAGAAAAACTGGCTTTGGTTGTCTTCACATCGCTTAGCTCGGTCAATGTTCGCAGACTGCTGCGGATCGACGCCAAATCAGGATGATTGTTGTTAACGGCAGGGTGATGGCGCGGATACGGAGGCGGTAGTGTGACGAGTCGAGACACATCGAGCTTCCGCGGATCGATAGCAGGCGGGGTCGGTGTGGGGAAATTATCGTACGCTGGCTGCTTTCCTTTGCCATCGTGAAGACCGATCTTTTCGGGCGGATACTCGTCTGTACGATACACTGCAGGTCTGCTGCTCGAGCTTGCGCGATAATGTTTGGGTGTAGGCTGCTCTTGTCCATCCTGGTGAAAGCTCTCTTGAGTTTCCATCACCAAGCCCATATATTTCGATTCACGTTTGGTTCGTTCCAAGCGTCTACCACCAACGCCCTGCGATCCGTCGTCACTCTCCCACCAACGGCTTGCAGACCTTCCTCTTGAATCCTCCTCGTCCGGGATCGTGCTCATAGCCATGCTTGGAATTGGTGACAGAGACGGATGATAATTATTACTCCAAGAAGCATCGCGGGCACGCTGGCTGGATGCGCTGGAAGGCGATGCCGGCTCAGTGTGCGGTGTGAATTGGCCCCGTGAAGATGCCGGGCTTGCAGCGGTGGTAGGCATGGAATCGGAAGGTCTTGTATCGGGTGATTCGCCAGACACAGATTCAGGATGCTTGCTTCTGGAATAAGACGGAGTGACCTGGGCAGTTGGGGTAATTGCTCGTCGTCCAGATACCTTGTTCGAACGCCATAAATCTCTTGTAAGGTCCATGACTTCACCTGCCCCAATAGCATCGAACGCGCTCGAGTATCGATCTCGTCGGAATCTCGATTCGGCAACAATAAATTCAGCGAAGAGCTCCAATCGTTCCTCGTCAGTTTCGGCAAGCGCCTCTTTCTCTGTAAAGGCACGATGCCGCTCGATTGATGCTTGAGCGAAAGCATCACGATCAGCCGCCTGCAGGGATGCGTTGTGTGGTGTTGATACAGAGTGAAGTGACGCCTGAGACACTGAGCGGTTTACGACCCCTGATGGAGTTGTCAGACCTCTCTCATCCTCAATAGAGTGTAATGGAGGCGTAGGAAGAGCTTTGGCAGGAAAAGCTGCTGGGGCTTTCTGAGAAAGATGTTCCGTACCTGGCGAGAAAGGGGGCGTAGGCGCAGCAGCAGAGACAGCACGCGGCCCTGTGATGATCTTTGGTGTCGAGTTGGCAGACCCTGGTTCATCGTACAAATGTGCGCTCCTCGGGGACCGCAAGGTGCCACCGCTACGTGGCGTATTTCTTGTCACCGCACCACGACGTGACAAACCACCTTCGGGCGAGGCCACATCAAGATTTGCCTTGGATGTAGACACTTCCAGGTCGTGCGCCCATGGGTTATTGCTTGGCTCAGCGCGGCGCTCACGTGCGGCCCGACTCTCCTCTCTGCGTTCACGAATGCTTCCTCGCGCACTGCCTTCACGTCGGGGTCGTGAGAGCGTGCTGCCCGACCCTGAATGTGATGTCATCGATGGCCCTGAGACTGTGGACTCACTTTCCGCCTCTGTAGAGGGAACCACGTGTTCGCGATGGCGACCAGCATGCGAGCTGGTATCGACGTACAGACCATGAGCTGCTGGCGATCTTGCTGGAGGCGGCGGGAGAGGAGGCGCAGGGAGCGAAGCTGGTTCGTCTTCCCATCCCATTGGCGTTGGTGGAATTGGTCCTAAAGTAGTCTGGCCAGGTCGGCGTGTTGGGGGAGCCGAAGGATAGCCTGATGTACGCTCCGAGTCGAATCCAGGTCCAACACTCTGTGACCTGGAGTTACTTGGTGGAGGCCCAGGTGGAGGTGGAGGCAATGGCATGCCTGGTCCCCAGCTTGATTGAATATTCGGCGGTGTCTCATCGATAGGCGTTCGAGTTTCTGTACCATGACCAAGAACGCCAGCCGAGGCAGCTCTTCGTGCGTTAGGTGCTCGTAAAGGCGACTGGGTATCAGGAACATAGCGTCGGTCTAGAGGACTCGGTGTATACTGAGCGAAACTGCGCTGCGATGACGATGCAGAATCCCCTCGTTGCAGCGCATCGTGAGTGCTCATTTGCAAGGACTCAATGGCACTCGGCGCAGGACTGTGATCATTGTTCCTGTTGCGAAAATTGGAGAGGCTGAATTTGTTCGACAACCCACGGGAAGAAGACCTCTCCCTACTGGGTGCTACGGGTGGGGGCGCGAACTGATTATGCATCGGAGCCGCTGCAGATCCAGAGGGTATGGCTATCGACACGGGACGATTGTGGAAGCTTCGAGCGGCGCGGGCGGACGACGGCGTGCCAGTCTGCGGGGCAGCTGGATGCGGATGGCGACTCTGAGGGAAAGCGTGTCCCGGCGACAGGCTCAAGGCCTGCGAGATGTTCTGATTCTGAGTGTGGGCAGGCGTGTATGGCGGAGGTGGGGACGGCATGGCCTCTTCATGGCCAGACAAGTCTTGAGGCCGCACGGGATTGATTGCCATCTGTGTCTGCTGGGGCGCATACTGCACGCCGGGTCTCCCATTCCCTCTCCATTGTTGCGGATTGTACGGGGCAGCCATTGGTGAGCTGGCTGCGGGCGACGGCGCATACGGTGAGGACGAGCTGTTGGTGAATGGGGAGAACGGGCTTAAAGATGTCGCGCTCGCCGGCGTCTGCAAATTGCCATGGGTCTGCGCAAAAGCGGTTCCTTGCGTGATGATCCCCGGTCGCACGGCAGCAGCACCACGGCCAGGAGAGATGGGCTGCCCTTGTCCAGACGCCGTCGTTGGAGGAGGTGGAGGTGGAGGTGGAGGCACCGCGGAATAGTTGTGGGAAGACATGCTTCACACCGTTCGAGTGTGTAGAGGGCCTGAACGCCCCAAAGCCTCCAGCGGCTCCAAGGTGCTGCACAGCAAATCCTACTCGGAGTCCTGAGACCGCTCGTTCACCGGGTTGGGGGCGTGCAGAGCCGTGATTGTCACCTCACACACAAGCCATATGCACAGGAAACGGCTGCACCCCTGCAAGACTGGGCGTGCTGTGGCCGTCGGGAGGGAAGGAAAGGCCGCATGGTGATGAGCAGAACGAATACTGCTGTTTTATTCGCTGCTTGCTCAGCACGAGAGAAGATCCGGGCGTTGAGGAGAGAGGGTTGGCGTGAAGCTTAACCGTTGCTTGAGCCAATGGCAGTTGCAGCGACCCTAGCGAGCAAGGCGCGGGCGGCTATGTAAAGACTAAAGTGGGATCATGCCAGTGCACCGACGTGGTACAGAGGCTCTATCTTATCGATATCAGAAGGCAATATAGGCGCAATTTCCCCAGATGCACTTAAGTGTGTGACTGCACTTCACGCTGCAGTCCTGTATTGCACTTCGCGTTGATACTAGTTGAGCATTTCGAACAGTAATGCGTTCTGCTTGCAGTGTTCAGAGACTCAGGATGCACGCTAAATATAGCACGGCATCTTCATGCAGCTTGCAATCACATCCCACAGAACACATCACATGCATGGTCAGAATAATTCTCCTACAAACTTGTGGCTTTGGTAGACGCGTTCGAGTCTTTGTTGCGTAAATTGAGCGCAATGCCCAGAATAACCTGCGAGAATGTCTAGGTTCGTTGACCGTCGACTCGATACTTGTCATCACCGCATGAGATTCTGGGGCACGTTTTCAGCTTGATACATTCAACATATATCATAGGTCGCTGTGAGATTAGAGCAGTACAGATCCGAATGTTTTGGTAACACAGGGTCGATACATGCGCCACTTGTGAGAGCTGAGGCCTGGCAAGTGGGGTGTGCTTAAAGCCACCAACGCCGCCAGACGCGGGCATGCTGTCGATCTTATGCACGTGCATATACCGAGAGTAAAACCAAGACAAAAGGCGATTCGTAAGTCGTGACATGCTCATTCATAACGTAGTAGGTATATGCCGGCCCAATGCTTCTGTCAAACAAACTTGCTGAACAAAATTGCTACCCAGAGTACGTTTATTTCTGGTGCTTCTGGTGAACATCAATAACCTTCTGCACCTCCTGTTCTGAGCCCATGAAGATTCCAGATCGATCGTGGATGTGCTCGGGCACGACCTCAAGCATGCGATCCATCTTACTGTTGACGGCTTTTCCACCAGCTGCAGATCAGGTCAGCAATATATCATACAGTGCTGTGGAAAGTAACATACCGTTCTCGAAGACCATTGCCATGGGAGCGCACTCATACAGGATGCGCAGCTTGCCCTTGGGGCTCTTCTTGTCGGCAGGGTATGCGAAGATACCGCCATAGAGCAGTGTTCGGTATGCATCAGCGACCATGGATCCGATGTAGCGGGCGCTATACGGCTTGCCGCCATCTTCTTGCGGGTACTTGAGGCTGTTGATGTACTCCTTGACGGGCTCCTCCCAGTATAAGGAGTTACCTTCGTTGACTGAGTAAATCGCGCGTGACTTGGGGACTTGCATGTTAGGATGTGTGAGGATGAACTCGCCAAACGCGTTGTCAAGGGTGAAGCCGTTGACATTGCCGCCCTTCATTGTGATGACCAGCTGCGCTGAGGCACCATACATAGTGAAACCGGAGGCCACCATCTCAGTGCCAGGCTTCAGGAGGTCCTCTTTTGTTCCCGATGCGCCCTCAGCCAGCTTATACACAGCGAAGATAGTACCAACAGATACTCCAGCGTCAAGGTTGGAGGAACCGTCGATAGGATCGCAGGCCACGGCGTAACGGGCGTTGGGAAACTCGTCGAATGTGATCAATTCCTCCTGCTCCTCAGAAACGAGAACGCGTACGCGACCGCATGAGCGCATGGCGGAGATAAAGAGTTCATCTCCAATTACGTCAAGTTTTTTCTGGTCATCGCCCGTCGCGTTCGACTGACCAGCCAACCCAGTGAGCTGCCCATGTCAGTTGTCGTCGCATGTGAGTGTAGAAATGCAACATACATTGACCAATGTGGCTCTCCGAATGTAGTAGGCAATGCTCTTGAATGCGAATTGAAGGGCATGGCAAAGGAGTCTATTCCCGTGTTTAGTAAGTTTTCTTGCGCGCAAGAAATCCAAGCTCACGTGAAGTCACCAGTTGCCTCCTTGTGCTTCGATTGCTCTTCCGTAAGGAATCGTGTGAGGGTGATGATGTCGGTGTTGATCGCCTCCTGCTTGTTCTGCTGCTGACCGTTGCCGTTGGACGCCATGATGTCTGGTGCTATTTGTGGTATTATTCAAGCAATCCGAAGGGTATCTGAGCAAAGGTAAGGGTGTACGAGAGCGGGGAGAAAAGTGAAGAAGAAGGCGTCGTGCAAGTGGCGTGGAGAAAGTCA
This sequence comes from Curvularia kusanoi, assembly GCA_011058905.1. Taxonomy (NCBI): domain Eukaryota; kingdom Fungi; phylum Ascomycota; class Dothideomycetes; order Pleosporales; family Pleosporaceae; genus Curvularia; species Curvularia kusanoi. The sequence continues at coordinate 355,819 of SWKU01000005.1, read as the reverse complement.
ACAGAAAAGTAAGGGGGAGTTCACGATCATCGACGCGTGGGGAAGGCGCCAGCAGTTATTATGAAGTCAGATGTCTGGGTCCAAGTGGGTAGAGTCGGACATGCGGAGACAGGTCGGTTTTTGTTTGGGAGGTAGATCGGTTGGACAGCAGCCGTAGCAAGCTGCCCTCGGCAAGTCACAAGCTCACGATATCTCAGCCATTGGACCTCTGGACGAGCAATTCCTGCGGCGGAAGACTTCGAATTGAACTCGGAAGCTGATTGATAGCATTTTTCCGCGAAGGAAACGGCATTGTCGCGTGGGCGCCAATACCGATGCGCTTTGTGACGGCAGCTGGAGAGCTTGGGCAATGATGCAAGTGCGGATACCGAGTGGAGGGGTGTTGCGGGGCATTCCCACACTTTCTCCAGCTGACGTCTAGCCCGGGATCTTCCGACCCGCGGACGTAGCTGCACATGCGAGGTTGCCCGCGTCAGCCTCATGAGTACAGACACTGGGGTTGTGGAGTTCAAGGAGTCTCAAGAACCGTGCTAGAAGTCGGAGGCTCAATTGGCAGCCTTCATGTCTTTCAATGATTCACAGAAGCAATAATTGGCCTACTGAGAGGTAGAGCAGAATGGGTACCTGGATTGATCCTACCCATCTGTCGTGCCGGAACGGAGGATCTCTAGCCAGGCCAATATCCCGCAAAGGTCGAGACCCAGTGAGTGTGCACGATGCAGGATAAATTATCCAGGCCTCATCGGCACACCTCGCCCCGAGCAAAGAGTCCGTGCAATAAGCCTCACATGAGCCTTGCACAAGACACGCAAGGGCTCGTGCAGGGTATTGAAGAAGGGTAAGCACTCTTGAAGACAGAAATCCGATTTTTATACATTCCTACATATACACTCATAGCTATGCAAATGTACATGAAGAGTCCCTATCTAACCCTTCAAGAAGCTTCATGACGCTCTGAAAGGGATACGTCGCAGAAATGGGGATAAAACAATGCAAGCAAACTCGGCCAGACTATTGAAAACACTGAGAAAGTCTCGACACCCCTCCAGAAATCTATTCGCCCTTCAGCTTGTCCTGCTTGACGGTGAAAGCCATCTCCAACAGGTCCTTCTCCTCCTTCTTGTGGGAAGCCTTGAGACCGGTAGCAACAGAAGCACTTGGGTTGCGACCAGCGTACATGACGTGGCGCCTGTTGTGGTGCTCTGTCTGGTTCAACAGAGTCTCAATGCGAGGTTGTGTGAAGCTCCAAGCACCAGCGTTGAGGGGCTCCTCCTGGGCCCAGATGATGTTCTGTGCGTTGGGGTACGAGTCAAGGTTCTCCTTCAGCTGCTCCCACGGGAAGGGGTTCAGCTGCTCAATACGAGTGATGGCAACATCTGTAAGACCACGGGCCTTACGCTCGTTGACAAGCGCAGTGTAGACCTGACCTGTGCAGAGGATGACGCGCTTGATCTCCTCATTTGTACCAATCTCACCAGATTCGTGCGCAGGGTCTTTGATTATCCATTCGAAGTGCGAGTCGCCGGTGAACTCCTCGATATTCGAGCGAGCCATAGGATGACGAAGCAGCGACTTCGAGAAGAAGAGAATAAGGGGCTTACGGAACTGGCGGTTCATCTGGCGACGGAGCAGATGGAAGTAGTTAGACGGCTTAGTGCAATAGGCGATCTGAATATTGCAGTCCTGGTGCTGGCGCTCAAGCTTCTCAGGCGCAGGGAAGATGCGGGGATCCTCGTTGACAAGCTGCAGATAACGCTCCATACGGCCGGAAGAGTGCTCAGGGCCCTGGCCGTCATATCCATGGGGCAAGCTCATGACAAGACCGGAACGTTGGAGCCACTTGACCTCAGCAGAAGCGACGAACTGATCAATAATGACTTGGGCGGTATTGGCGAAATCACCGAACTGGGCTTCCCACATAACCAGTGCATTAGGAGAAGACAGGGAGTAACCGTACTCGAATCCGAGACTGAGACAGTTAGTGCTTGCTCAATACTAGTGATTATACAACTTACACGCCATACTCGCTAAGCGAGGAGTTGGATACGGTGAAGGTCTCCTGGTCATCGCTGAGGTTCTGCAGAGGGGTGTATGTCTTCTCGTTCTCCTGATCGTGGAGGACGGCATGACGCTGCGAGAATGTACCACGCTCAACGTCCTGTCCGGAGACACGGACGTGGTGACCCTCCATACACAGGGAACCGAAAGCCAATGCTTCTGCGGTGGCCATATCAATGTTCTTGCCATCCTCGACGGTCTTGGTACGGCCAGCCAAGATACGCTTGAGATTCTTGTGTACGTTGAAGCTCTCAGGGGGATTCCCGATCTTCTGGGCAATGTGCTTCAGAGTAGACTCCTCGACGGCGGTGGGCAGATGCGGCAGAACCTCGGTGGCGAGCTCCTTTGGCGACTTGAAGCCATTCCATGCGGAGGTCAGCCACTCCTTAGCGGTGGGCTGGTAGTCCTTGCTGCGGTTGAAGCTCTCATCAAGCATACCCCAGACCCAAGCCTTGTGCTCGTCAATGTCCTCCTTGGTGAAGGTCTTCTCTTCCAAAAGCTTGTTGACGTAGAGATCGAGCGTGGGCTTTTGTTCCGAGATCTTCTTGTACATGAGAGGCTGGGTGAAGAATGGCTGATCGGTCTCGTTGTGTCCCTGCTTACGGTAGCAGACCATGTCAATGACAACATCCTTCTTGAACTCAGCACGGAAATCAGCAGCGAGCTGGCAGACAAAGTTCATTGCCTCGACGTCGTCACCATTAACGTGGAAGACCGGGGCATCGATTGCCTTGGCAATATCCGAGCAGTAAGGTGTAGAGCGTGAGAAGCGGGGGTCGGTGGTGAAACCAATCTGGTTGTTGACGATGATGTGGATGGTTCCTCCAGTGTGGTAGCTAGGAAGAGCATGGAAGCCCATAGTCTCGTAAACGATACCCTGACCAGCGAAAGCAGCGTCACCGTGCAGCAATACACCCATGGCAGTACGAGCCTCCTTCTCGTCGTTGTTGTAGTGCAGAATGGCGCGGGTCTTGCCAAGCACGACCGGGTCTTCGGCCTCCAAATGAGATGGGTTAGCGACCAGCGACAACTGCACACGCTTGCCAGAGGGTGTAGGGCGCTCAAAGTTCATTCCCAAGTGATACTTGACATCACCAGATCCCTCGTCGGAAGGTTCAGCGCTGCCGGCAAATTCACTGAAGATGGACTCGTTGGGCTTCCTAACAACGTTGGACAGGACGTTAAGACGTCCACGATGGGGCATGCCAATGACAATGTCCTTGACACCGTAATCGACACTGCGATCGATCAGAGCCTTCATACCTGGAATCAGACTCTCTCCGCCCTCCAGGCCGAAACGCTTGTCGTTGGGGTACTTTGTTGCCAAGAAAGCCTCGAAGTTGGTACCCCAGATCAGACGGTCCAGAATGCGACGCTTCTCGTCAACAGAGTACTTGAAAGGCTGGGGCACCTCGATGCGCTCACGCAGCCAGTCGCACTGCTCCCTGTCGGGAATATGGATGTACTCGATACCGTAGGATCCGCAGTAAAGGCGCTCGCAAGCAGCGATAATCTCGCGCAGTGTCATCTTGGTGCGGTTCTCGGTCTTGAAGCGAGGCAGGATGCCGGGACCAAGCTCGATTTCCTGGTCCAGGTCCTTCTCGGTGAAGTTGTAGTGAGAGAGCTCGAGCTCACGGGGCTTGCTGTAGCCGAACTGCTCCGCCTCAGTGCGAATACCGAGAGGATCGATGCGCGCCTTGTGGTGACCACGAGACTGGTACGCGCGCACCAGCAACTGGACCTTCAGGTGGTTCATGACGTCGGAGCCCTCGCCTGGCCCCATGCCGAGGCCAGGTCGGATATCGGAGACGCCGGAGCTGGTGGAAGGGACGATGGTCGGCGGTGGCTGAAAGGCTTGCGAGGTGGGCATGTCGCCAGACTCCATGTTGCGGAAGTAGACCTGCCACGAGATGTGGACACTTGAGGGGTCGCGCTTCCACTGCATGTACATCTCGTCGACGTAGTTGGCTGTGTTGCCGCTCAAGAAGCTATCGTTGGGGTCCTATGCGGTCATGGTTAGCTGGAGCTGCATCACGGCTGGCTCGGTGCGGCGACGTACAACGCCCTTGTCCGTGTCCTCGGCAGCGAGGGCATAGCTGCGGCGCTGGGCCACAGCCAGCGGGCGGCGGCAGGTAGAGATGGCATTTGTCCTGGCGGGCGATGCAGCAATGGTCGAGAGTCGTGCTTTTGCCGAGCAGCTCTGCAGCTGCCGGGAGCATTGGCGCAACGTGGTGCGCAACATGATGAAGCAGAGGGGGGTGTGGGGAGGATTAGATGGGTGACATCCAAGAGGACGACGGGGGAACAGAAGGGAAAGCTTCTGAGCAACTGCTGCAGCCGAAGACGAGGAGCGCAGCGGAGGACTCTTGTCTCGCACGCGGATTGCGGCTAAGCCCCTTGCGCGTAGCGCTGTTTGGACCTCGACAACCTCCAGAGGGGGCCGCACGCCGGAAATGCCTCAAACAGCTGCGTCTCAAGTTACTGGCGCCAAGCAGACATACTGTGCATCTGCATCGTGCACGCAGCACGCTTCGATCCTTCGCCTCTTGGTCGCCCATGCCTGCAAAGCCGCAGATGTGCACCTGTGGCAGCAATCGTGTGGTCGCAAAGCCTCAAAAGCCCAGCCAATGACAGCCATCTTATGTAAAAAATCCACGTCCTGTGACGTCGCCTAAAACAGCGAGACTTCACATGGCGGAAAAGTATCCGCACGACTGAAGGCCATCTTGATGCGCGTGCCCAGTCTGTCTTTGCTACAACACTCGCTGGGAGTGAGAGAATGAGTTGACCGTCTACTTAGATCTTCTATCGGCACTGGTCCATTCAACCTTCTTGCAGCGTGTTTAGACGACCACATACGCTTGGCAGGGTGTAGTATGGTACTTAGAACTGCTGCACCGTGGTATTATTGTACTTGCAAATAATCACGTGAGAGCCCAATGACAAACAGCCAAACACCGTCTGCTACGATTGACGTTCTCTGCGAGTTGTGCTGACCTGTATTTTGGCTTTGAGAGGTGAAGTTGCTGAAAACGGGAGTCGGCGATCTAGCGCGTAGTACCTAAGCACTCCCGCGGCGGCGCGTCACCACTCGCTGCACAAGGCTTCCTCCACCAGCATGTCGAGCGCTGCAGCCCAGTACAAGAAGAAGGATGGCACCATCTCGGTATCAGGAGACGGCAAGACTGTGTCATGGGAGGCTGCGGGCGGTGTGCTCCCATCGCTGGCGATTGCGATAGCAGACATTGGCAGTAAGTCCGCAGCATAGTACAAAGGAAACAGAAACAGGTGCTGACTGCCGTGCTTCAGATCTCCAGCAGACGCCCGCCACTGCCGCGAAAGCCTCCATCAAGATCGTCGTCGTGGAATCATCGCCACAAGCCGGAAGCCACACCTTCACCTTCACCTCAACAAACGCCCGCGATGACCAGCAAATGGTCAGAGGCCTGCTGCAAAAGGGCATCGAGGCTGCAAAGGCGCAAGAAACCCCGGTCGTGACAGCAGCAGCATTAGCTGCTGCTGCTGCTGCTGATGCGGGAGGAGCATCGAGTTCCATGACCATGGCGCAAACCGTTGCTGCGACCGCGCAACAAGACGAGGACCTGTACGCGGATGCGAAGCTTCTAGCTGATACTGAGCTCCAGAGGTCACTTCTGAATTCCAGTCCCCTGTTGCTTCAGCGTTTCAACCGTGCTTTGAAAGACAAGCCTGAATCCGTCTCAGTGCAACAGTTTAACAATCAGTTCTGGTCGACGCGTTTGAATTTGTTGCGGTCACACGCCGCCGAGAAGAGTCAAACCACGGGATCATACAATGTCTTGACGGTGATAAAGTCGAGACTTGAAGAGGGTAAATTGGTGTTGAACTTGACCAAGGAACAGATCGAATTGGTATTTCGCCAGCACCCCATTGTCAAGACAGCGTATAACGAGCTCGTACCCCCTCTGAACGGGATAGACTTCTGGGCAAGATTCTTCGAAAGCCGACTTTTCAAGAAATTGAAGGGTGAACGTATCCCTGATGACTATGTTACCGACGCAAAGCTTGACAAGTATCTCAAGTATGACGAGAACGCAGACAATGCGCAGCAGATGCTTGTTGGCAGCATACCGATGTTCATCAATATCGAAGGAAATGAGCAAAACCACAGTCAGCAAAAGGGGAATCGGCAGGATTGGACCATGGTGCCCTCCAGCAACGAGAAGGCGCCCATCCTTCGTGTCCTCAACCGCATGAGCGAAAAGCTCATGAAAGAAGTTCCACTTGTAGACAATCATCATACCCCAGCTGGCCAGGATGAAAATACATACAAGGAGCTACAGTTGAGGGACTTACAACGCGCGTCTGATGATAACAGAGTTATTCTCAAAGTTCAAGATCAAAGTCGTTTCTTCTCTGCAGGACAGAGTTTACAGTCGTCAACCAGCGCCTCGGCGTACACAAAGCGCACTCCGACGGATGTCCTCTTAACCCTACAGCGGGATCTTAAGAGCTTCGACTCACGCAGCAAGACATCAGGAATTGATCTGCATTCAAAGATCGCCGTCAATGATGACAGCGACAGTGAGGACGAAAGCGGTGCTCCGAAGAAGCCCAGAGTTGGTAGTAGATCGACACGAACTGCTGCGGCAGTGCAAATCATATCTGCTGTGCAGAAGCGCCGTCTACATGAAGACGAATACCCCTCCGCCAAGGGTGTCTGGAACAACGAGCATGCAGCAAAGCTGGGCATATCTGATAAGATTCTGGACGACTTGACAATGACTCATAACACTACAGTAGAGTTCTTACACTTTTTCTGGGATGTGTATCACTCTGGCAATCCCGAGCGTGCCAATGAAGTTGCAAAACTCATCGAGACTTTAGACAGGTCCTTGGATCGAATCAATGCTGTCGCAAATGCCGCTGAAGCTGAGCGAACGACCGCAGTAGAGGAGGCTCGAAGGCGTGCCGAGCTTTTCTTCCAGTCGACTGGGAAGAGGAAGAAGCTCAACACTATTAAGGGTGGTGCAAGTGCTGTTGCGCAGCTCATGCAACCGCTGACTCGGGCCATTGACGCTGCGCGAACCCAGTACCAGAGCGCGCTGAATGAGCAACTAGCTCTGGTCGCTCCGTCGAATGGCTTGTGAGGCCTGTCCTACATTGACGGGTGGATTCGTACGTGTTACTGCATAGCGATGGCGTTCTGTTTCCAAAATACTACGATAAGCGTAGAACCTTTGACCACCGACACTTCCAAAGTCCGACGAATGCGAGTTTCTATATTTTGAAGGTTTTGCACTGCGTCCATCGTTGCAATCTTTGAAAGGTGAATCTGGCATGTGCAATGCGGAATGATATTATTCAAGAGAAGATAGGGGTCTCGAATACTCCTAGAAAGCACCACGTGTCCTCGATTAGTCGTGCGAAATCCTGATATGCCATAATATAAGTCGTCTGCAGTTGAGATCTACCGTAGATTCCGCGTAAGCGCTGCCGCGAAATGCTCCGCCAGTTCGTTTCTTGAACTCCCTTCACCCTAAATTAGCGTGGCTTTAATTGAACGGCGCCCCACCTCTTCCCATCACGGCATTGCCGTCCCTCCCTCATCGTCGCCTTCATTCACTGACTCGTCTCAGCAATTGTCGCGCTTCACATACAAATGAAAAGGCTCGTGGGAGAACGTATGTGAGATAGACGAAGATCACACTCATGGCACAAGCAGACGTGACTATTTATCCAGACCCGAGGTATACAAGACGACCAAGATCGCGGCAACTTGTAGGGGCAGATCAATTGTCGAAGAGAAACAGTCGATAATATTCAGAGCATGGAGAACTTATGGAAACTCCAGACGATACGCCATCTTACGCCAATTACTGTTAGGGAACTTTCATGTCCAATGAAGCAGGCGGGCTCTTGCCAGCGGCAATGAGCCCAAACATCTACATAACCCCTATCGAGGGTTGTTGATTATTTGGCACCAGCACATCTACAAGGTAAGGTGCCATCAAGAGTTCAGAAAACTCGTCCGAATGGTAGCTGACTGTTATACTACGCACTCGTTCACAGTCTTCCGTATATCATCGGTAACGACCATAGACCGGGTCATAGTAGCCGCCTATGGTTGCGTAAGGTGATGGAGCAGCTATAGGACATCAGTTACAAGTGTTTGTTTGGTATGCATATGCAGCTTATACCGTACTTACCGCTGAAGGCCTGGTTACCATTGGTCGCCATTCCACGCGATCTATTGTCTCGGTTGTCGCTGGACCAGAAATCAGCAGTGTTTACGATCTCTAACAGAATCCACGAACCGGTAGCGAAAGCTATGCCACAGGTACCATCTCGCAACCCAATTTTCTTCGTTGACATTGGTCATATACCGGCCCATCTCGTAGTATGACCTGGTCTGAGGCCCAGCGTTGTTCACGATAGTCAAGATCTCAAAGTGTTTGGCAGTTTCCGAGATTTCGTCCCATTTGAAAGGAGCTGTAACGGATGGATTCGCTCTCGACTGCTCTGTAAGATTGCGTTCATCTCTACTCAGTCTGTCTCTTGCGGCCTGAGCCTCTCCCTGGAAATGCGAATCAGAAAGCTGTTACATCCTGGGCATTCATCTACTCACAAGCAGTAACTTGTGAACCTGCTCGGTCAATCCTAGCCGTGCGAAGAGGAGTGATTTGTCGGCGCTTTGTGCGAGAGGACCAAGTGCGACTGAGCTCATGACTGAAGGCATTGGGACGAAAAGACAAGATCAAGAAAAGACAAAACCGAAAAGACTCAGTCGACGAGACGCTCAGCAAACTTGACACAAGAGCATGTTGTCTCCCCTGCCAACTTATAGTCAGATCGGGGGTAATCAATGGCTTAGGGAAACGCTACGCTCTGTATCATGTGACGCGAGACTTGTTATCACTTTCCAATGCTTCGGAACGCTAGTCGCAGGCGTCTGCAAGATGCAATGGCGGAACGCGTTCGAGGACCACACTCAGAATCAGCCGGGTCAACAGGGCCAGTCCGGATTCGGCATGCGGGTCTACGTACAAGCCCTCCCGTTGTGTCGCTGCTGGCGCGGGCCGCACAGATCTTCGCGTCTGTGTACGCAGCATACTCGGAGCCTCGGCTGGTACCGATCCTCAAGCGTGTATAGAGTGGACCACAAGGTCGCTCGCGTAAGCTGCCATGCACCCTTGGCAAATACTGCCGGGATCAATTTGAGTTACAAGGGGGCACTCGCACAGCATATGCAGAGCACTTCACCCTGACCGCCGATCATTCGCAATAACGTATATTGCAATTGTCCACGCAATTGGTACATATTTGTTTTAAGACATACTGGGGAAGGGACATACCACTCGATTCCCAATAAAGAGCACATTATAATACCGACAGCCAGGAATACGGATATGAGCGCTAGCTACTGCAAAGAGCGATCGATCGAAGCATGGCAACGCGCTGGGCGGTGACCCCGGGTCTGCTACCCTTGCGAGCCACTAGTGGATGTGCAACCCTTTAGCTCAGGAATTCGGCGTTCATTGCAGGTCTCAGGTCCGCTCGTTTGGATGTCTGAGGCGTTCTCTCGTCACCACCAAACAGGAAGACCCTCCAGGGCGGAAAGCAAGACTACAGAAGCATGAGCTTTCCACGCTGAGCCACTCGCCACTGCCGAGTGCACATCGCCCCACAAACTTGCATGACGATTGGATCATAGTTCGCAGTAGTCAGGATACAATCGCCCAGAGTCAAAGCGGAGATCCGGAGGCTATGATGCGTAGAGCCCTGTCATCTCTGTGGTGCATTCTCTGGCATTACGTCGAGCATACTTGGGTCTCATACTAGCCATACATCCGGATCCGTGGTCAAGATCGACACCAGGGCCTGGGGTGCGAGCGCCAGACAGGACAGGGGTGGTTGTCTCAAACAATCTCGACCGTTCCTGTACATGTCAGCTTCCTCGTTCGGAAACACAATTCTGAACCAGACTCTCCGCCTAACAGATTCTTGACTTTGCTGATTGTTCACTGTGCAGAATATCGCTCGCCACGCACAGAGCATGATGCGCTCACCGCTTATTCTAGAAGTATGTACCGAAGGGCCCGCGGCATCACGATGTGCACGAACACGCACTCGGCTCCAATTGCACCAATTCTTGTCCAAGCAGAAGCTCGGGACAGATGAGCACGATCGGCGGGAAAGCGATTCAGACGCAGGCTTGTCCTGGCATCTATTGGTGATCGAGCTCCCGAACCTCCCGCCCTTGCACATCATGTTGTGCAGCTTGGCTATGCCCACTGTCACATCCCTGCTTCATGGAACTCCGCCTCAGACACCATCTCGACCTTCGACTCTTACTCCCACGTGGACACGAGGACAATCAGTCAGTTGAGACTGCTGCCACGCAAACCTCCGGTTGCATTGCTGAACTCGATAAGCATCACGCAACAAATCATTCTACGGTTGCATGCATGCGTATCTTCGTCGCCCCAAAGGCACGCCACACACACGCACTGAACTATCATGAGTCGAAGTCCGGGCAGCTTGCAGAAAAAGCAACGGTGAATGCTGTCCACACCAAAGCGCCAGTACAGATGGGGAACAGCCGCGGTTGCAGTCATCCAATGGCATAAGTCCATCTGCATCTCCGTCAAACTTGTGTGGAGCGACCGCGTGCGGATGTAGCACCTGTTCTGGGTACGAGTTTCCTTCACGTGGCGGATTAGCAACTTGAGGCTTGTACAAGCTGCTGCCACAATACAAGCTACATAAGTAAGGACGCACGCACGAATGATGTGCCGGTCAACCAATAGACGCCAAAAAGTGTCTTGTGTTACAATTTACGACGAACAATACGGGCTTTTGCGTAATATTTGCATCGCTCTTTGGGCATTCTGGCTTTTGCTGAAGGGCAGTTTTGTATACCTTTTTCGGCTCCTCGCATGCATCTGTTGCTACTATGGGCAACAAAAAGCGAAGGTCCAGCATGACAGGACTTGTTCAAGCGTATGGTGAACGTTCCTGAATCCCCATCATACGACACACTTCAGATGCGTAGTATTATTGGTCACAGCTATTTCCCATGGCAAAGGAGCTGCAAGCGAGGAACATCTTCATACGTACTCACGTTCAGTTCAACAGGCGGAGTCGAGGCGAAGCTGGCATACAGCGGTAGTTGCGATGGGCATGTGTTGGTGTTGGGACCAAAAACGTCTACCAAATTCTACCAGGTTTTGCGAAAGATTGTAAACATTTCCACCATGTCCCACACCAACACTTCCTTGGGTCTCGCGAAAATAGTGGAGGAGCTTCTGACTTGGGTTAGTGGCGTGGAAGGTGCGAATAGCAGAGTCAGTACGGGCGCTCGAGGAAGGGGTGTTTCTGCGTATGATATGCTGCTCTTCCTGCTTGATTATCGCTTTTGGAAACCACTCTAAAGGTTTTTTCGGCTCAACGTTTTCTCATGGCAAGCATGAATGCAGCCTCTAAAGCACCACCGTTATCCCGGCTCCACAAACCTTCCTGCATTGTTTTGGTTGGCATTTGGATACTTAACGATGGCAACCCCACAGCTTTGCCCAATCCGTCGACAGACTTGCGAGGAGCTGGAGGATTCTCAACTGGTACATATCGCCCCACTGTACGAAACCGAAAAGGCAGCGGAAAGTCGTGTTCATGGGACTGCGCAAGCCGCCACGAAGGCTGCAGCGACCCAGAACCCTTTTGCGTTCTACGACACGCACCTCGGTACCAATGTGCCTCTTCTCGGCGACCAATTCGATATCGAATCAGACGATGATGATTACACGAACCACTCCGGAGGTGTCCCTGCTCATAGTACGTCGGTCGATGATGCCCAACTACAAGCCAAAGGTCACACTACCGCGTATAAGCTTGCCGTACGTCTTGCCAATCGATCAAACGGAGTCCCATTGGCTACAATTATTGAGCAGGGATCATATTCTACATTGAACTCACATGCGTCGCTCTTGAGTGTAGCTCGTTTCCCATCCATCAAAGCCACGGAGAGCGGTTCGCCAAACCGAGGCTCGCGACGGAGATCACGCAGCTTAGACGAGAAGGCCTTACATGATATTCAAGAAGATCTTACCCGGGAAAATGACACCTCTGCAGTGGCTGTGTCTCCTGCGAAGCTTGATGAGGACCATGCGGCAGCCGATCCGCCAAGCGACACCGCCACACCATTGACATCATACCGCTTTGAGACTCAACTATCTCTGTCGACTCATTCAGGTGAAGAGAGGGTGGACCAAGATGACCAAGGAGTGAGAAGATTCTTTCGTGGCGTTATGCAGACGGTGCGGGGCGTCTCGAAGACTCGATCTCGATCGTCCTCAGCGATACGTGCACCTATTATGCAGGCTCAAGGAAGCCCGATCTCTACCTGCACGAGTAGAAATTCGCTACTAGAACAGGTCCAGGACCCTGTGCAGCGTCAGAAATCTAGTCCGAGTGCTTCGACTCGCGCCTTCGAGGGCCATATTGTTTCGCCAAACTCCGAAGATCAGACCAGAGATCGCACGATCTCTTTTTCTGAGGATCACATTTCAGCTCGCATGGGTCCGCCTCTAGTACCATTTCGATCAGATGTTTGCAGTTCTCCGGCAGATATCAACCTTCTGCCTCCTGCGTTGCCCTGCCGAAATGCAAAGCACACGCATGTGCCCTTGTCGTTGGCGCCCGTTGAACATGCAGGAACACGCGACGTGGCGCGAGATGATGGTACAGCTCAAGCCATAACGTCCCATAGTAGTGCATTTGATCATTCAGCTCGATACACGTTCGACACTCTACCTGTATATCGCCAAAGGCAATCCTCGGCAAAAGAAGCAAAGGATGCAAGAGATGTGTTTGCAAGTCACAACGCGAGCTTCTGTAGCACTGTATCAACATCATATTCGAGTAAAGTGCTTGGTATCGACCTTGACTTGGAGCATGATGTCAGCCACTCAATACGTCGCTCGCAATCGCCACCGCCACCTGTGTGGTTCACACCACAGATGGCTGAGCTTGAACGGCAAGCATCCTATTCGGACTCGCCCGAGTCCGCTAAGGCACGCGGACCCACTGGACCCTTCTGTCGCTCGATCACATCCTCTGCGTTGACTTCACTGCTACCAATAGCGGCAGCCTCTGGGATTGTGCAGCCGAACTACAACACGCCTAAAATCTCATTCTACTCGCCTTCGGGTAATCTCATCCAGCCTGAAAGCAGCTCACCTCTAGCCACTAGTCCTTCAGAGTATGGCGGCTGCCCGTTAATCACAACTTCTCACTACAACAGGCATAATGGCTGTGTGAAGGAGTCCGCTGGGGGCCTACCTGTTCGACCACCTTTGGTACCCATGACAACACCACCCATCCATAAACATTCGCTTCCTCTGCATCTGCGGCATCACCATAACTATCAGCAGCCCGAACTATTCCAGACAATTTCTCGCAGCACATTGGTCACTACAGATAGACTAATCAAAGGTTGTGACGGGGTAGTGCGGGAGAGTAGCTTCACTCCGCGGAGCGGTACCTTGCCGCCCCCTGGTGAAGGCCGGGGCCACTACTCGGCCAAGCTAGCCATGCGGGATGTGAATTCTGAGGTAAAGTTCTACAAGTCGCGTTTGCTAGCCTTTGCGGCAGCTCATTCGTTCTTGCCATCCATGCAGAAGGGGAAACCGCTGCAGACGCAGCGCGTCCACGACTACAACACGTACGCCAAGAATCCTTACACAGTCAAGCCTTCAGATTCGAAAGGTGTGTACAGAAAAGACGTACTGGGCCCTGTTGCAGCGCACGCGTTGCGCGTCTGCTTCTGTCAGCCACATGATGGTGCAGGTACATGGACACGCGCCACTGCCGTGGGTACATGTATGGCGGGCAGCCAATCCCCGGACGGCATTTCGGGTGTCGATCGCGATGCGAAAGACGTAGAGCGTCTGTTGCCTAACGCCAGGGTCGTTGGCAGCCAGGGTGGTGTGGATTCGAGGAGTCAATCCCGGACAGACAGCATGGTCAGCAATTCTCCACGCCGAGCTTCATACACAGGCACGGGGAAGAGAAAGGTGGGTTGAAGGAGCACAGGTCCCCTTCCTCGGAACCCTCAGGTGCTCATGCAAGCGCTCGGGACGGCCAAGGTAGTGTAACGGATCAGGTCCATTTATCTTCAGCTTTTGTGAGCCTGCAACGGTGAAGTGGGCGCCCTGTATGTTACTCGTCACCTAGTATTAGATAGTACAACGGGGTTTTGGTGGAGGGTTTGGACTGCAGATCACGGCTGGGGGTGGGCGTATTGGATATTCAGCATCAGTTCATGGCATGACGGTAATTCCAGATTTGGTTATAAGGGATTTTTCTTTCGCGTTGTGATGCAATCAGTGAGATTTGTTTTCTTTTTCCGTCACGCTGTGTTAAATTTTTATTTTTTTCCCTTTCTTGCCGTGCTTTTGAGACAGGGTACAAAATCCCTTCATGTGATATGAGAACATCAAGTCGGCGAGGCTGCGGTTTCATCACCCTGCTTAGCCATTCGATTCAATCCTACAGCTCCTTACTCTCCATTCCTCTCGGTACTTCATCTCACGATCCTTTCCTCTTTCTCTTCCGCTCTATCAAAGACCCCACGTCTGATAACCTCGACTCCCGCCCGTTCGCGTTCGCGTTGACGCCAAGCCCGCAGCGGTAGCACGAGACTCCGCGCATCCTGCAGGAGAATTTCTTGTCCGAGTCAGCCTCCTTCTAGCTACAGAATCGGTTCCAAACCGCTGGTACTGCTCCCTCTTCCCCTCTTCCCCCTTCCCACTTCCGCGGCGGCAGTACTGAGCAAAGCAGTGTGTTGGTCGTACTGCGGACGCGACCCCCCCGCTGCATGGGACATGATGCCGTGTATCGCGCTGTGTTGCTTTGGTGTTTCGAGACAAAGTTGAGGATGAGCGGGATGTGAAGCCGGCGTTCGTACGGAGCGATGTATGGGTTCCTTCTGGCGGCTGTATGTCGGGCGGACTATTTGCGTGTGTGCAAGGCTCTCGTGTTATCAAATATGCATGCCTGATTGGGAGGGGCCAGGGGCTAGGCCGGGGGAGTTGGGACGCGTGTCGTGGTGTTGAGGAAGGTTGTGTGAATGAGGCGAGCGGAGAGCAGGCAGGCAGGCAGACAGGTAAGGCGGAGAAGAGCGAGTGTGGGACAGAGTGAAGGAAAAAGTTTCGCTTGTTCTTCATGACCAGGGTGGGAGGATGCCATGCGACGTCTGCCAGTCCGCGGAGAGCAATACGTCGATCATGAGATTCCTCGACACTCTGACTCTCAGGCCCACGGATCCTTGGGCTTCGGCGCAAACAGGTCGTTCCAAAATTGCTTGAATCCGTACTGCTTCGTCGTTCTTTCGTCCCTGATCTTAACCAGTGCACCTCCCAGCGTCCCCATGATTCCACGCTCGCTCAGTTGCTGGCCGAAACTCTCGTTCGCTTTCTTGACTGGCTTCCTCGCTCGTTCGACTATCTCTTCTGCGAGAAGAGGCGCTACATCGGAATAGCAGCTCTTCAGCTCGCGCTCGAGGTTGAAGTAGGGTTTGCGTGCAAGTTCTGGAGCTTGCAGATTGTAGCTTCTTGCCTTGGAATTGAGGTCGGCGACAGCGACGGTCAGATAGGACGTTTCATTGGCTAGCCAGAGGGGGTCGCGGAAGACAACGAGTGGAGCAGAAGGTGCGGCCTCTGGAGGTGTCAGGGGGACTGTTGCCTCTACAGATTTCCCAGGTAGATCAACAATAGGGACCTCGATGGTCTGTGTTGTTGTGGGGGCTGATGCGGGCTCTGAACCCGAGTCCAATGGGATTTTTGTTGCAGTGATCTCAGAGACAAGTGTATTACCTGATGGGTCTGATGAGGAACGTTTAAGTTCGCCGGAAAGTGAGATCTGCGACATCTGCCCGCCTTCGTCCACGCTTGTCAAAGTCTCTCTTTTCACCTTTGAAGGATTGACTATTGCCTCTGCACGAGCATATGCCTCAGCCCGCCGCACCTGATCTTGCAGCGACCCACCAGCGCTCGCAATCATACGGGCAGCATGACGCTTCCAGTCAGCGCGCAGCCTGCTGCGGAATTTGGAAGCAGCCGAGGTGAGCTCCTGCTGCTTCTCGATCCATGGCGGGACAATTTCCTGCTTCTGGATAATTTTGTTCATGAAATACTCGGTGGTGTCGATGAAAGGACTGCTCGCGTTGTGGTCGCGCTCCACGTTCTTTCCCTTGCCGCGCGGGATATTCTTGAATTGCCCTCGCGCAATGGCATCTTCAATACGCTTATTCGCCAACGAGGCGAGACCTTGAATGGAGCCAGGGACTATGGTGCGAGCGCCGGGCTCGAAGCGGTCTTTCAACGCCTGGAGGCGCTGCTGGCGCTCTGTCTCTTCAAGGCTTTCGTCGGCCTGCACCGAGGCGTAGACGTTGGTTCGGTCACGAGCATTGGCTAAGCGAAGGCCCTGGCCAGCTTTTGTGCGGCGGCGGCCTGTGTCGATGTTCTGCGGCATTTGCACTGCGGGTCCCGTAGTCGCCCGTCTGCCTGCGCGCAGCGGCTTGTGGGCATCGTTGAGCATGCGCAACGAGGCGTCGTGGATGCTCTCGGTGCCGGTCCATGCCTCCGAGGTGGCAAGATCGCGTGTGTGGCGAGATGCTGAAGCAGGCATATTGACTTCTGGCGACTGAAGGGAGGCTGCAGCAATACGCTGTTCGAGTTGCGCTTTGAGGTCTGGGCTGAAGCCTGCCTCCTCGACAGCTTTGCGTGCTCCATGTCCGCCACTCTCAAGGGCTTCTTCGCTCATGGACCGCATTCGTCGCGTGAACGCTCCTTCCTCCGCCTCGTTCCCAACCACCGCCTGGCTCCCAACTCCCTGCTCTTGCTTATCGCCATCATCCTTCCGTTGTGTCGCTGCGTCCGCAAATCGCCTCTTGCTTCCACAGGTCGTGAGCTGTCTGGGTACTACGCAATTTCGCCGTCGAGAAGCGCGCATGCAGCGAGCGCAGGTGTATGGTCTTGTCGCCAGGAATGCAGTCATACAGAACGCGATGTACAGAACAGCAATTGAGATACTGAGACGCACGCAGATGCAAAAGACACTATCGTTCACGTCATTGCCGTTGTGGCGGACCTCACCTCTCGCAGACTAGTGTATTGTCTTATCGATAAGACCGGCCGAGGCTGAACTGAGATGAAGGTTAGACTAACCACTTCTACACTGTTGGAAGCTCCCAAGTTCTCGACTATTGCACCCATCGCTGAAGAGGACTACCGAGCACTACGTACCACCATGTTACCTTATGGCTGAGACGCATAGCCAGTGCGTGCTGTGCGACACATGCTTTGCCGACTCGAGTCGCATCTTTGCGCGACTAGGTATTTGATGTCTCAGCCAGCATGCCACACATGCTCGCTTGTCTTGCGTCCTTCACGTTGCAACCCTGCTGGCACCCGATGTAGTACAGGTGCAGACGTGTGAACACTAGCCCTCCGGCCCGTATATCACCGTCTCGGGTCGGCTTCATAGAAGCTTTGGGCCGCAACATATCTCATTATCCAGCTGGCGAGGCGTTCGGCTATCATTCGCTGCTGATTATATCTTCTGTGATGATCTTGATTGTTTTGACGAGAGTCAATCAGTGCTTTAAGTTCTAAGCAAACATAGCCTGTCACCTTTTCTTAGCAGTATGTGCCTGTGTGGGTTGTCAGACGCTTCTGAGTGGTATATTGACGTCGAGTTATGCTCGAAGGGGGCATAATTAGGCAGATATTGAAGGCCACGAGAAGACATCCTCCGGTGTTCTCTCACTCTTCCAACTTCGGCACGGCCTCTCGCAATCTCGTCAACCTTTCCTCATACACTGGCAATGCCACTCTCAATTTCTCCCTTGCCTGTCTCTGGCCCTCACTCAACTGCTGATCATCCACCGCCAGCTCTTCCATAGCCAGGACAAAATTCAGCATCTCTGCTTTGAGCTCATCCAGAAACCAATGCACCACCTGCTTCAGCCTTCTTTCCAGCTCAGCCACAACTGCGTCCTCGTAACGGTCCACGATAGTGCCGCCGTCCCATCCTTCGGTCACCACGAGGCGATCCAGTGCTTCTGCTTGACGTGAATACTTTCCAGTTCCGGTCTCCTTAGACACTTTCAGATAGATAGGCACCATAAGAGATGCGACGAGACATCCAACGTCTTCCTCAGTGGTGGCGAATCGTTGCGTGGCACGTACTACGCGATGAAGCTGGAATTCGAAGGAGCCATTCCTGGTGAACACAGCGTGTTCAAGCTTGCGCCATTCGCGGTGGAAGCTGGCTTTGAAGGGTGTCTGATCAGACGTCTTCTCGAGACTGGCAAAAACTTCATTCATGCAGTCGTCGATTCTACTTGACATCTGCTTCCAGCCACGCGCGAATCGCGTTGAAGTGCTTTTTACGAAGGCCTTGAAAGCAGGCTCCATGCACTCCTGTAGCGTCCGATTCCAGTTGAGACGCAAGCCTTGCAATGCTTGTGCACGGCTGTTGACGATAAAGCCATTTTCCCGCAATGCCTTGTTGAATGAAGCAACGAGTAACGGGCCATTGTTGGTGTACTGCCACCCAGTAATGACGCGCTTGATTGACTCCAGCTGCTGCTCAGCGTCAGACTGGTAGGGCCAGACCCGAAAAGATGGCAGCAGCCGAGTGTTGGCAAGCTGTGCAAGATCGGTAAGTAATATTGGGATCCGATCGCAGCTCAATTGCTCGTAAAATGCTGAATAGCCTTTCCCATCCCCAAAATTTTCCAATATACGTGTACCGCTGTCAGCAATTTCAGCCATGACTATCTGGACATGGTTCCAGAGATGATCATAGTTGCGCTTGCCTGTCAGGCTCAGCAGGTACCGTTTCAAGTCTGGAATGCGAGTGTCGGCCACGCTCATGACCGGCGCACGTAGTCGTGAGGGGTTCTGCCACTCGAGATACTGTGCAGCGGAGATTGCGAAGACAGCGAGCTTGTTAGGCGTATCAGGGTCAAGTTCTGAGTATCTCTCGACAACATGCTTGCGTAGATTATCCGCTTGCTCGCGAATCATAGTGTTTAGCGTCAGTCCTTGCAAATACGTCAGGTAGTCTCGCTTCGCACGAGCATCTTTCATACTGTCAGCTTCGGTCATACGAGCCCTTATTGTCGTGTACGGCTCCTGCGAGCAATATTGCAATTTATCGTTGGCATCTTGCACGCCACTCATGAAGACAGTCTGGAATGAAGTCAGTCAGATACACTAGATCTGTGAAGCCAATAGACCTACATCGACTTTATTGTACACTATGACAGTGTTCTCAAAACCATGAGCTCGAATGGACTGTCTGATCAACGCATCAAGATCTGCATCCTCCAAGCCGCGCTCAGGTCGGTCGCAGATGATCAGTTCAACATCCACCAACCTGCGTGCAGCGTTGACCCTTGAAATGCGATCCTGATTGATATCACGCAGACCTAAGAGCGTCAGCAAAATGATTTGAATCTCCTTTCAATACAGAAATACCTGGTAAATCAATAAAAGTCAATCCTGCCCTTAAAAGAGCAGCTCCTGTCTTGACTACGAGGTAGTCGACGAACGGTGCCAGACCATCAGCCACTGATCGAACTTTGTTGATGTTATCGTCGTCAACTTGGAGGTAGGAAAGCGTGCGACTCTTTGAAGCTCCCAGAGACGAAATGCGCTTCTCGATTGCATCGATACAAGCACGGAGCAGATTGCCGTTGCTGATCATGCCGGCGGTGAGGAGGTGTTGCAGCTTTACTCCTGATGCGGGATTGTCTTCCGTGCTGAGAGCAGCGTTAAAGAAGTCGTAAGCAGTTGATGCGTGGTGGCGGCTATCGTTATCTGCTGGGTCATTTTCTGATTCAAAATTAAAGTCGTAATACCTCCTGACGTGATTTTCGGTCATGCTTGCTATCGAACGTTTGTCGAAGAATCTGATGTCTACATTACTGCTCCTCGTATTGTCGGGCAGGTCGTTCTGGAGTTCAAACCTGGTGGGATAAAGCGTGCATGAGCGTCCCTCTGCGGAGCTTTTTGCGATATTAGGACGATTGAAAAGTGCTTTGTACAGAAAACTCTTTCCAGCACCCGCTGGACCGATGGTGGTGACAGTCAAAGGTTTAGGCGCACCAATTCCTCGTCCTTGCTGTATAATTTCTCGTTGATTCGCTATCTCTGTGTCGTCGTCGTCTTCGAAGCTTTGCAGTGCAATCCAGAGATCTCGTAAGGCAGAATCGATGTCTAAGTGAAGTCTGGGAGTGTCAAGTTGAAAATAAGGGTGTTCTGGCAGCGGTTCCTCTGCAGGGTCATGCAATTGTTCTGCGGCGTTGGCGCTAACGTCGTCTTTGAGTTGTTCAGCTTCAAATGCTTCAGG
The DNA here is from genome assembly GCA_011058905.1 of Curvularia kusanoi. Lineage (NCBI taxonomy): Eukaryota > Fungi > Ascomycota > Dothideomycetes > Pleosporales > Pleosporaceae > Curvularia > Curvularia kusanoi. The sequence continues at coordinate 335,362 of SWKU01000005.1, read as the reverse complement.
AGATAACACTACAGGAGTGACATGTTCTTTATGATAGGCCAGACAAGATTCTTGCAGGGTAGCCGATGCTTCGTATGGTGGCGGTGGAGAACCTTCAGAGTCACTCATGGTGAAAGAACCTTAAACTGCAGGTGGTCTGACTCTCGTGCTAAAGGGTGTGATATCATACGGCTATGACAGTAGATATTTGAGATCACCCTTATAACAAGGTGTAAGGCAGATTCCAGATGCAGTATGCGGATTCGCAATCAAAGCGGGTCGGGCTGCATAGGGTTGTCAAAGGATCCAGAGAGTCAGCAAACGGGGTTATATATGTGCGGGCGAACAGGCGCCTCAGTAAAAGAGAGACACGTGCACGACCTGGCTTCGTAGTATCCTACAGATTGCTTAGAATTATCAAGAAGCAGACGGTAGCGTGACCCAAGCAGCGGTGAGATATATCTCAAGTGAGAGAGGGTGGGACACAACCTCGAGCTGGAGAGACATTGGCTGTTGTACGCAGTGTGGGAAGGCAACAGGCCTAGTCTTTGTCGTCGCTACGGATTACTAACGCGTATATAGCAGAAAGGTACATGGAAGGTACGACCAGAGTTAGGACCGCCTACCCAAGTGTGCGGTCATTTGAAGCCGAATATCAGTGCACGAATGTAGCGGAACGTCTCATAAACTCTCCAGGCTCCTTAGAAAAACGTAATTCGTATCGCATTGCCTGTCTCTTATCCTACCAAGGTATCTCTGGTCTACAATACATGGTCAAAGCCAACACAAATCTACACAACAACCACATTATCACCATCATCCTTTTTCGTAGATGGACCCGCTTCAGGCTTCCGCTCTTTCCCTGGGCTTGAGCGACTTTCAACGTCAAGTCTCCCAATTATCTCATCCTCAATGCTGCCCAAGCTGCCATCGTCGGAGTCGCTTTCGATATCTTCGAACATCCTTGCAAAACGCTGATGCCCTTCTCGCTCCTCTTGTTCTTGTGTCTTCTCATTGTTGTCGTCGTCATTTCCTTCACCGCTGTTCTTTTCTTCGAGCTCGGCTTTACGTTGGGCAAGGCGGAGTGCAAATTGGCGACGAGCACGGGAAGGTGGGATTTGCAGTGGTGGTGGGATCTTAGCCTTCACAATACTGTTAGCCATATTCAATATAACCAAGGACGAGCTGACGGGCTGATCTGGAGACAAGACGAACTGAAATAGAAACATAGTTGAGGAGATTTCACAAAGGAAACGCCTGCCACGACGGATATTGCTACAGAAATCATACACCCATCTGGGGTAGTATGTACAGAGTTCATGAACAAACCCAACACCTAGCATGAAATGCTTCATGATTTATACTCAACAGCGCGATGACAGATAGGAAGAGAAATGAAACGCACCAAGCGCGCAAACAGATCGTGTTGTGTTGGCTCGGGTAGGATTCGGACGGAGACGGGGTTATCGGTAGTCCATATCAGCATCGTCAAATGAGACTTCACCCACTTGTTCGGAGTCGTCGACAGGTCCCTGTCGTTCCCTGTTCCCATCATCGTCCTCCATGTCCTCATCTTCCTCATCGCTCGAATTAGTAAAGCCGCTAAGCAGGGAGCCACCACTGAAAGTGTATCCACCACCTCCGGCATCACCTTGTTGAGCAAGGTCCATGCTGTCGAGACCAACGGCGCCATTGTTGCCGACACTGGCGTTCGAGAGGCCGCCATCTGCCGAAAAGCCGGACGCTGCGTTCACGGCGTTGAGCACAGCCTGGCGAGGGCCGACGCTCATGTCGGGTCGAACTCCACCAAGGATTGCATTGTCCCTCTCGCGAGTGTCTGAGAGGACGTGTTCAACATAATATATCCAATCTTCACTGTGAACTTTGTCGACCACCGCCTGCGACAATATTTCAGTTGGGTGCCTCTCTGTGAATTTTAGGACCTCTTCCGCGATCAGGGTTAAATGTCCCATGTAGCCCAGTCTCATGTGTGTCTCCTGCTGAGCCTTGTCGCTTGCTTGCTGGCCTTCGATGATACGTTCGGTGATCCGACCGGTCTGGAAGAGGTCAATTGCTAGCGACCGGTTGTAGCCATGCTCCATCTGGCCGTTGAAGACTTGTTGGACCACATCATACACAACATTGTGCAAAAAGTTGTTCCAAGGGAAGCGGAAAAAGAAGTCCTGAATATGTTAGAAATGATAAGGTTATGTGATTGGGGAATACTCACAAGAATCGTCGGCACAACCTTGTTTTCGACGAAAGTGATTTTCAGAAGGTCGCCGACAACAGGGGTGCCATCGATATCGGTCACGTATTGCTGGTCATCTTGGTTCTCACCACCTCCAAACACCACTGAGCGCACACTGGATGCGTCATCAATGGGTGTTGCCTCTGCTGCCTCTTCCGGTGCGACTGCTGTGAATTTGGAAGTATCGACCTTAGTAGGCTCTGCATTGCTTTCACGGTTCTTACCTGCGAAGAGCGGCGCAGGCTTATCGACATCGGTTGGAGACAGAGGCTCCGGCTCCGAGGTCTGGTTTAGTTGTTGTGTGAGCAGAGAGGGAGCATTCTTCGAATCTGCCTCTTCTTTTGGCTCAGCAACAGTCTCTTCTCTGTCACCCATGACAGTGTCGTTGTCGAGATCGAGGCCTCCGACCTTGGATGTCAACCCTGCGGAAGTAGGTGACTCGGCATCGTCAGCGGCCTTGGCAGGAGTAGTGGCTGCTGGAGACGCTGCGTCCTTGGGAGGAGTAAGTGGCTCATCGACGAAATCACCGTCTCCTTCACTTGACTTCTCAGCTGGTGACTCCTTCGGGTCTGTCTTAGGAGAGCGTTCCAAGGGCTCGCCAATCTGCTCTTTTTCAGTAGCTTCGATCGTGGCGACAGCAACCTCTGGTGCAGTGACCTTCTCGAAGTCATCCTCTGAGTTATTCTGCACTTGGAGCGGCTTAATCTCCTCGGGCGTATCGACAGAAGGTGCGCGAGCGTGGGTAAAGCCCTGACTGTCTACACTGGTAGAGAAGTCACCGAGGTTGGCGGAATTGCCAGACGTCAGTTTTCCTTCGGCCTTGAGGCGTTCGCGCTCAGCATCCCGTCTCTTCACCTCAGCCTCACTTCCACGCTCGTTCAAAAGGGCCATGTTACTGCAATGCAACAGCTCGGCCATCAGTTCGCAAGTCTTGAATCGGTCAAAGCCCAAAGGCTCGATTTTTTCTCCAAAAGCTGTCTTCAGCTCCCGCTTTTTGATGGCAGTGGATCCATCATTTTGTACAACAACTCTACTAGAGCTGTGCACCAACTCCATGAACTGTGGGATGTTGTTTGCGAACTGCCGCAGCAGAGTACCCAGATAAATGGGATCGGAATTCTTTGGTAGGGGTCCAATCTGATTCTCCAAGTCGTAGTCGGAGTTGTTCTTGCGGATGACCTCAATGATTATCCCAACGCCCACCGTCAGAGGGTTGCCGCCTCGCAACATATACTCAATCAGCTGCTTCAGGCAAGACTCTGAGACAAGCTGGCGTGTGAGCTCATTGGGTCCTATCACAGACTGATCCTGGGTTGTTGCATTGGCTGATATTGTTATAATTGCTTTCAAAAAGTCGCCAGCGGATGTCTGTGTTGACGTGGAATGCTCGGGTCCAAGGAAGGCGATCAAGCGGGGCACCAGATCCTGTTGTTGTAGCCACTTGACCCTAGTCAGTGACAGATTGTGAGCTTGATAGGGGCGACTTACATCAACAATGCCCTGTCCACCCTCGCTCTTCTCAAGACTGATGATCTTAAGGAGCAGGTCCATGATCACTGGACAATCGACGTGCTGCAGCATGTCGGTGACGACATTATCGAGCGACTTGAAGAAATCCAGCATTTCTTCCATTTTACGGTCCAGCAGGGATTCATTGACCTTGGTGAAGTAGCCAGCCTGCACCGGGTCGAGGGGTGCAGGCTGCTTGATGTAGGCCCAGAACTGCTTCAGGGAATCCTGGTTCTCCAGCACAGCCTCAGATATCGACCAGACCTCCGACGACAGGATCTCACAAGAGACATATGCATACTTCATGCGCTGTCTTTCTTCCTTACTCTCTTCGCCATCGCCAGCATCGGACTTGGCTGTGGACGTCGAGCGCGCCCGTCCTGCAACCTTGCCGAAGAAGCTCTGCCGGCTAGGACTGCCGACCTCATTGAGTCCTTCGCTGGACTGCCCTTCTCCAGTTGCGTCAGAGGGCTTCGGGGCAGTCACATAGCGCAGCAGCCGCTCGAGGACATTCTCGTCGCGCAGGTACTCGATGAGCTTCGAATTCTGCTGCTTCAGCTCCTGTATCAGATCTGACTCGTCCAGCAGCTCCTCGACTGTGACGTCAGGCTTGTCGAGAATGCTGTCCAGCGACGACAGCTGTGCGTACCCGCCGAAGCGCCAGAACATGGCTGCTGTTGTGGTGGTGACTAGCGAAGGCGGGGCAGGGAGTCGAGGGAGCGAGACTCGCGCGCAGCAGGAGGTTTAGCGGGGCGCTGCGTAGTGATTGCTCATGGGACGGAAGGAGGGAAGCTGTGCAATGGGCCTCGTTAGCAGACGGCGCTGTGTCAGACGGCCAACGCGCGTGGACGTGGGCGTGGTTGCAGGGCACCAGGGCTGAAGCTCAGGCGCTCCAGCGCAGACACAGACAGACATAGACATACCTGCGGGGGAAGGGAATAAACGAGCAAAAGCCAAGCACAACTCAGATCGAACACCAGTCCATGCACGAAAACGAGGGGGTATCGCGTGCTTTGTCAAGATCACAACAGTGTGCAGTGTAGGTGAATGGACCCTTCATTCCCGGCGGTTGGATGTGCGTGTAGGTCTGTGGGGCATCGATTCCCAAGTAGCGCTGATCGGGGAGGTGCAGCAGCCGCCTGGATTGCCAGTTGGGTGCAGTAGTCTCAGGGGCACGATCAGATGGCCCGCAGCCGGGTCATCAGATTGCACCCGTCTTAGATTTATGGCTCTTTTGTCTGCATGTTTTGTCGTATTGAGCTTCCCGTCTGATCGCGTTGCAAGCCACGTGACCGATGACGCCGTCGCCCACGGGCGTCCATGGCATGGGTGTTTGGAAGCTCCAGCCACCACGGCCTCACGCTCTGACCCCGCGAATACGGCTTCCAGAACAACACTCCCGCCAGGCAGACACCACGACACCGCAGGACTGGATTGTGACTGCTCACACGCAACATGAATCGCTTATTTGGAGCAAAGAGCTCGGCGCCCAAGCCAACTCTCAACAGCGCCATCTCCAACGTAGGCGCACTGCGACCACACACTCTACTCGCCCCACATTAACCTTGTCCAGGTCGACACACGGATAGAGAGTCTCGATGTCAAGCTCGCCAAGCTCAACGCTGAGCTGTCAGCCTATCAGCAGAAGCTCGCAAAGATGCGCGACGGCCCGGGCAAGACCGCTATCAAGCAGAAGGCACTGAAAGTGCTCCAGCAGCGCAAGATGTACGAGTCTCAGCGAGATCAACTCCAGGCCCAGTCGTGGAATATGGAGCAAGCTGGCATGATGCAGGACAACCTCAAGAACACCATGACGACCATCGACGCCATGAAGACAACTACGAAGGAGCTCCGGAAACAGTATGGCAAGGTCAACATCGACAAGATCGAGAAGCTGCAAGACGAGATGGCCGATCTCATGGACATGGGAAATGATATTCAGGATGCAATCAGTCGCAGCTACGATGTGCCGGAAGACGTTGACGAGTCCGAGTTGGACGCGGAGTTGGAAGCACTGGGAGACGAGGTTGACTTCGAGGGCATCGGCGAGTCGTCGAGTGTCCCCGGATTCCTGACCGAGGACACCGCGCCACCTACATTTATTGATGAGGCGCCGGAGCCTAAGATCAAGGAAGCTGCGGGCTGAAGTTAAGCTGAATCATTTTCACTACCGCCTCTTCTATTGCTTCGTGCAGACGCACAATACCACATTGCTGCGCCGCGCACCGTCTTGGACAGACTGGGCCACACTACACTTAGGGAGACCAGTAACGGCGTGGCGAAGACGGACCCGCTGTCAGGCTCAACAATGTGAGCTGCGAGAATGTCCACGCCGAAATCTGACTTGATGGTTATGGGCCGCCCGCTCGATACACTACATCACACTGCACAACAAAATACAAATGCAAATATACAGACCGCGTCAGACGAATATGATCTCGCATGCCAAATTTCAGTATCCTAGAACTGGTATCATAATTATGTATATCGCTGTTACTGTATTACTTCTACACCTCACATTCCCTTCCGCAACATCCCCAAATTTATCTCGGCCCAAATGGCCTAGGCCCCAAAATCTGTCTCTTCCCACCAAAGCTAATGCCGCCTCTGTTCTGCGAGTCGCCGCCCATGTACCCATACTGATTGACATCCCAACTCTGACCCTCTCCAGTGCCAGCATTGGGATCCTTGGCCACACTCGCAAGCTCGCGCTGGCTCTGCTCCCACTCCTTCTGACGCTCGCGCTCGCGTTCCATTTCGCGCTCAAGAAGGGACTTGCTGGCCCAGCCACGGTCTTTGGTCGTCTGTTGGCGCTCTTTGCGACGCGCTTCTTCAGCACGCTGTTCGTTTGCGCTGGTTGACTCGGCTGGGGCGAAGGTGGAAGGCTTGGGGGCGACGGGCGCTGGGTTCGAGGCGAGGTAGCGCTCCGTCCTGCTTTGTGCACTGGAACCTTGGGATGATCGCATGTATGCTGCGGGATCGGGCAGGGGCCGGGGCGACGTGGGCTCGGGGAGTGGCCGAGAGCTTGTGGATGATGAGAAGGCGGGCTCGGGTGTATGAATGGGGCGTGCAGGTTCCCGCTGGTTGGTTTCCCATGCATCGCGGAGGTATGCGCGATCATCTGCCTGCGCCCAGGAGACATTGGATTCTTGAGGCGACGGGGCGCGAGGAGGCGGCTGAGGGCGCGAGCGACTCTTGGAGCGCTCACGAGTGCGCGATTTGGAGCGGGTGCGTTGCTTACGGCTCTCGCGCTCAGCCTGGTATTGGCGCTCGCGCTCCTTTGCTTCTTCCAGCTGACGTTCAAGCTCGGCAATACGATCGTTGTGGTCGTCCCCTTGGCTGGCCTGGCGACTGTGCGGACGCTGCTCGGCTTGGTACTGTGAGAGGAATTGGCCTCGCAATCTGGCGTCACTACCGGCGCGCTTTCTCCGTGATTCTTTTTCGGCGGCTTCCTGTGCCTCACGCTCCTCTTTCTGGCGTGCTTCTTCCTGCATCTTCCACTGGCGCTCTTGCTCTTCCCACTCGCGCTTCTGCTCTTCCAGACGACGTTCCTTGGCCTCGCGCTGCTTACGCGACTCTTCCTCCCAGAGTCGCTCCTCCTCGGCCCGTTGGCGTTCCTCCTCTGCTTCGCGCTCGATGCGGCGGTGGTTCTCTGCCTCCTCGGCAGCGACCCTCAATCGCTCCTCCTCTTCAGCCTTCTCCCTCCGCTTGCGCTCCTTCTCTGCCATGTTCGGCACATGGGGCCCTGCACTGGTGATCTGCCGCCGGGCGCCAAAGGCAATGCCCTGATTTCCCTGGCTCGCGCCGCCCATGTACCCGTACTGATGGATGTTCCATGCGGGCGAGGTGACGCCCTGGTCTGCCTTCTTGGTCCAGCTACTAACAGGACCGGGAGGCGACACAGGCATGCCGGTCGATCCGCGCGAGGCGCTGCTGCCACCGGTGCGCGAAGGACTCAGCGGCTTCGGCTTCTCTGGCGGCGGCTTCATGGGATTGAAGGTCGACGAGCCGTAGCTGCGGCCAAAATCTGGGCGAGAAGGCGTGGTTGGGCTCATGACAGTGCCGCTGCGTTTTGGGCCAATGCTTGTAGGGAACTTGCTCGGATCGATGTTGTTGGCGGCGCGTGAGAAGGCGCTCAGGCACTGCAAGACTTGGGCGGGGTCTTTGCTCTCGTAGAGGTCGACGGTCAGGAAGCGGTCGTGGGAGGGCATGCTGAGGGGCGGCAGCTCGCAGGCCTTGAGGAAGTGGGCGATGTTCTCCATCTGGATAAAGGGCATAGGAGACTTCTTGAAGCGGATGGGCGTGGGAACGGCCATGTTGACGAGCCTGCACAGCACCGTGCCGTCCTTGAGGGCATCCAGCAGGTCGCCAGCAGGCAGGCGCTCGCCCAGCGTCTCCTCGATCCACGCGCGCACCTCGTTGGCGGCCTGCGGCGTGTAGCGACCCATGCGCAGGTTCTTCATGTCCTGGTCGAGGCTGGTGACGGACGCCATTGTTTATGATATACGGCTGCGTCGGGCGCAATGTGTCGCTGGGCCGGTCGTGTGTTGTTGCTGCCCTGTCCTGTGCTGTCCTGTCCAAGTCAGAGCAGGCGGGGCCTTGCCAGCCGCGTGTTTGCAGGGATGTTGCTGTGGCAGGCAAATGACGTCCGGCATGCCTCAGGGTCCGGCATGCTAAATGTAATCGATATCGATAGGCGTCGAGCCCAATCCGAGTGGCACGCTCCACTACTGCCACACGGCACACTGTACACCATGGCAAAGGCACCGGGGCCCATCAAGCGCGCGTGGTACGAGTGGAAGATGCTGCGCTTCCCCTGGCGCAAGCGGTGGCTGGTGGGTGAGTCTGCCCAGATCGGAGCCTCACTTTTCATTTGCATTGCGCACAAATATTGACGTACTTAGGCTTCGATCTCCAGGGCAACACATTCTGGGAGTTCAAGGACGCCCTGCACTCTATGCGCAACCGTCGCATTGCAAAATACTCGCGCTCCACCCACTACGGTGACGTCAACATCTCTCCAGGCTGGATGCAGTGGTTGCGACATACGCGCTTCGAGCCGCCCACCATACAGGAGCAGCAGGCCGAGGTGCAGAGGCAGGCGAATATCAAGCTGCTGGCTGCGAGGGCCGACGAGCGCTGGGCTGCGAAGCCGAGCGCACTCGACGCCCCGGATAAGCAGCAGCCTATACAGATGCTGGAGTCGAGAGACCCCAAGTCTGGCGTTGTACAAACCAATGCTGAGCAAGAGCTGCGATCAAGGGGCAAAGAGGCGAGGAGCTCTGAGGCAAGGACAGAAGAGACAGAACGGCCAGCGCACGACATGCGTGCAGACGTTACTCCCGGCGCTGAGGTCCCACAGCAGGAGACAGGGTTATCTGAAGAGGCGCCCGCGTTCAAGGCGAAGAAGAAGATGCGTATCAACAAGGAGCCCAAGGAGGATTCACCGTGGAAGCAAGCGGCCGCAGGCAATCCAGGAGACGACTGGCAGCCCAAGGCCTGGACCCCGCCACCGAGGAGACGAGGGTGATAAGTATCACGAAAAATGTAACAGTAGGTGTAGAACGTAAACGGCATGGCATGTATATCACATTTGTATTACCACAAAACATAATGCCAATCATCACAGCACTGGCCTTAGAAGGTCAGGTGCGGTACAAGTCGGTGTAGAGACACGCCAAAATGATGTGGTGGATTGATGCTGCAGTGTGTACGGAAAAACGAGCACGTGCTGCAGATAGAAGACTGAGTTGATACAACGGGCTCAGGCTTGCACTTCGCGGTGGTGTAGTCATCATAAGGTAGTAATCACTGTCAGCGTCAGGCTTGACAGTTACGGCTGAGAGGCACTTAGTCGATGTGGAAAGATGTCTCTCCGACTCACCACCAATCCAATACAGACAAAAAAAAACAACAGAGGGCAAAAAAGAAAGTTTTCATATAGCTGAGACTGGTTTCGATCCAGTGTCCTCCGGGTTATGAGCCCGGCGCGCTTCCGCTGCGCCACTCAGCTTTGATGAAGTTGATGAAAGAGATTCGGAGCTTCTGAAATATGTAGCAGGCACAACATTGTCGACGCACTTCAGGATGACATGATAGAATACCTCATCTACAACTTGCAACGATACGAGTTCGCAAATTTTGTGAGGTGTTGCGAGAAAAAAATTCGGTGTATGAGTCATGAAGACATCATGCAATAACTTACACACCCGACACATGACATGGTCCGCGCTTCAAAGAAGACACTCCGAGTCTTTGAGCTCGTTCGATCGTGCAAGAAAATATGGTGCGTGTGCTCGTTCGCCTTTATCCCAAAGCCGCAGCGCTGGTTTTCTCCCAGTGTTTTGAAGGGATTAAAGTCAACAAGCAATCGTCTGTACGAGGACTGCACGAACGATATTTGAAGACTGAAACCGGTAGAACAGGATCGTCGACGGGAGGACTCTTCGGTTGAGGTGTCTGCGAGATTCTCTGCTCAGCTCGAGGGGAATAAGTCCGTGTTCAGTCCATCAGAGCAGATGCCAGAAGAGCATGTTGGATGTCACTTCGGAAGTCATCGACCGCCTTTCAATGATGCAGTTTTCGAGAGATAGTCTTCTGTCTGTAAGTGCCAGCATTTGTCCCTGTTCTTACGCATATACACAAGACAGCCATGGTTCCTTCTCCTTTTGCTCTAATCCACGAGCACTGCGGCCATCTTCAGAAAAGGGGTTCAATGGTCACAGCCATGAGATCCGGCAAATATTGGGCTTTTGATCCGCCGTTGTTACCAGATTTGACATCGAGCTCTCGAAGTGTCGATCATGCCGCAATCGTCTTTGAAGTTGGCATATTGGATGTGCAGAGCACATATGGATGCTGTGCCGCTTCCTTGACAGGAGAGGAATCGTATACGCACGTATCAAGTCAGGCAAAGAGCAAACATCGCAAGTGCCGTCTGCCAAGTAGAGTAACGTACGTAACAGTGGAACATCTGAAGTGCACATGGGAGGGTGTAGCCACAGCCTAACCGCATCCAGCACGATACCTCGGCCCATCACGCTTCCCCACGCGACAATTACGCCGAGCTACTCGTCTGTGCCTTGTCGTTGCCAACAGCATGACACTTGATCAACAGAGGGACTAGACTACCAATTCCACTACTTTGAACACTATTCTATTACCTATCGTCTACGTAGACAGCGTGATCGACATTACCCAACCCACAACAGAGGCATATACACTGATTGAAAGAGCACGGGATCATCAAACGGCTGCAAAGATGGCAGATTCGTACAACGTGGAATTCTTCAATGTCTCGTTCCCTGCGGAATATGTGGCGCATGTTGAGATCAACCGGCCAGAGAAGATGAATGCGTTCAAAGAGGTGTACGTACAACATTCCTTCCTTTACAATCATTCCCTTCGATATCTTCAGGCCGTCGCTATAGGTTTGCTCCAAGACCAGACCATGAAGGCTTGCTTCCTGGCGCAAACCCATCATTGCCACATACCATTCAAATCCTAGCACCCAGACCAGTCTCACCAAGCTCGAAACAAGACATCTAACAAACCCAGGATGTGGCACAACCTATCCAAAGTCTTCAACAAGCTCTCCACCGACCCCTCCGTACGCGCCATCCTCTTCACAGGCGCCGGTCGCGCCTTCACCGCAGGTCTAGACGTCCAAGCCGCCTCGTCAGGCGAGACCTTCGCGCCGCCAACCGTCGACAGCGCGCGCAAGGCCAACGGGCTACGGCGCCACATCCTGGAGTTCCAGGAGTGCATCAGTGCGCTCGAGAAGTGCGAAAAGCCCGTTATCTGTGTGCTGCATGGGATCAGTTATGGGCTGGCGCTGGACATGAGTCTCTCGTGCGACGTGCGCATTGCTTCGCAGGATACGAGGTTCAGTGTGAAGGAGGTCGATATCGGACTTGCGGCGGATATCGGTACCTTGAGTAGGCTGCCCCATGCCGTGGGTAATATGAGTTGGATCAAAGATGTGGCGCTGAGTGCAAGGGTGTTCGGGGCCGAAGAGGCGTTGCGGGTTGGGCTTGTGAGTCGTGTTGCAAAAGACAAGGAGGCCGCAGTGAAGGAGGTGAGTACTTTCCCTTCCCATCTCATGGTTTCACGTTATGGTTCCGCGTCGGAAGAGCATCTGACAGATCCGACCATCCCATAAGGACGCTTGCTGACGACTTCTGACAGGCTTTGGAGCTGGCGTCGTTGATTGCGTCCAAGTCACCTGTCGCTGTACTCGGCACCAAGGAAATCTTGAACTACAGCCGCGACAAGACGGTGGCTGAAGGACTCAACTACACGGCGGTGTGGAATGCCGCCATGTTACAGACAGACGATATTAAGGAGGCGATGCTGAGCGGGATGCAGAAGCGATCAGTCAAGTTTGCCAAACTGTAGAGCGTTATCGTGTGTAAAAGAAAGAAGAACTTAGTCTGGACTAAGAAAGTTTAAGCACAACGACGCTATGTAAATCTATTGCACATATGAAACTCACCGCACCATAGTGAAGAAGATGGACTTGATATTTTCATTGCCTCTGAGCGCCTGGAAGTGCTAATACCGGAAAGGAATTGATCATGCCCAAAACCCGTCTCTGCAAAGCCTTTCGCTTGCGTCATCATGAGCGTCACTCATATCCCATGGGCAAGCTACAGAAGATCTCATTGACATGTGGAATCGTGATTTTCCCATTTGCGCCCGCCAACTACCTCGTACCTGTCACAGTACAATATGACTCTATCAACTCAACGCTGAGAGCTTATGCCCTCGACATGACACCCCAGCAGCGGATCTTGTTGTCGGTGTAACCAGCGAAGAGGGTCTGGCCATCGGCGCTCCAGGCCAAGGAGACGCACTCGGGCTCCCTGCTCTTCTTGCCAACCTCCATGAACTCAGGCTTCAGCTCGTCAACCTTGGACTTCTTCTCGAGGTCGAAGATGATGATGCTGGAGGAGGTGGCAGCGCACAGCCAGTAGCGGTTGGGCGAGAAAACGAGGGCGTGGATCTCGTCACCGGCGGTGAGAGAGTACAGGTGCTTGGACTCGTTCAGGTCCCAGAGCATGGTGGTTCCGTCCTTGCCACCGGAAGCGCAGAGCGAACCATCGGGGGAGATGGTGACGGTGTTGATGTAGCCAGTGTGGCCGATGTGGTCGGTCTGGATACGGCAAGAAGCGAGCTCCCAAACCTATGGTCTTGTCAGTGACTGCTTGCTGCAATTCCAGACTCAAAGGTAGCGTTGATTGAAAATCAGTACAAAGGTGAGTGTTGTTCTCATAGCCGTAGATGGCGGCTCTGAAGTAGCAAATACTTTTTTTACCAAATCATCACAAAAGCAAATCGCAGGGTGGCGCTGGGCGGAGGAGTGTACGCACCTTGACAAGCTTGTCCCAGCCAGCGGAGACGATGACGGGGTTCTGGGGGTTGGGGGAGAACCTGACGCAGGAGACCCACTCGGTGTGGCCCTTGTCGGTGATGGTGTACTTGCAGTCACCGAGGGTGTTCCACAGCTTGATGGTGCGGTCGCGCGAGCCGGAGACGATCTGGCGGTTGTCGGCGGAGAAAGAGACGGACAGGACGTCGTTGGTGTGGCCGACGAAGCGGCGGGTGGTGACACCGGTGGAGAGCTCCCAGAGGCGGAGAGTCTTATCCCACGAGGAGGAAAGAGCGTAGGCACCGTCGGAGGAGATGACCTATGCGGCGTGTCAGCTCAGTTGACCGTATTTTATGATCTGTGCTGCCATGCTACTGCCATGGCGGCCATTGCTGCCGCCAATTGCTGCCGGGCGCGCGCAGGGGTGTACGTACGCAGTCGGAGACGATGTGGGAGTGGCCCTTCAGGGACCTCTTGGGGTAACCGTACGAGGTCTCGTCGCGGGTGAGGTTCCAGATGATCAGAGTCTTGTCGCGGGAACCGGACAGGAGCATGTTAGGGCTGGCTGCTGTCAGTATATGTCCTGTCGCATGCAGCCGCGCACTGTATCTGTGTCTTGCGGTGTCCAGAATTCTAAACGCACTTCTCGAGGGAGGTAGCGAGGGAGGTAACCCAGCCAGAGTGGCCCTCGAGGGTGCCACGGAGAACCAACTGCTCGGCCATGATTGCGATATGTGGCTTGAGGGGGAAGTCGACGGTGATGGTGGTCGTAAGTCGCGAACAAGAAATTGAACTGATGGGGTCGGTCGCTCTTGAGTGTGCGCCGTCCGTGCCCGCCCAGGCTAAGCCGTATCGAGGTACGCAGGCGAGTCTTAGCAGATGATGTAGCACTAGAACCCAGCACCCACCAACATCAAGTGAGCTGGAGGTCTGAAGTTCCGCACGTGCAGTTGCTATGGAAGGGACAAGGCATGTGTCAAAGTTGGAGATGGATCAAGCTAGTTCTTGCAAACTCCATGACGGTATCTGGAACAGACATTTGATCTCTGCGCTGGATCTAAGATTTGTCGTAGCAGCAGCAGTAGCATACTGCATCACGATCCAACGCATAAGAATTGGGCGCACTCCAGCGATCTATGGAGACAATACAAAGCTTACCTAGGTGGGATTGCACACATGTTGCACGTAAAGTGCGTCTTGGTAGTCGAGAATCCAATCGTGCATCCAAATCCGCACTTCCTGAGCCAGTCCGCCGTATCCCCGTCGCCCTTCGGCTTAACTCCGCGCCATCAACCAGACACCAAACCCTTAGCCACACAAATCAGCTACATTACGAGATCAACTCACACCTAACCTTGCAGCTCCTTACCTGGAACTGACCAAGTAAGGAACCACAAGATAAATATCTTGCTTTGTAGCATTACCTTACCTCGATCTCATTGTGTCTCTGGAGAGCTCCCCTCTAGCCATACTGCACCTTGCCAGCTCCGAAGAGCTACGCTTGAATATTCAATAACAGAAAAGCAAGATCTTGGCAGAGACAACTAAAGACGTGCCCATATTCTACAGCTGTCATTTCACCTAGTTTCCGCCAGTCAGACCTGGAAAACCTCGATCATGTCTTCGAGACTGACGCAAATCCTCCTTCTGGGCGCCGGCGAGCTCGGCACAGCACTCCATGCCAGCATATCCTCCCTACCAAACACTCACATAACAATCGGCGTCCGCGACCCTTCCAAATACACGCACCTGCAGCAAGCAACGACATCGCTAACTACGTTCGATCTTACCAGCCCCTCTCACACACTCACACACCAATTCGCATCCTACGACATCATAGTCAGTGCCACAGGCTTCACATCGGCGCCAGGCTCCGTAACCAAGCTCGCCACCGAGGTTCTTGCCGCTGGGAAACTGCGCGCACAAAGAGGCGATCCTGAATTATGGTTCTTCCCCTGGCAATGGGGCGTCGATTACGACGTCACTGGTGATGGGGCTGGACTGATGCCGCTTTTCGGTGAGCAGCAGGGCGTACGCACCCTATTGCGCACAGAGGCGGAGCAGAACAACGTCGTCTGGACGATCGTGAGCACAGGAGTCTTCATGTCATTCCTATTCGAGCCGTTTTGGGGGATTGTGGACAGGAGTGGAGAGGAGAACGGTGTGGTCACGGTGAGGTGTCTACGAGATTGGAACCATGGTGTGACTGTCACGGACGTGCAAGATATTGGTCGTGTGCTTGCGCGGGTGCTGGTGGGCGATATTGAGGCCAAGAATCGCGTCTTGTATGTCGCTGGTGAGTCGGTGCAGTACGGGCAGCTGGCGGATGTCGTGGAAGAAGTTAGCGGCTGCAAGGTTGTAAGGGAGCCATGGAGTGTTGGCCATCTACGGGAGGAGCTGAGGAGTGATCCCGATGACGGCATCAAGAAGTACAGGTTGGTATTTGCCGGTGACGGGGTGTACTGGGACAAAGAGACGACGGTGAATCATCAATTGGGGATGCCCATGATGGGTGTAGAGAAGTACGCAAGGAAGCTGTTCGGCATACACCCTGCCTCCGAGTAGCTACTCGACCCTGTTGAGAGATATAATGAGCAAAAGCAAGAAATGAGCAGGGCCGGTTGGATGCGTAGTTAGCTGAATGAGCGAATATAGTTCGTTACCATTATCTACTTATGAGTTACCCTCTCTGATGTGGCGGTCTGGCCTTTCATACCACTGCGAGTGCAATCCTTCGAACGGCGGGTACAGGGCAATCGGCATACTAGTCTGACATTCTTGTCGACTTTGATGCTACCGATTCATCCCTAGGCCTCTTTGACAACGCAGCTGCGTTGGCGCCTGTAGCAGCTGCAGGCCCATCCCATTCTTTGCCCACACCTCCGCGCATACTGGTTATCTCTGTGTCCTCGCGCTTGCGCTTTTGGCTTGAGAAGTATTCATTCGGTATCGTGTAATTATTGACTCCCGTAGGTGGACCTTGATGCGCCTAGCGTCCGGGCGGTCCAGGAGGGAATCGCTGCGGTGGCATGTTGCCCATGCCGCCTGGTGGAGGGAACGGCATGCCGCCCTGCGGCGAGCCCGCGGCGTTCGGTGGTGGGAACGGGAACGGCATGTTCGGCGGCCCTCCCGACATATTCGGCGGCCCTCCAGCCATGTTTGGAGGTGGGAATGGAGGCATGCCGCCCGGCATTGGTGGCATACCATTGGGAGGGAAAGGTGGCATATTTGGAGGCATGTTGGTTGCTGTAGAACGTCAGCTGTGTTCTTGAGATGTAGAAGAGACTTGACTTACGGCCCCCTCGACCTCCCTGCATGAATGGCGGCGGTACACCCATCCCTGGCATACCTACGTCCTGTTAGTTCCGAGTATCAACATACAGGCAGCAGCTCAGACTCACCCGGTGGTGGGAATCCGCCTGGCGGTGGGAATCCCA
This sequence comes from Curvularia kusanoi, assembly GCA_011058905.1. Lineage (NCBI taxonomy): Eukaryota > Fungi > Ascomycota > Dothideomycetes > Pleosporales > Pleosporaceae > Curvularia > Curvularia kusanoi. The sequence continues at coordinate 318,816 of SWKU01000005.1, read as the reverse complement.
TGGGTCCTCCTGCGAATGGCATCGGCGCGCCTCCAAAACCTCCTCCCAGATTCGCGGCATATAGGGGGTTTGCTTGGCCTTCCGCGCTGTACGCATCCGTGATACTATTAATGACTTGCTGTGTTTGTTCGCTAGAAATTTGCTCGTAATAGGCTTGGACGTTGCGCAGATGGTTGCGACCGCTGTTGTGCGCCTTGCGCACGCTCATACTATCGTGCGTGAGGTACACATCGCAATAATCGCAAAAGAACTTCGGCATTGTCGCGATTCGGTGTCAGGATACGATGTGAGTAGATTCCGGGTTGCGTTCGTATGCGGGGAATCGTGGAGCGCGTCGCAAGCTTAGGTGGACATGTTCAAGAGCTAGCTCGAGAAACTGAGGCGTCGGCACTTTCACAGCGCCGATTTCTTGGCAACCTTAAGGCAGCACAGCGCACGTGAACGTTGTGAGATAGATTAACCGGGGAAATGCATTTCAAGGTTGTGGCCAACTATCAGAACGACACAAATTGGCTGATGTTATGTGTGGATTGAGAAGAATCTACACTTCTATACATGCTCCGTTCGATTGATCAGATTTTCTCCTTCGTCAAAGGCAGCTCTGCCCTCAGCTTCTTCAAACAGGCCTTCTTCTTCCAAGCCAGTCTGTAATATTCTGCAAGCTCAGGCCATTGAGACTCATCCAAAGCTCCGTGAGTAGTTATGTAGGCATCCAGCACCGGCCAGGCAGCACAGTCTGCAATACTGAATCGCTTGCCCGCAATGAATGGGCCTCCATGGTCTCTGAACTGTTCACACAGTTGGTGAATCGTCGCCGGAAGATACGAGGCCTCCGCTGCTAACACAGATGGTGCTGTCGTATCAGAGCTACCAGGTGCAAGATCCTTTGTATGGGGGAAGAGTTCGAGCAACGCGTACGATCTAGCTGTGACCGATCTGTCTGAACAGAATGAATGGTAGCGGTCAAGATAATGCAGTATTGATGACAAGCCGACGATTTCGGTGGCGTCTGAATCGTTGTCGCGAAGCACTGGCCTCCGTTGCGAAGCGTGTTCTTTGTCCAGATCTGGTGCTTCGAGGATTATATGGTTGACTTTACTTTCCCAGAGCGCTAGTTGGATTTGTTTCGTCTGCAGCGCATCGCCGTTTGTAAATAGCATGGGAAGTTGCTCGGGAGGTTCATGCAGGTGAAGTACATCAAATCCGTCGCCGTACCATGCATCCCAGTCGAACTCACTACTATGATTCTCGTGGCTGAATGCCCGAACCATCCGCTCGGCTTCTGCTTCATCATTATTAATGACATCGGCCGCGCCACGATGGTCTTTGGAAGTTGCGCCTTGACCCCAGATAACAGTATCTCTGGCATCAAGGAAGGTTGCAATGTGCCGAAAGGTGAGGCTGATGCGAGCCCCTGAGTACGCAGTCTCGAAATTACTACGCTCGCTTTCGATGCGTTTGTCTGCCATGATTCCATGCAGCCACTTCTCATTGCTCTTCCAACCCAGTACAAACAAGGAATTGTGCGGCATCGCCACCCGCTGGGTCTCGCGTTGGGCGTTCTCCTCACCACTCGGCTTTGAGTTCTTCTTGGTACGCAAGCGCATCGTTCGTTGTGCGCCAAAGCTCACGTTCACGATCGATGATCCTCTGGCGATATCGAGTGTTTTATCCGCATGCTCTGAGATGTAGTCATTCCCACTTCTATACAGTTGGATGAGAACATGGTTAAGAGGGTGTCCCACAACTTTCTCAGCTGCCCTCCTGATCCACTGCACTTTTGGAGAGAAATGAAGCAGAGGAAGTGCTTGATCTGTCGGGTGGCGATAAACAGGCTTGGATCCATCATCGCCAAATTCGCCCTGACAGCATACTAATCGTGGGACCTCTCCCTGTTGATGGAGCATCTTCTGCCAATGCACTTCATTGTATAAGTGCTGGAAAATGACCTCGGCCAACGGTTTTGGGGAGTCAGACAGGTGATAGTAGTCGGCTGGTATCAGATTGTGTACAATCCGAGAGTCGCCTTCGGCGATGCGGTCATCAGGGCCGAGAACAGGCAGGTTTGCAAGAGATTTTATCTTGGTATTCTTGACCTTGATGGGTGTTATTTCTGACGACGTGCGAGCCTCTACAGCTGAAGTCTGCGGCTGTGGCATTGTTGCATCATGATCCTGAGCTATAGATGTTGATGAAGGTGTAGCTTCTGTTATCAGCGCACCCCCGTCTGATTTAAGAGGTGAGCCTTCGGTTGAATCATTGTTCGGCTTGATCATCGAACCGGAGGCGCTGGAGAGGCCGATGTGCGCATCGTTCTGATCTGATACGTGTTGCGCTGCGTCATTATTCTGTGATTCCTTGCCTCTGAATTCTGCCTCAAGCGCCTCGTTCTTTAAGGAGTCGATTTCTTTCGTCGTAGCCACAGGCAGATCCGCTTGATCAGCCACTTGGTTGGGTTCACTCTTGGGCACGCTTGGCTCTACCAAAGAACCTTCTGCAGGCTTCTTTTTCTTTGTCTTTCGTCTCATGCGCGTCTTACTTTGTACCAGCTTTGTCTCTCTGCCATCTGTTGGCTGTTGCTCAGTGTCGTTCCTTCGTCGCGCTCTTGCTATCGCTGCGGAAAAATCGTCGTCGCTATTTGTTTGCTCAGATGCAACAGGCTCCTGCACCTTGGAGCTTGGTTGTTTTAAGGAAAGAGATCCGGTGCCATTATCATCAGGTGCGAGATCATCCCGTGGTCTTGGCCCAGCTTTTGGTCTTTCGTTGAGAGTCATATTTCCTATCAGCGCCTCAAGCTCGTCTTTCGAGCTTTCCGGATCCTTTGTGTCGCCGTTTTCCACTTTTACAGGTACGATGACCTCAAAATGCTCTTTTGCGAGGACATCCGCAGTTGTGACCAAGTATGCATCGAAGAAGTCCTCCATTCGCTTCATTGCAAGGTCATGTCTCGCCTGCCTGCGGAAGCCGAGGGCGTCTTCAATGACATTGATTTTGATGCCATGGCGAGCACCATCTATCACTGTTGCAAGAACGGAGACGTTGCTGAAGCATCCGCACACGTAGATCTCCGTAATGAGCCTGGCCCGCAACGTCAGAAGCAGGTTTGTTCCGAGGAAGGCGGAATAGTTCGTGGTCTTGATGAGAGCGTCCCGTGGTGTTTCTATCCGGTCTTTGATCTTCGCGGTGAACTGCGCGCCATCCGTGTCCGGCACACATGCTGCACCCTTCTTTGCACGCTTCAGAAGAAACAACTCCTCATCTTCTTCAACCATAACTTTTGCTTCTTCAACTGGGAGTGCCTTCCTGCGGGAAGAGACGCGCTTGAACAGGTCCAACGCACGCTGTCTGTGCTTCCCTGAACGTGATGGCGCTTGCGGTGCGGTTATGGGCTGATCTCTGACCGATTCGTCTTCGCCGGCTTGACTGCTATTCTCTTCGCCGTCAACCAAGCCTGCAATCACTAGCGCATCTCCTTCACCGGTAGAAGATGTATTCGCTAGACGGTCGGCTTCGTAGAGTGTCTGTACCCATATAATGTTGCCGTTGAGCTCACGAAATTTGGAGATCAAGGGATCTATGCGATCGAGGAAACCAGAAGCGTTATCCACAGGGAGGTGTCCAGTAGGTGCAATAAAGTCGTTCTGTAGACCAATGACCATGAGCGCCTGCCGCGTTTGGACTTTTGGCTTCTTCGCCAGGATTTCTGCAAAAGAAGCCATTGTGCAGGTTGATGAAGCAATAGAAGCCGTCAGTGATAGTCAGTGAAGCAACACGATGGCACAGCTGGAAGTCTTGGTAACTTATGCATGCGCACGGTCCTTGAGAGCTGCTCAAAGCGTTCGCGTCGCGTTGCGGAGACCAACGAAGTTGAGTCTCTCCACGCCGAGCTCAATGATCTTCAGCGAGATGGTATTGGTTGCACCGTTCAATGCATGGCGGAGATCCCGGGACGTACGACCTTTCCAGACAGAGGCCAAGAATTAACGGACTAATGACCAAATGAATGCATCAAAGGAAAATGCGTGCTGTGCAGCTAATCACAGCGGAGGTGCCGCGCTTCTATTAACGCTCAGCAGATCCGTTGTTCTAAGATAAAGCCCGAGTCCTCCTCCTGAGGTTCCACGTTGGTGGGGTCGCGCTAGCGCCTCTTTGAAGACTGCGCCGCGTGCCTGCCACCTATCTAATCAAGTCAAATATTATATGTTGCGTTCTACACCAGCCATTCCCATGTTTTACAGCCAACAGACTTGACTGCTGCAATCGAATCAGACCGTTCCTCGTACACACAAAGTAAGGAGAACAACGAACATGCGACCGTCAATACGAGTACGGGTCGAGCCTGCATGTACATAAGAAGACATCCTTCCACAATGATGCATAGGTAATTTCGATGCGGCTTCAATTACGAGCTTCGCGCTCGCCGGACCCGGCTGTCTGGTTGTTACGCGTGTACATCTACGCCGCTCATCTATTACCGAAGAAGGAGGTGATTCTCGCGTTGCCGTCGCCCTTAACCGGTGTCTTTGCTGCACTACCGTTGGTTGTGGCGCTGCGTGTCCCTTGTTTCTTTGCAGGCGTCTTGACGGGGGACACACGCTTTTGGGGCGATGCTGTCTTGTTGCGCTTTGTATCATGTTCAATTCCACCAGCGGGGTCGTCGTCTGCTTCTCGTTTAATGCCTTGTTGGGTTCCAGTAACCTCCGAAAGTAACTTGTCTGGAACAGGTTGCGGCGCGTTATTCTCGGTACCGTTCAAGCGGTCCGTGGTGTCACGGGTCTCATTGGCATCGTGTTCGAGTTTGACGTGCCCGCTCTGCGTGGTGGTTTTCTCAAGGTCACGCTCGACTTTAACAATACTCGACTGATCGGATTTCTTTGCAAGCTTTCTCTGATTACCGAAGAAATTGGCGATATTGCTCTTGTTTTCGGTACTGTCGATGGGTATCAGGAAAGAAGGTGAATTGTTCCCTACTTTACCCACGTCTTTGCTGACTGGAAAGCAATCGAGCTCTCCAGCATAGGGTTTCAACAACGACTGCAAGTCTTGGCTCCACTCGGTCCGGCTGGGATCTAGCCATGTGCGGATTGCATCGGAACCATTGTCTAGAATGACCGGCATTCGGTCGTGCAGAAATTTGAGTTGCTGATTTGAATCGGTCGTGATGATAGTGTATGTGTACAGTGGCTCATTACTGTCTAGCGAGGAGGCTGTCAGTCGTGGACACATGAGCTGCACAAAGCGTAGAAGCCCGTAATGCCTGGGTCAGTCACGCAGCAGATGCTTGTCGCAATGCTTACCCTCGAATTGAACACGATCCCAAAGTCCCGCGAAGCACATGAGCTGCCCGTCCTTACGTTTGGTGAAGTGTGGTAATTTCTCTTTGCCATTATTTTTCTTGAGCCATTCATAGAAGCCTTGTGCGACTACTATGCAGCGCTTCTGCTTTTTCATTGTCGTCCACATACCACGATCTTCAAGAAGTGAGTCGTCGCGGCAGTTGATGGTCTTCATCTTCGAGCCGTAGTCGGGATTACGTTTCGTCCAGAAAGGCACAAGACCTAGAAACACGAAGTGAGCAATGCCATTTTGAGACCGTCCCATAAGATCTTACCCCACTGCATAGACTGTAGCTTATACTTGGCGTGTTGGCCTTCGGCCTTGGGTTTATCTACTTCCTCATTGCTCGTCCCTTTTTGGCCGCCATGATCGGACTCTTCTGCCCGGTATACAAGACCGTGATAACCAGGCGCAAAGTTGTATGATTGACGTACTTCATCATCAGGTGGCGCTTCTTCAACGGGCATCTGCGACTGCTCAAGCTGCTGGCGCACCTCTGACGGCCGCTTGAACTATGGTCAGCCGATTCGGGTACGATGCATTCGTGAGTACTCACTAAAGCCAGCGCGTATCTGCCACACATGATGGGGGTTTGTAAAGTATACTTTTACAGTCATGTTTTGGGAGGCAAGCTGGAGTGGAATCGCGTGGTGATTGGCTACGTCATGAGGAATCTCAGCCCTACGCGGAGCGGAAGGTACGCGATGCCGCTAAAAGTTCCTCCCCATCGTTCAGTGCTCCACCGAGCTTCAGTCGCCATCCGTCACATCAATTCGCCCTTGTCCGGCTCACGATGTTCTCCCGGACTATTCCGCGCGCAGCACCGCGCATCAGCGCACTCAGTCGATGCCAGGCACAGTCGTCGTTATACAGATCGACGAAGCTACCTGTAAAACAATGCAGCCCATTACAGCAGCAATTGGGCAGGCGCTATCGTTCTTCGATAAGCGAACAGTTCAGGACGCAGTACAGGAAAAGTCCTGTGCTGTTTCCGTTTGCTGTTGTCATGTAAGCATGTCAAGCTTGCTCCCTCCACGTAGCTGACGCCCAGCAGCCTTTCTGTGCTATCCGGCATGTGCTTCATATACCTTCCGTGGTACTACAAGAATGTCATTATAAAGCCATATCACAACTTCCCGGAACCAGTCGCGAAGAAGTTACGCAAAGCTCTCTTTTACAGCCGCGGCAAACATATCGATATCCGTGAAGCCAACAAGTTCTTTCGCCAGGCGCTGCAGACAGCCGACGAATTGGGCATGGACCCGTTTAGCGACGAGATCATGGGCGTCAAATACACCATCGCCGCACTGTTCGAGGAGGCTGGATACTACAGTCTTGCAACAGACGTCCTTGAGATTATGAGGGCAGACACTCAGAAATGGATGGATGAGTTCTCGCATAAGCACTGGAACGACGGAAACAGGAGCCGTGTGTTGAAGAATTTGATTCAGATCAACGTCAAGCTCGGTCAGCTCTACGACATCAAGTATGTCAATGAGCCGGAGAACGGAGGAAAGAGGCTCGTTGAAGCCGTCGAGGCAGCGTTGGCTGAGTCGCAGCGAAGAGAGAAGAACGGCTTGTACCAAGGTGAGGGTGACTTCATGACAAACGAAGAATTGGGCGGTGCTCTAGAAGCACTCGGCTCGCACTATGAGGAATTTGGTCCTCGATATCTCGCTACACCACTCTTTGTCAAGGCACTCGAGCTCTGTCCGCCGAAATCGTGTCACAGCATCATTCTGAGTAAGTTGCTCTAATCAAAGGAGCGTGGGACTTGCTGACACCATCAGTGAACAACATCTCTACCTGTCTCAGCCAGCAGAGTCCGCCGCCAAATAAGGACGCTCTCGCCCTCTCCTCCGCACCCACCGACTTCCCCGTCACTAATGCCCCTCCCCGTGCCGTTCTCATCGATCAAGCCCGACAATGGGCTACAAAGGCCCTCGCACACGCTGCTGCGATACCATCGACAGATAAGACAGAAGAATGCGATGTTGGCTGTGCAGTAGCGACACACAATATTGGAGAGTTCTACGAGATGGAGGGAAAGATAGAAGAAGCGAGACAGAAGTACGAGGAGGCTGCTAGTTTGGCGAAATCAATGGGCTTCAAGGAGGGACAGACAAATGCACGAGCAGGGCTAAGGAGGTTAAAAGAGCTTGAGAAGAAAGCTTGAACAAGTTATCGATCAGGTGCTGTACATAGCTACATGTATGAGTAAAGAGTCCACCCCACTTCAATACGATTATTAGTAGTGGTTCGCATTGGCCCTTGCCACAAGTTTCCGGGCGATAGTCCCATTTGTCGATACACAGAAATAGCACTCATCGTTTTGCGTGAAAATAGACCGACGGATTGAGTATATATCAGGCGCTTCTCGTCACAAAACATAGAACATTGCCTTGCTTTTTGCTTCGCAAAATGTGCATTAACACATCATACATTACTACAAAAGACTTCAGCTTTAGCCCACACTTCGCACATTGTCTTGACAGTCTCAGTCTACAGGTCATAGATTTGAGTCTGGCAAACGACATTACTTGGTCGAGTGCTCACGCCTCAACCAGGGCGAGTGCACTGCCAAACAAAAGTTTGCTGTACTCTGTTTGATCGCGCTGGCAAAATCTTCACACATACGTGATTGGTAATGGCGGGCTCTTCTGACTATGCGTGCAAGACAACTTCACGATCATTGCAATACTCAGAGATCATAACATATAAAAGAACAATGCTTTTCCTATCCAGTACTTCGCACTTCGACTAAATCTTTTATCATGGTATCGCTCGCTAAATTGCGCCAAAAAAAAAAAGGACAGACCTCGCACTGAAACCGCCCTTTCACGTTGCTACTCATGCGCCCTCTCCTTTCCCTTCCCCTTCGTACTCCTCATGACCATAACATCCGCGTCTTCCTCCTCCTCTTGCACACTCTCCACGTTCGTACTCGTCGTGCTCACGCTGCGGTCGTCCTCCACGCTCGCCCTGCGCCCAAATATCTTACTCAACCCGCTTAATCCACTGTGGCTCCTGCTGTGCTCGCTGCGCCCCAGACTAAACAGCGACCCGGACGAGGTGGTCCGCTTGAAGCTCAAACTGTTGGTGCTGGCATTCCGTTTCAGGCTGCTGCTGTCGTCGACAGATGCTCCGAGCTGCGCTTCCCGCTTCTTCTTTGGGTCCTCGGACTTCGCGTTCCAGGCGGCGTAGTAGTTGTCGGGTGAGACGGAAAGGGTGACGGGTGGTGACGAGGAAGGAGAGTTCTTGATAGATCTCCACGCGGTACGGATTGTGGAGCGGTGGTCTGCGCTATGTTAGATCTTGCTTTCGGCTTGATGAATTGTTTTGATGGAGGTGACGTACGGATGTTTCCTGCGCCGCCGCGGCCATAGACGATGTATGGGTCGGATTTGGGACTTGTCGAAGGCATGGTGATTGATGTGATCGATGTGTGTGTGTATGGGATTCGGGATCAAACACTGTCGTCTCAAGACTGCTTGGTGGTGTAGAGTGCGCAAGCCTGACGGGAAATGACGTCGAATTATTCAGTTGATCTTTGGATATGGTGTATGTGCGGTGTCAGGTGTTGTAAACCTGGATTCTGACGGTTGTGGTAGGATTCAAGTGTCAACGTGCAAAATTACCTCAAAGGGTACTTCACGGGGTACTAAGCCATATATTTCTTCCCCAGACGTGCAGCCCACACGTAGGGGGATGCTCCGACATCGTCACCCCAGGCCTATCTTCAGCCAGCCCTCTCCGAATTGTCCCGCAACCGTCTATCACCTCTACTCCTAGATGCCGTAACCAATCACAGCGCTGTAGGCGTAAAGGCTCAGACGAGCTTTCGTAACTCCAGGCGTCACACCAATGGCCGGTCGCGTGCGAACCACTGTGGAAGACGATGCTTATCAGGATTTGGGCACCGGTAGTCACGTGTGCAGTGATTGTGACTGTCACGATTTGTACGATTTTGATGTGGGTTGGGACCGGCGAGATGTGAATGGACGGGGCGAGGTGGCGGGGCGAATCTGGGGGTGATCCAGGCAGATCTAGCAGAGGAGTCGGGGAGATCGGCAAAGCTTCGAGAAGGGTGATCGAAGGGCGAGAGGAGGGAGAGGGATCGGATGAGGAATGACGCAACCTCACAAACAAAGTCTGAAATCACTCAGCAGTAAATCAAGGGCGCACAAGCGTCCTTAAGACTTGGAAGCATTGTTACGCTCGTATCTTCAACTCGCTGATATAGCGGACAGTTATCGTAGGTATCGGATTGTGTATTGATTGCAAGATAGTCGTCTGGCCGGCGGCTGCAGTGTGACACAACGATTTGTGTAACTACGGAGATCTAGCTTTCAATGCCCAATTCGATTCACGACCGACCCGCTCCAGTAGCGGCGCCACCCATCCGCCATCCTATACTTGTGCTTTTGAGATTGATCTTGAAAATTATCCCTTCCGGCAGTTCTTCACTGCTCATGTAGCGCCGAGGCTCTGAGCGTTCTGGATCCTCCGGCAGTTCCTAACAGCTCATACAACCCCAAAGCCCTTGGCATTCTGGATTGCCAATTCGAGTTTCCGTCTCATCTTATCCTCATCATTGTACTCCGGCAAGTACAGCTTCCCAAAACATGTACTGCTGGTGGGCAACTGTTCAGAATCGCTGCCCATCCGCACGACATTGAACGTGAGGCTCTTGTAACCCGTGATCGGCACCCTGTCGCTCGCCGTGACGAATTCCAAAAGACGTGCTGCATCCTCCTGCGAGAAACCTTGCACAATGTTCCAAAACATCCGCACCGTAGGATGCGTGGCATCGTAGTCTTCGTAGGTAGCGCAGGCTCGCAAATCCGAAATGGAGATATTTTGAGTGCCTTCTACGAGCTGCCGCAGAGTTTTAGGTGTGAAGAGCTCAAGGCTGCGAGGATCGAGACAAGTATGGAAACCTTTCTTGAATGCTTTGAGCTGAGGGCGAATAGTGCGCAGGATCAGATACGTAACATAATCTCTGACAAACATACCACGGTTCTCGTTGTTGACAAGTGGTGTATCACTAGACGAGTGACTTTCATTGTCGTTCTTGCTCATGTCAAGATCGATCTTCTGGCCAAATGCCTCGTAGCTGAAAGCATAGTCGCGCATAAAGACATCTGCCACATCGCCATCTTTCCAGTCGAGCATCGTCTCGAATGACCTAGCAAGATCGGGCCAACCGTCGCGGATATAGTCGATACTGGTATGGTCGTCGAGAAACTTGAATCTTGAATTGAGCATCAAATTATAGAAAGCCAAGGGAAAGGTGACGGGTAAAGTGATGCCATTGTAGATGGCGAGACTAAACAGCACGCCGAGCATCTTGAACTTCCAGAGTGGCTCGAGGGAACCCGGCTGGAACCAAGTCATCCGGGTTTTGGAGTCGATTGTGAACATTCCTGGTTTCATTAGACCTGAAAAAAACAATGTCAAGCTTTCATTTGCTTACCATACTCTGGCGCGAACGCCTGTCCAAGGACGACACGAAAGAACTCGTACGTTACACCACCATGGTCCAGGCCGACTTCACCCTCTTTTTGACCAAGCTTGACTTTCAATGGTTTAAGTAACGTCTTCCTTTCCTGTCGCCAGAGCTGGTCGAGTGTGTCCTTCAATGGCTGCTCTCGACTGACATCAAGAATGAGATAGTCGTTCAGGGTTACTTTCAATCGATGCTTAATCATATACAGATATGGTTCACGGAGGAAAGTGTCCAATTGGCGCAACATCTGCTGGACGTGTTGAGTGTGATCGTACTGGCTCATCATGCTCGTGAGATTTATGACGCGGAAGAATTTGACAAGGTAGTCGGTCGGATGTAGCTCTGCGTACTGCAGAACATGCAGTGTGTTCGGCTGGACTCTCCAGTCAAGGAATTTGACCGGATCCTGGAGGGCGTCCATGTGTTCATGAAGGTAGGGAATTCTAATCATACGAGACCATATGTTGAGCCGACGCTGGTGTTCATCTGTCATAGTCAGTCTCTGCTTGCTAGATACGAGATTGTGTGCTTACGTAGCTGACGCAGAAGCATGATGGCTGCTCCAACACTGGTCCATTTGTTGACTTCCACCTTGCCATCCCAGTTTTTGATGATCGTAGTCTTCAGCCATTCGGCAAGCGTAGCTGTAACTGTCCAGCCGGGTTCCTTGTTGATCGTGTTGGTTGATCCCATCTTGCGCTTGCTCTCTAGCGCAACCTGCTCAACAATCACCAAATGCTGAACCAACAGAGAGGATAATGTTTCTTCTGGTGTGACTACATGGTTCTCCGTTGTTGCAGAATCCGTTTGCAGGGCTGCAAATATGTGATCAAAGCAGTTTCGAACACCGATGACATGTAACAGACGCTTGGCAAGCCTGGCTGCCGGCTCGTACTCGAACGCATCAATTATATTGACATATGGGTCGGCATATTTGTCAGAAATGGCGGTTACGCTAGGAACGATGACTCCCCAAGAGCGCAGACTGCGTAACTGTGTCCAAGTGCGCGGCCAAGCAACTGGCACTGAAGACGTCAAAGCATGAATACAGACCATTATGATATGTGCCGCTTCATGGTTATTGAAATAACGCCGGCGAGTCGTGTGTTCACCTTTGCTGGCACTTTCGACCTTCTGATGAGACTTTGATTCATGATTGGCACCGTTCACAGGCCGTTGGTCGAATGCAGGCGGACGAGTGAGGAGTGCTTCTACGGCAATTGATAGGCTGTCAAATATCAGAGCTCCATTATGCTGACTCCAGTCTCGGAAGGAATTCGCAAGGCGTATAGAGTCTAGGTGCGGCAGTGGCGAGCATTTGAAGGCGTCATTCGAGTCGTGGAAAGACTTCAGTAATGTCTCTGCATCTCCAAGTGTATAGAACAACGATCGGTTTATGAAAGCTTCATCAGGTCCGCTTCGCTGTGATGTTAAATTAGCGCCATCGATGGTATGTGCTGATCTGTGCTCGTGACGTCTACGGCACTCGTCTTTCAAGTCATTCAAGGTGTCGCAGTTCAGACGTGAGGCAGATATGATCGAGCTGTTTTGGTTGGCGTTAGGCGTCCTGGCTGCCTGCTGCGGCGCTGCAGATCCTGCTACTTGGGACCTCGCGAAGGATGGGGAAATCGATGCACCGAGGGTGAATGACTTCCTACCAGTCTTCCTTATTGACATTTTCGAGCTGTCGCCTGTTCTATCGGCAGATACACTGATACCATTCGACACAGGGCCGATCTGATCTGAACTGACGGGTGGATGATAGGGTACTTTGTGAACGAGCTGACCGTCGCTGAGTACAGTAGGCTGCTCCCGCGTTGCTTCTGACTGTCGCTGTACCCGTGAATCGTGCCGTGAGATTTGGCGTGTAGTGTTTCCCGTTCGTGCTGTGACGGGGCTGCCGTTTGCACCATCGTGGCATCTTTTAGCCTGGCCTTCAGTAGGCGATGCGCGTAGAAGGTCGAAAACAGACAGAGCGCTGGGTATCGATTTAGAATACGAGTAGATCACCGACACACTATCATAAAGGTTCTGCCCGATCGACTTCGTGTCCTTCTTGAGCTGATGTCGACTGTCGATTATGCTTGTCAAAGCCTGTGTCTTCATCCGTGTCGCCCGTTGTGCTTCATCCACACTGCTGTTTGAGCCATCCCCTGGAGTCGAATCGATAGCGACTTCAGCCTCGAGGGCCATTGGTGGTACCTTAAGCTCATGAGGGCACAACCCACGATGAGGATTATCTTGACTAGCAAGGTAGTGCGCTAATGCTCGTGCAGTGAGTTCGGTCGGCGGTCGGTAGGGTTTGGCGGCGCCGCGCTTGTTGCCTGAGAGGCATGTTGGAGTATCGCAGTAGGCGCTCTTGCAGCCGTGCCGTATTTGTGACAGGTACCTGCATCATGTCGATTAGACATGTCATCGGCGCATGTGGACAGGTGGTGCATGAGACCTACCGGCGCACAAGGTACTGGAACTTGCGTTGTCTTTCCAACTGCGAGCACTCCACAATTCGGGCAGGGTCGTGCACGTCGATGACATTACTGAGGCGGTGTCCTAGGGCCGGCGAGCATCTTCGAGAGTCAGACGATGGATCGGACGGGGTGGCTGTGCTTGGACTGGACGGCAAGGGCAGTTCATTCTGAGGAGACGGAAAGCCTCCTCCTGACGATGTCATATCATGGAGCGAACGTATGGGTATCGGGCGTATAAATGTAGCCGCAAGGATGATGAGTACCGCATTGCGCAGCTAGGTAAGGCTGGACGCATAAGGTAGCTCCCGCACCAGCTGCGGCTACCATGTGGCTACGACCGGGGTCGCTCTTGGCAGCGTACCCTAAACGCAAACGTCATTTTCAACGTTTTTTGCCGCCGTTTGGTGCTCTGGACGCGATTATAGTATTTTCGCCGTAGTAAACCCTTTGCTGACAAGAATGAAAAAGATCGCGCTTGCTACCCAGTGCCCAGATTCTGATTTTGCCTCCTCGGCCAGTCACAGGCGCCTCAAAAGCCGTTCCGCACAACCCCCACTTGCTAGTCAATTATTCTTCCACGCCCGTCCGTGACCACAATCAGCGCTCGTTTTGACCCTTCACTTTTACAACCCTCTGTTTCCATAAGCCAGACACCATGGCCTCTCAACAGGTGCCTACCCAGGCCAACATCCAGTCCACGCATCCCTTCACTTGCAACACATGTCAGGTCGCCTTTCGTTCGGGTGAACTGCAGCGGGCGCACATGCAGACCGACTGGCATCGCTACAATTTGAAGCGTAGAGTTGCCTCCCTGCCTCCTCTCTCTTCCGAGATCTTCACCGAGAAGGTTCTTGCGAACAAGGCCTCCGCCGCCGCATCTGCCGCTCGGGCATCGTTCGAAAAATCATGCGCCGCATGCCAGAAGACCTACTACAGCGAAAATGCCTATGCAAACCACCTGAACAGTCAGAAACACCGCACAAACCTCATGAAGGCTTCGCGGAACGGACAGAACGATGATGCTGTCTCGGTCAACGGCTCGGTTATGAGTTCTGCCTTCTCTCTCGGCGAGTCCATGGCCGAATCGGAGGCTACCACCGTCGGCGAGAGGGATGTGGCAGAGGTCACGTCTGGGTTGAAGAGCGCCAATTTGGAGGACGGATCCGCAGAGAAGCCCTCTGCAGAGGACGACCAGAGTTCAGTCGCCACATCCAAGATCATTACCGACCCGTTACAAGACTGCCTCTTCTGTAATTACAAGTCACCCACAACAGCGCTGAATCTGCACCACATGGGCCGCTATCACGGCATGTTCGTTCCCGAGAAGGACTATTTGACAAACCCTGAGGGTCTTCTCAACTATCTTCACAGCAAGATCTTCGAGCAGCACGCTTGCTTGAAGTGCCACAAGGTTGTGCACACTGCGTCTGGTATCCAGACGCACATGCGCGATCGTGGTCACTGCATGATCGCTTTCGAGAGTGACGAGGAGCTCGTTGAGATTGGTGAATTCTACGACTTCAGCAGCACATACGATGACCAGGCTGCATTCGATGACATGCAGGACGAGGCAGAGGCATCAGACGATTCAGCGTCAACGACAGGAGGTGGTGTTAAGCTCGGCGCGAGGCGTGAGGCTAAGACCACTACAGAGGACGACGCAGAGATGTCCAGCGGCGAGAATGACGAGGGTTGGGAGACCGACAGCACAGTCTCGAGCGTACCGACAGACGAGATCGGTGCTGTACCTATTGATCGCTCTCACCGCCATAAGGGTCTTCACAAATCGAGACATCACAACCACGCCGATCCCCGGCCTCACCGGGCTGCAGACGGCTTCCACTCGCACGCGCACGCCACACCCACTGCTGTGTACCACGACGAATACGAATTGCACCTCCCCTCCGGCCGAACCGCTGGTCACAGGTCGCTCAATAAGTACTACAGACAAAATCTTCGCAACTACCCTGGCGTCGCTGAGCGCATGGAGAATGCACAGCGCCGTCTCACCGCGCCAGAGAACGATGAGGACGGCGATGCTGAGATGGAGGATGGTGAGCAGCGCGGTCGCGGAGGTCGCGAGATCGTTACTCGCGCCAATGGTGGCTTGGGCATGATTGGTGTTAGCGACAGCAAGAAGAAGGAAGTTGCTGCACTTGAGAAGAAGCAGCAGAAGCAGGCTGATCGTGCAAGGAACAGGTACCAGGCTGGTAACGAGAAGCGGGGCAACAACCAGAAGCACTTCCGTGACCCGCTCCTGCAGTAGTGGTCTGAGACGATTGAGGCTGGGTTTTACGGGCATGTTTGGCGTTTTGGGCATGCGGGTCCTGATAGATACGCATTGAATGAACCACGATATCACTCTGTCACGACATAGCACCCTCTTCTCACGTTGACTGTGTTCATGTTCGCGTTCTGAATATATACCGTGTGTTTGTTGTATTTGTGAAGCTAGTGTCTCTTTTCTATAGCATATATTCGGTACGACAAGAAGTCCAGACGGCTCTTTCGGAATGTCGTGTACCTCCCGAGGTCGCCACATGACTAAGCTAACCCACCAACTCCACAGACGAGCATCTCAAGCGGAAGCTGTGCGCCACCCGACCCCTTTTGCATGATCACTTGGTGAATTGAGCCAGCATCAACGGGAATCATCACAGTCGTGGAATGGCTTCGACTATCGGCAGCCTCCACATCCCCTTCCTGCCGCCCGAAATTCATTTCGTTCTTGCACAGCATATCGCCCGCGATGACCTTCCGAATTATAGGCTGGCAAGCAAAGCACTAGCGGAGGCTGGTAGAAAGCAGCTCTTTCATACCCTAAAACTTCGGAACACCCTGTCCAGTGTGGCCTCATTCAAGTGTATCGTACAGAATAAGCAGCTGTCGAGTTATGTTCGCACTCTGATCTGGGATGCCACTGCATGGCGAGTGGGACCAGACGTAAGAGATTGGCATGAGTGGACGAGGCACTGCGAGATGCGAGCAGAAATTGTTGATCCGGATCAGGCAGTTCTTTACAGAGAGCTCGCCGCAAGTCAACAATACTGGCAGGCTTACGTATCGCGCTTGAAAAAAGAGAAGTTCGCGAGACGGGAACTCGGAAGGATGACCTGCTTTGATAGTTCCTTCTCGTGGAGCTCGTGCTTACCCAACCTGCACACAATCTACGTCTTTCTAGGTGGGCCTTACTCTCCCGAAGAATGGCGTGTGTGCCAGCCTGCGGGTGACCAAAGTAGCCCATTCGAGTCGTGTCCGGCAGGATGGCTGCCCGTCACACGTCCACTGGGTGCATGGCGTGGGGATCGATCAGTGTCTCAAGATAGCATTTTAACAAGAGGTATCTCTAATGCCCTCAAACATGTGGCTGACTGCCGGATATATGGATACAATCCACGCTGGCATGCTTGTATATTTGAGCATGAATGTAGTCTGAGGCAGACGAACCTCAGCGTCAGATACAACACTGCATTTCTCTCACGTCATCCGATTGAACCGCCGAAAGTCTATCATAAGCACCTTGTCCAGTACCCGTCCTTGGAATCTATCAGCTTGAGTCTCCGCAGTCGCGATAATGAGTATGTTGACCCCCGGTCTACAGGACTGCCAACGAAACCAACGGTCGACAACACATTCGAGAAAATGGGAATGGGCTGGGCTACAAAGCCTGATTCAAGGAACGCACTGGTCTGGGAATGCTTACGCAAACTCTCATTGGCTCACTTTGACACCACTCCACGGGCTTTGTTGTCTTTGCTAGCCAGACACAGCTCCACGCTACGAGATTTGAGGCTGCAAGCCATGCGACTAGCCGGCCGCGATTACAGTAAGGCTGCTATGCCGCATGCGTGGGGGAATACATTTTGCGATATAGGATCCACAACAAAGCTGAATCGGGTCGTAGTGGCTGGTGAGTTCCGGAATACGAAGGACGAAAATGATACCTGGAACTTTGATAAAGGGGATATTGCGCGGACTTTATCAAGCTGGATGATACAGGGAGGGAGTTTCCCGTTCAAGGACAGGTGTATTGACAAGTAAAGGAAGTAGAAAAATCAGGACATCAACAGATGGGTAATTTGCATATGGCTTCCCATTCGTCTGATACTTGGGAATTCAACCGTATTGGCATGGCAAGATGCAAAAGACGCTTTGATCAATCACAGTAATTCCAGACCAACGTGTACCGAAAAGCCGCTTAGAACCTATATATGCTACGGTCTGATCGAGAACGAATGCCCTACACAATACTTGGAGGCGTACGAGGTCGAGATCCAAAGTCATCGTTGATGATGGGATATCTCGGCCAATATGTCCCATCTGGAGACGCAGACATAGGCCGGCCAATGCCATTTGTAACCAATGCCGCGGATTGAACAGTCGTGGAGATGCTGACAGTCTTTCTGATAGCGCCACTACTCCTTTTCGTCGTATCGCCCTGTAGACTGTAACCACTCTCGGCGTTGCAGGAGCGCTGCGATGCATTTTTCGGTTCCGAGTAGGATCCCATGACATGAATCCAGAGGATTCGCATTGAGGGAAGGTTATACGCTATTGCTGCCAAGCTTAGTCCCAGTGCTCCTACTATCATTGTTTCTCCGATCGCTCTTGACGTGTTCGTTCCTGTGTTGAGGGCGCGTACGGCATGTATGTGTATAAAGTCCATCAGGACAGCGACGCCGCCGACGGCACTCACACAGCAGATATGTATTTTGCGGCGTAAGGGCAGCTGTATTGCGTAGAATATTGGCATAGGCAAGACGAGAACGTAAAAACTGAGTAGCGAGTTCTCGACATGTCAGTATTCAATGTACTGCCCGAAGCCACTGACTTACCAACGTAACAGGCGCAAAGAGTGCGATCCGAGAATCCATGCACTGTGCAGTTATGCGCTCCAAGGGACGGGAAGACGCTGTTATCGGTTTGCAGCGGAACACGGTGATCGAGGTGTTGAAGATGAGTAGCATTCCGTCAAGACCAAAGCCCATGCCTATCCAGAAACGGAAGCGGGCCCCAGCGGAGAGCTGCAGATAGAAGATGAAGAATGCTGCTCTAACCACGAAATGCATCACAACATCACACACTATGGATGCTACGAAGGTCCACTGCAGTTATCAGTTTACGGTGTCTTCAGGAAGGAGCGGGAGTCAGACCTTGAGTGCCTTGCCACTTGGAGCGAGGAAATTGCAGCTGTTCGGTTCAGGTCTTAAACGTATTAGCATTTTAATCTGTCTCCCACGAGACTTCGAAACCGACCCCGAGCAGCCCAAAGAGAAAGCTTTTTGCCAGAGTACCAAGGCTCCCACGAGAAAGACCTGGTTGCAGTTAGTTACTATTCAACTGGGCGATTGCGATAACTGACCCCGATTAATGTCGACATGAAGTCATCTGCTCTCCAGGTCCGTCTCACTACTCTGCAACAGTAGCATCGCAGCAAGCACGAAGTGATGGCGATGATAAAACTCGTCCAGGTGATAATGTATGTAGCAATCTGCAATGCTCCCGTCATACTCACTAAGGGTTGTTGAGAATGTGGGGGAATAATGCAATGGCTTCGCTGGAGTAATATACTATCAAGCGCTGACCCTCTCTGCTGTATGATCACCTACAGATGGCATTCACGGAATAAATGTGCGTTTGCATCGGGTTGTGAAGGACGCGGCTGAAACCGACAAAGACCGCTACGATCGGGTGGCATAAGTCACAATTTACTTGACGAGTGATACAATACGTGATGGACTGCGCGCTCTGAGAAGGGGACGGCGTCACGATGTCCTTACTTGTAGAATCGTACTGGGCGTCAAGTGACAAGATCGCTCTGATCCTATCCAGCGAAACGAAGCGCTAAGCCCGAATTCCCGAAATACAGGCCGCGATGGATTGTACATATAGAGCTGGCGATGCTGAATCAAGATAACCAGTGCTCAAGCTGAGCAGGTTTTGCTATAATGTGTGGTTATACAAATAAAGTTTGCCTGTCACAGAACACTGTCGTTGAACGATCAGGACCCGACACATTCGTGACCCACTGGATCCCCACTTCCGATATGCGAGTGCAGATGACGCTAACTTTGAGAACAACGAAGACTCGGACGATGACCCACATTCCATACACAGACGTGACGAACCGCTTAATCACTATTTTTTTTGATATATATCTTCTACAAATTATTGAGCTTTCATCAACAGTACCATCTCCGGTATAGTCCAGAGGCTAGGATATTCCGCTTTCAACCGATCAATCGATTGAAGCACCGGAAAGACCCGGGTTCGATTCCCGGTACCGGAAACAGCCGTTTCTTTTTGCTTTCGCATTTGATTTGTTTTTGGGGGATGAGGGTAAAAGGAGAGTCATGAAGTGTGAAGAGGACGTCGCGTATCCGTCCACATAGCTCCCCTCTGTTTTGGTAGAGAGGATGTAGATCAGCGGTACTGTAATAGCCTTTTCTTTTGTGTCTGAAGTTCCTCTTCGTACCGAAGTGGGCCGCCTAAGGTTAGGGGGTTCCAAGGTGTATCGCACGTTGGAATTCCACGTATTGCCCATGCGACCGTAGCGCGACTGAAATTCCTCCTTGTTGCGCGACAAGGAGACAGTACTATTGTCTGCTATATTGCCGAATGCAAATGCCTTCATTTCTCTGCCCATAGATACATTGTGGAGTCGCCCACTAATATTGTCTTTAATAAGTAGGCCCAGCATATACACAAACTTCAACGCACCATCCAGCTCTTAAACATCACGCCACACGCTCTCAGCAAGGATCCGAATAAATGCTGCCAGATACATTCTTGTGTGAGCTACGCACAAGGAACCCACCAACGAAACCACTCCACCTCGCTTGATGTTGAAGAACGGCCCACTATTTGCTGCGACCAGCACAACCCTCATCTGTGCACAAACTGCTTCCCCTGCTGTCTTTTGTTTGATGAGTATATAGTCGATGTATTCTAGCGAGCTTCCATCAACCAATCAAGACGCGGTGCCAGAGTGGTTAATGGGTATGACTCGAACGAGTTCATCAACTAGATATCATATGGCTTCGGCCGCGCAGGTTCGAATCCTGCCCGCGTCGTTCTTTTTTGACCTGGTCATGCTTTTTGCTCCAGCAATCTGATTGTTGACCCTGTTTGCTTGTATGCGTAGTGGTTGTCCGTGGGCTCTTTGGAAGTAGTTCTTACTGGCGAAATGAGCAACTTCCGCTAGATAGTCGAGACGACCAGTGCTTCCGCTTGCAATTATTTTTCGCCCTACAAATCATCACGGAACAGCTGCAAAACCGACAAAAGTGCTTGGTTTGAGCAGCTAATAGCCTTTGACATCCCCTCGCGCTGCGTCATGAACGTGACCGCGCGCAGGCGCGACGCGTGCCCTCTCTATGGGCCGGAACTTTACCCTACAACAACTACATTACACACCACCACATAAACATGGCGAAGGCCTCTGTGCCTAAATTACAACGAACTATCAGCGCGAACAACAGAGAAACGCCATCTGAATCTCTTGAAGCTGTCGGCACAAGACCTCGGCGCGCACAACGACGGCCCACCAAATCAGCACCTTATGAGCTTGCAAATCACGCAAAGGCTTTCATTGAGGGATTCCAGTGTAAGTACACTTATTCTTAAAAGAGGCTTCCCTAAGGTGTCCAGTCGCAAATGCGTACGAATTTCTCTGTAGTCTTTTAGCAGCAGGCACCTCCATCTCTACACCCGCACAGCCTTACGTTGGCTTCCTTCCACCGCCCACGCAAATCGCACTCGCCGCGTCCCTGATCCCCCATAAATTCAAAACGATATCGGCGGAGAATCTCAGAGGCTCCAATGCAGCGCTCCACTATTTACAATGTCTGCTCAACACAATCGAGGCACCTGCCTATCCATACATACGGCAGGCTTTCACTTTCCCTGCCGATCGCACAAGGCGACGTCCACGTGGATACAGAAACGCTACTAGAAGTCTGTCCCCTGAGGAAGATGACGGCATTGACCACCTGTATTGCGAAGTCGCAAACGACAAGAGCCTATGGTACAGAGCAGATGACTTCTGGCACGTCGTTGGCTGGGCTTTCAATTGTTCTGTGGCATACAAGAGACGATGGGAGAGATGGAAACTCTGGCTGAAGGTCATGATGGATTTGTTAGAAGCAGACTGGGAGGTTTGCGTCAAACAAAGCCAACGTGACAATACCAATGGAGAAGTTGTACTGCAGCAGAGTCTTATTTGGCTCTATCTCTCGCAAGAGAGTCAAGATATGACCCGGACAGCAAGGCGACGCATAGTGAAAGCCATCTTTGCAGTCGCATCAGTCGAGTCCGTGAGAGACTACCCTGAAGTGTGGGAGAATGAGACAATAGAGCCGACAGAAAAAGCCAATAAGAGGCAAAAACTCGGCAACGTCGATTTCGAAACTGGAGAAGTGGCAGACTACGACAGCGACGAGGAGATGAAGGAGGCTCCACAACGACCCACAAGGGCGATAGAACGCAGGTCTGAAGTCACTGTTCTACCCAACCTTCCGGATATCAACAACGGCGGGTTGACCTTACATGATGCGATAGAACGACTTGGCGGTAACGATGCAGTGCACTTGCGGCAGCGACTTGTGGCGTTGGTAAGTCGTTACGATTAGACTCATACTCGATACTGATACTTCATAGCTCGCACAAGTAGCGATCAAACTCCCAAAACACTTCACGATCCTTAGTGACTGGTTCGACAACGTAGTGGAGGAATTTCGCTATCTGCCGACAATGCTCTTCAGCATATTTCTTCCTACACTGACTGTACCTCGCCCCATGAAGTTCATGTTCCTTGCAAATTTGTTATTGCCTTTCGTCAGTGGCTCATTACCGGACTACTTTCGATACGACCCAACGCAACAGCATTTCGAATCAATTTTACTGCCTCTGAAGGCTGGCCAAAGTTTCGCAGCAAACGCCAAGGTTTCTCTGATTCTTGAGCAGCTCTTTGTGCTCATGGTTGCAGAAGATGGGCTTCAGGCCACAAATGCATTGCGGGAAGCGATGCAGGCTGGAATACAAGCCAGACATGACGTGTACGGTTCTGGTAGAGGTAAGAAGGGCAATGCTGGAGAAGAAAAGCAGGCACGGGAGCTCATGGAAGCTTGCTCACGACGACTCATGGGGATGCTTGAAATGCTTGAGATCATGGCAGGTAAGCCGCCACAGAAAAAGGCATATCGCAAAAACAACTCCTTCCTATCTTTTGGGTCAGGGTCCCCACTCTCTTCGGCGCCTAGCGACACCGAGGAGGACTAGCCAGCCCTTAGATCAACACTGAGACAAATGTGATCATCGATGAGCACTGTTTAGGGAGTGTCCAGACAGGAAATCCAACTTGAAGAAAATTCAATACCTTTTCAGTTCTCTTCGCCACTCCTTCCGCCTCTAGCGGTGCCTCCCTCCTTCTTCTCCGCAACCCACTCGCACTCTTCTGCCTTCCCGTCCAATTCTTTCCACCCGCCTATTTCCATCTCTTCCAGTGTCTCATTGCTCTGCCTCAACCATTGCCACTGTAGTACAATTTGACTGATTCTGATGATTAGGCCCTTGTCACTCCACTGACTCACTTCTTCGTCGGTGAGAAGCAAGTAGTTGTCGAGGGGTGTAATGTAATGCTTCATGCGATCCTTAACGCCATGTGTTGGGTAGCCCTTTGATGGCGCAGCAATCAGTGTGGGCCATACATTAGGCATTAACTCCCTTCTCTTGTAAACCGTCTCTCTTGGCTTTTCTCCCGCTTCGTCCATAGGAGTATCGACAGGCTCTGCAAGCGCACTTGAGTTCCCTGCAATGATGGTAGGTGGGACTGAGAGGACACTCATATCCCTCTTGCTCACTGGGCCTTCGCCCATCATCCACTCCCGGACCATGTCGTATCTCAGCACCAGTCTGATAGCCAGGTGCTTCTTACGATTGTACAACCGCCCCATGGCTGCTCTGTTTTCGGCTATTTGCTCAGGCAACAAGGTTCGAGTGATCAGGAATAGCAACTCCTCGAGCAAGAAACGCGCCTGTTCACACTTCACGCTGCTTTCTTGTCCAAACGCACTATTCAGTAGTTGCGGCCAGTTTGTTGATGTGGATACGACCTGCAGGAGTGCTTCCTTCACTGGTGTTGTAGCGGCATCAAGCAGACCCCACTCCAAGATGGCGTCAAGACTGGCTTCGAGGGTGCCGTAGAATGGGCTTGGAACTGTGGGAGGGAGGTAGTAGTGATGCGGTATGCGTGCTGGATGAGCCGCTTCAATGCTTGGTACGGTGTCTGCAGCGTTGGAATTCGCGCGCAAGCCGCGTGTACCGCTGCGCCGCGTGGACAATGCCATTGAAGAAGGGGGAGGAGCGGCGATGTCATCTGAGAAATTACTCTGGGCACGAGAGCTACGGCGAGACGGGCCAGCCATCGTGAGGTTGACAAATATGTGAGGTTGATTGTGCCGGAGGAAGAATGCAAGAGAGAGTCTTTGGCGCCTGTGTGGTTTGTTGATTGTTCACTCGGTATAGTGAAGGGGAGTGCGTTGTCAAACTAGGTAGGTGATGGATTGTTTACAACACAAGAGCTACCTGGAACGATGATAGTGCCACAACCAGTGCCTTTCACTTCGATCGCAATTCATCTGCTACTGTCACCTCTCTTGTGACAGTGATACCAACATCGGGATTAGGCGACGCACGCCTAAGCTCAGCCTGCTTGAATAACTCTTCTTCGGACTCTGTGTGTGGTACGTTGTGTTCCATCCTAGTAATGGTTCCTCTCGAGACCCTATCGCTCTTTCCCTTAGAAGATAGCGCAGATAGCTTGTAGGCCTTCTGGCGAGCATAGTTTCTGGCTGAGCCAGCCGAGCTTCCACCTGTAACCTTTGTCCACAACGCTTTCAGTGACGGCAGGTTGACGGCAACAATGGCTAATTGTATCTCAATTGCTGCAACTATGACCATTTTTCCGAGGACGTATGAAAAGTCTGGCGACGAGTTGAGCTCGAAGAGCGGTATCAGGCGAAAGCAGGCGACGAGGACCGCAGAGGCACCAGAACTAATGACGGACAAAACAGCGACTTTACGGCGAAGCGACATCTGGAGATTGATGACGGTGGAAATTGGCAGGATGAGTATATAGATGTCCGTGACTATATTCTGTTATCTGGTTTAGCACGAAAAGTAGAAGCATGGTCGTGTAACTCTGATGCGTACCAGTACCGAGGGAACAACCAGAAGAGCGAGTTTCGGTATACACTTGGCGTCCGGGTGTGTTCCGGGGTGAAGAATCTCATCAAAGGGCACGCATTGTAAGCATGCAATCACACTGGCTTGATTAGCTCTGACAAGGCCTTAAATGCTGCAGGCTTACTCGTTTATGATGAACATTGCGACGTTGATGGCCATACCAAAGAAGACGAGCCTGCGGAATGTCTTGTCTGGCGACAATCTAAGGTAGAAGGTGAGGAAGGCAAATTTAATGGTGAAATGGACGAAGTAGTAGTACAGCTCTTCAATAAAGAGGATCTTGAGGATCTGAAGCTGCTGCGCTGCGCTGATTGCGTCTATGTGCCTTCGCATTACTTGTCAGCATATAATCGAGCATGCTTCGCAACATTTGCACTCACAATCCACATCCTGCATGGAGAAACAAATGCAGAATCACCTGTTGACCGCAGCTTACTCCCTATTATAACAGTGTCAGAATTGTCCATTCGAATCTTGCAGCATGTTCTATTGACCTACAATGACGAAGAGCGCAATATTGTCGTCTGTTCCCCATGCCTTGAGCATGAAACGTCTGCAATAGACTCGCAGAACAGCAGTCGATAACCCGATGGCAAAGGTGACATACGCTACAGCGTATGCCAGCGTCTGTAGATATGTATCAGCCATTTGGAATGTGAATGAGCACTCTCAGACTTTTTCCAAAGGGGCAGATTCCGGCTTAACTCACTCTTACGACATCACATGCTGTCACAGACCAGGGAGATTTTCGTAACCGTGCATGTACGTGAGAGCCCCGTTGCTGAGTGAGTTCCGACATGTTGGTACGACCCACATGCATATGGCTGAAAAAGGAGTGGACAAACAGCCTTCCGACATGCTGAAGGGCCGGGGAAAGCAAGCCGTCTTGCCGCTGATCTTAATGCCCGTCTTCGTATTGCGTCGGAAACTACTCTGCTTGCATATTTCTTTACATGATTGGCTTCTAGCGGAGGAGCCCAGCTCTACGGACATGTTCTAAAAAGAGATATGGCAGCTGCAAGCTGGCTTGGGCACATCAAAGCGACCTTGGCGACGTCACAAGTGTTTGCTTATCGTTGCGCGGAATACGTATGCTCAATAGGGGCGAACTGATTGGAATGCGCGAGAGGTGCACATCACAGAAGCAGTCTTGGTAAGATTGTTAGTAAGATGTTGTGGTGCAATGACCGCGTCTTGTGCACTGGTGAACACAACTAGCTCAGGCGTGAGATTCCCTTCAGATTTTGTTACCAAACAGACCAATGCGCAAGCAGAGGCGCTCTCAGGGAATATGAAGGGTCTCAGACCCCAACCTCGCGTGAGGCGGTTAACCGTCGTTCCTACGGCACGACCCTAGTGAGCCGGAGAAGATGTGGGGACGGCTCTCTCCCCAGCCAATCACCGTGCACAGCTGCTTCTCTACCCTTTCCCGCCCTTGCCTGTTCTCGTTCAACACTTTCTCCGTTAATGCAAACCTCCGCTGAGACTGAATGTACCCGAGACCATGTTCAATTGGGATCAACTAGTGCACGGCCTAATGCAGTTTCTTCGTATTCGCTGGGTCGCGAAGGAAGGTAGCACATGGTCATACCTGACATGCGTGTAGCATGCGAAATACGTGATAAGCGTTGTGCTCCCTTACTCAATGCCTTCTTCCTGGCTCTCTTACCCATCGATTCACAGCTCACCTGGGATAGTCATGTCTGCAAACCTACAGTCGCTCTTCAGCAACACAAGCAGCACTGCTGGTACTGCGGTCATACTGGGTCTCCTGTTCCACCAAGTTGCCCGCAATGTTGAGTTTGAGCTGTATATGTTCCATTTCATGGCCATAGCAACCTCCTCGTACTTTGGCCTCGTATACGCACTTGCTTCTCTCTACAAGCAAAGTCTGTACGGCGCTTTCTTACGAGCGACCGTCTTTGCTACGAGTTTCTCCACCACTGTGCTTCTGAGCATTGCCGTATACCGGCTTGTCTTTCACAGATGTCGCAACTTCCCCGGTCCTTTACCAGCCAAGCTCAGCCGCTTCTATGCAACTTACCTCAGTGCCAAGGATGTGCAATATTTTAAAGAGCTGGCTGGGATGCATGCTCGATATGGGGATTTTGTGCGAACAGGTGACTAAGTCATTATCTGCTGACATCAAAATGTTAACGAATGGACAGGACCACGCGAGATCTCTGTTCTTCGCAAATCCGCAGTATCTGTAATCTACGGGCCCAACTCTGAGACGCGCAAGTCAACTTGGTACGGGCAGACTGGCAACGACCTGAAGAAAACGTCAATACACATGACGCGCGATCAAGAATCACACAAGCAACGACGTCGAGCGTGGGACCGAGGTTTCTCTATGAAAGCTCTTGCAACGTATGAGCCGCGGGTCAAGGCTAAGGCTGATGCATTGATAAGACAGCTTCGCCGGTCATCACAACCTTTCGATGCATCTGCCTGGAGCATGTACTTCTCCTTCGATGTGATGGGTGACATCGGATTAGGTAAGGACTTCAGCAACCTAACAAGTGGTCACGAACATCCTGCTATCAAGGGCATCCACGACCACATGAACATGCTTGGTATCCTGAGCACTGTTCCCTGGTTGCTAAATATTCTCGGGTCCATTCCCGGAGCGGCAGCTGGCTATCAAAGCTTCTTCAACTTCTGTTCCAATGAGATTCAGACCAAGAACAAGACCTGGGAGAATGAGAAGTATCCACAAGATATTATATCTTGGCTTCTGAAGGCTGTCAAAGACAAGGATGTCTGCGCACCGCCTTCTCCAGAGGCCCTAGAAGATGACACTAGGGTAGTGATCATTGCCGGAAGGTAGGTTTGAAAGCGATTTCTGATGTACTGCTTTAACAACTGATAGTGAAACGACTGCGACTACTCTTGCTGGTGCTCTCTACTATCTGGCCAAGTGCCCCGACAAGCAGAAGAAGCTTCAAAAGCTGCTCGATCAAGCCATCGAGGGTAACAATGCGTGGGCGTACGAGAAAGTGAAGACTGTGACGTACATCGACGATTGGATCAACGAGACTTTGCGCCTACGTCCCGCACTCCTGACAGGAGGTCCTCGCGAAACCCCACCCAAGGGTATTCAGATTGACGATGTCTTCATACCCGGAAACACAAATGTTCTTGTACCCACATCCCTAATTCACCGCGATCCTCGATGGTGGCAAGACCCTGAGGACTTTGTCCCTGAGCGCTTCGGAGAGAGAAGACAGGAGATGGGCACAGATCAAGCACCATACCTACCATTTTCACTGGGAAAGACCAGTTGTCCTGGCAAGAACCTTGCGCAATTGAGCCTACGGATCGCACTTTCGACCATCGTTCAGAATTTTGACATCTCATTCGCTCCTGGTGAGACCGGCGAGGCATTCGACAAGGAGATATTGGATACCTTTACAGTCACGCTACCTCCACTCTATCTGAAGTTCAATGCGAGATAGTGTATTGAAACTCAGTTTGTTGCAAGGTAAAGTCGTCATAGTAAATGGTCGAATTGGTGTGGTCAGTGAAGCAGTACCATGACCGATATCATGTATTGGTGATCACTCTGCAACTGAATCATCCCCATCCCGAATATGGTCTCACAGCGCAAGGTCAATGTATGACCGGGGGAAGTAACGGCAAGCTCGCACTGTAGCTGTGAATGACATGTCAAGACTGAAATTCAATGGTATTATTTTAGAGGATACTCCTTGTGTTGATATTCAAGAGTGATTGATATGTTTGTGTCCAGAATTTTGGGTGAAGCGTACTTCGAGTTTCGACCAATAGTATCGAGCCGGTAGAAGTGTACCTAGATCATACTTATCTATGATAATCTACCTGATATAGTACAGGCGGGAGCCTACATGGAACAAGCACAACGTACATAAGATATGCTAAGTCGATCCGAATCAGAGAGTACGAAGCCAGGTAGCCGATATGGCGGCGGTTATAAATCTTTTCCCTTGATCGACCGCGATGACTGTGAGTTACGCTGGGCGAGGCTGGTGAGACTGGGTCGATGGGGCGGCTAGAAGTTGCGCTAGCGCGCTGCAGCCAACGTTCTGTCGCGCCTTCTCCCATTGGTGTGCCTTCCGTAGGTCGCGTCTGCGGCGCGTTTCCCTCGTGCCTGCAAGCATGCCTTACGCATGTCTACAAGCGAGCAAGTAAGCTTTCTGTCGCGACTGCAACGTGCTCACCACGAGCGCAAGACGTCACACAAGGCGGTCAGGCTGTGACGATGCTCTGGCCCGATGATGTCGGTGTGCGGAGCAGCAATTAACGGGATGGACCCCCTGTCACTGCAGCCAAGACTGTGAGTGGACCCTTCAATTCGCGAATGGGCGACAGGCTAGGCTAAGCTAATGGCGACCTCCTGATGCTCCTTTCTGAGTGTCGAGGCCGTGGACTGCCCAGCGCCTCTCCTGTCCCTCCTGTCTGTTCTGTCTGCGTGTAGTCGTTCCTTGCTGCTGCATCTTGAAGCGCAGTGAAATTTCGTAGCGCGTTTCATTGCGCATTGCCCTCACAGACCCCGGTCCCCACCTGCAACCGCCGCTTCGAAACGCTCTCGATACCATCGCGTGCCCTCAGACCGACCGATTCAAGCCTGGATGCTTGCCTCATAACGCCCTCGCAATGACGGAGGTGACAGCCACCACCATGGACGTCAAGAGTAGTGCTACAACCCCCACTGTCGAAGAGTCACGGCCACCCAGAACCCATGTCGATTCAACGCCGCTGCCGACTGACTCTATGGTGACCGTGCCGCTGTCTGAGGCTGGGACCAACGACGACGATGCCCGGGACTCTGTCATACGGCCGGAGATCATAGTGGAGGAGCGAAAGTCGTCATCGTCGCGGCCAAGTTCAGACGAGATTCATAAGGCATTTGGCCGTCGCGGGAGTCAAGCCAGTATTGTTGCATCCACTTCGGGTAGCCCTACTGTGTCGGTCCACGATGTCGATGCAGCGGACACACTCAAATCGACAAGGTCGAGAAGTGGTAGTGATAGCTCTGGGGATGCCAAAGTCGACTGGGCGGAGCTGGAGAAGAAAGAGACACAGCAAAATCACGAAGGCCAGGACGATGTAGGTTCGATGATCTCCTGGCATGCGGATGATGCTAATATTTGCAGGCCATGGCGTTGCTCCTGGCGCGGCTCGAACAGGAGAACGATGCCCTGATGTCTGATTCCAAGGCAGGAATGAAGCCAACTTTTAAAGGCTCTCGCGCTCGTAGCCAGTCCCGCCCACCATCTTTCCAGCAATTGAAGCGCCTCGTGCAAAATGATGCCGCAGAGGTTCGGTTCTCACAGCTTCCGTCGCCGCCACCCATGACTGAATTGGAGTTCTGGGCAGCTCTTGTCCGCGATTATCCACAAGTGGTGCAGCGCTTGCCCACGCTGTGTCTTAACAAGATCCGTGGCGGCATTCCTGCACCATTGCGAGGAGTTGTCTGGCAGAGTGCGTCAGGTTCTCGGGACAAACTAATCGAAGATCAGTACGAATCGTTGTGTGGAGAATCAAGTCCCTATGAGAACATCATCAATAAAGACCTTGGTCGGAGCTTTCCAGGCGTGGAGATGTTCAAGGACCCAGAGGGCGAAGGGCAGAAGATGTTGGGTCGCGTGCTGAAATGCTTCAGTCTGTACGACAATAAGATAGGGTATTGTCAAGGTCTTGGCTTCCTGGTTGGTCCGCTTCTCATGCAGATGGGCGACAAAGAGGCCTTCTGTGTGCTTGTCAGGTACATCACCCAAGTCGAAATTTGGGACCGCTGCTAATGTTGACCAGACTTATGGAAGACTACGATCTTCGCTCTTGCTTCCTTCCTGATCTTTCAGGCCTCCACCTTCGCATCTTCCAGTTCCAGAAGCTGCTGAGCCAACACATGCCAGACCTCGCCCTGCACCTTGAAGACATGCAGATTGAGTCTGCATATCTTTCGCAATGGTTCCTGTCGTTCTTTGCTGTCACCTGTCCCCTTCCTATGCTGTTCCGCATTTACGATGTTTTGTTCGCCGAGGGCGCCTCGGAAACCATCATGCGTGTTGCTCTTGCTCTTATGAAGAGGAACGAGGCTAAGTTGCTGTCATTGACTGAGATGGAAGATGTCATGCAACTGCTACTTGGCCGCCAATTGTGGGATCCGTATGGCCGAAACGCTCACTCAGCGGATGACCTGGTCAGTGACTTTGTCTCATTTACGAATGATGTCACCAGAGAGAAATTGCAGGGTCTGGAGCAGCAGTACAAGGAGGCGCAAGAGAAGGAGTCCGCTAAGCAGCAGGTCAACAAATCCGCGACCTCGTTTTTAGGCCGCCTGTGGGGACCCTCTAATTCGTCCACGAAGTCCGTGTCATTGAGCCCGGGCCTATCCGCGCCTTCACGCCCTGTCAGCTTTCTAAGGAGGACACCGTCTAAGCAAAGCCTGGCTTCTACGTTGAATTCGACTGCTGAATCCGACACATCAGCCATCACTCAAAGTACAGCCATGACCGACATCTCTCGCGCTTCGCATGCAGACACCATGTCGATCAAGTCAGGACATGCGTCCATGGCAATGAGTATCTCTGCGAAAGACAGGGACTTGCACTACCAGATCGAGCAGCTCCTCATGTCAGTGAGCCAACTGCAGCGACAGAACAGCGAACTGGAGGCTGCCTTGCAGAAGCAGCGCGAGGACCGTAAGGAAGACCATCGAGTTGTACGGTCTGTTGTCGACAGGATCCGGAAGAAGGACTCATCGTTGTCTGCGCCATCATCACGGGCGTCACGAAGAAGGACCACTATCACAGCTGCTACTGACGTCCCTCCAAGCGGCGAGTCGTCCCCAGAATTGTCAGGGGAGGACGCCGACATAGTGGAAGCTCTCGAGAGTCAATTCCCGGTCACGCAGACACATCACCGCGCTTCCTCTATGTTTGAGACCAAGCAGCTACTTCGCGATAACTTGGCGCGGACTAAGGAGCAATTAGCCTCGGAGACATCACGAGCGCAGGCGCTGGCTCGCGAGCTCGATGATCGTCAAGCGGAGCTCCAAATTGCTCGAGACGCGGTCAAAGATACCAGGAATCGTCTTGCAGACTCATATAATCAAAACCAAAGGCAGGAGAGAACAATCAACGAACTGCGACAAAATGCCCGCAAGGCTTCTGCAGCAGCGAGCTGGACCGGTGCGGATGACACCTCGCCCAATACCACTCCTACATTGAGTAGAAGCACTACGTCTGAGAGTGGGACGGGACTAAGAGAATTCCGTCTTGGTCGCACCGCGTCGCAAAGATCGACACGCGAGCATCCACCCCCAACTACCTTCGCGAAGCGGTCTTCATCGCTCGCTATGCAACCAGTTCTTGCGAACGACAACAATGCGCCAGCTGATAACGAACAGCTGCTGCTCGAGCTCGTGAACGCAAAGACCGCGGAAGCTGTTGCGCGACAAGAGCTCGAAGAGATGAAAGCAAAATTTGAAGGGTTGAAAAGGACCATGATTGCGCAGCCAAATAGTGCATCAGCCAGCCCAGCGGTAACGCCCATATCAACCCCTGCTGCTGTACCTGAGTCCAGGAAGGAGGGTGCAGCAGCAGGTGGCTGGACATGGGGCGGGTGGAAAAGGACGGTCAGCACGTCCAACGCCAACATCTCATAAGCAGAATACAGCGGGCTCGGGACATGTACAACAGATGTTTGCTGCTTGCGTCCTTTTACGAGAAAGATAATGTAAGAGATACGGGCACCGGATGCCACATTCGATTTCTCGTGTATGAAGATACCTTGTGCTACTTACAGCACTTTGACTTTTCCAGCGGATGCATAGTTGAGAGCATAGCGTAGATTTTTTTGCAGCGAATAGAATAGTCTTCGTCCCTGGCCATACACACCTGCTTTCTTTGATGCTGACTACATGGTGACAAACGAGTGTTCAGGATTGCCCACAGCGGCTATCGGAAATCCATGACATTTCCGTTTCCGCTTCCATCTCAAGTCAGCTCTAGCCTTACCCCAAGGAAGTAAACCTTCTTTCGATGCGCGTCAAGGGAGAAGAACAGGCATTGGACCAGCCAGTCACCAAGTAGATGAGTCGGTTCGTCTCGCAGGCTTAGGCGTGAGCGACTCCAAAGTATGGGCGAGATTGCGCAACATTCCCTTGATGGACTACAGCGCACGTGAGCATGTACCGAGCACCGAGGATATCTAAACATCGACATATCGTGATCTCAGGCCCAAGCTAGATATATGTCAGCCTAGAACTTTGGATTATCGCAGCACTAGAACCCCAGATTTCCCCGCGACTCCATCACGTTAGCGGAATTCGGCAGTTGCGTTAGCCCCTTTGTTACCGGTCCAATTCACGCCACAACAAAGCTTGTGCATCTTTATCGAGTCAAACCGCCGTCACATCGACTCAATGATAAGCTGCGGAACAAAAGAGCGACCCAGAGCATCTGCCGTACCCACAACCGACCCCATACCCCGCGCTCACCCGCACTCTCACCTAGCGATCGTAGAGTCTTGGGGTCGTTCCCTGTCTACAGGGGTTGCGGCAGATTAATTTCATACCGGGATCTCTGCCTACTGGGCGACAAATTGATCTCGAAATGACAGGGTCTTCGTCTATGACAGGAGCAGCTACTTAGTTCTGTGCACACTCATGTCCGCGTCAATGGAGACAAAGGTCGGTCCAGTTTCACGGGCGTTCAAGTATATACCAAACGCGTGCAAATAGATCTGTCCAGATCTCAGACCGACAGTGCTGCTAATCGGACCGCATCGTGTCAAGCGATTAAATGACTGCCGGTAGCTGAGCGTCGCGATGAGTGGACGGCGCCACCGGTCCTTGGTGGCTGAATCTTACCAACTGTAGCGCATTAACGACCGCGTGGTCATGTCCGCATCAGATTAAGCGCGCAACCAAGTTCCATTAGGGCCGACATCAGGACCTGCTGCATACTCCAGATCGCAATACAAAGCATCTGCCTGTGCACCTGCTTTGTCCACTGCTCGCAATACATCATTCAAGAGTTGGGTACTCCTCAGCCAACATCGCCGCAATGGCTTCCAAAGATTATACCGAAGATGTAAACACTCTCTCCCAATTGTAATACACACGTACTGATCAGTTTGTAGGAGCGCCAGCAGCTCGAACAAGAGCTCCATGTCGAGATCCTGCCTGGTACAGAGATCATGGCCGATACAGGGAGCCATCACTTCGTCAAAGGCTCGCATCGAGATGTCCTTGTTCCACAACCGTCTGACGATCCAAACGATCCTCTGAATTGGTCTACCTGGTGGAAGCTAGCGTGCATCTTATCCACATCTTTGGTCACTTTCAGCCAAGGATTTGGCCCGCTATCACTGGCTCCCATGTTCCCTGCTCTCATGGAAACATTCAAATGCGACCTGACTCAAGCCATCCAATTCACTGGCGTTTGCATATTGGTGCTGGGGTTTAGCAATTTCATCTGGTGAGACATCTCGTCCAATGGCAGAGACACCCACTGACTTCTTTCTGTGTAGGGTTCCCATCAGCACTTCCTTCGGCCGCCGACCGGTGTTTCTTCTTAGTCAGCTCATCAACTTTGGCACCAGTATCTGGCGTGCTAAGGCCAACTCGTATGGCTCCTTCATGGGTGCATGTATTGTCAATGGTATTGGGGCTGGTCCTGCCGAGACAATCATGCCTCAAGTCATCGCCGATATCTTCTTCCTGCACGACCGCGGCAAGTGGAATACACTTTATTGGTATATCCCATCCTTCGGCAATACAAGTTCATTAAGTGCTAACGGCTTGTGATAGGGTTGTTTATATGGTCTGTCATCCAAAACTCAGTCTTTCAAGACCGTAGACTAAATATTGATTAGGGCTCTCTGATGGTTGGACCCATCGTCTCCGGTGCCATGACTGAGGATCTTGGCTTCCGTAGCTTCTGGTGGCTCAACACAGGAATCATCGGACTATCATTCCTAATGGTCGTCTTTTTGTTCCCAGAGACACGATTCCAGCGCGAAGATCCAGCAGTCATTGCCTCAAAGCACAACCACACCGCCGATCTGACTAACGAGAAAGCCGGCGCAACCACTACAGAAAACACCGCTTCGTCCTCTGACGACGGCGAGATCCGCCACGTTGAGACTGCGACCTCCACATCCCCAGCCCACAACGGCAGCAATGAGCTCGCCCTCACCGACACCGCAGCCCGCGATCCCTACCTCGGCATCGGCCATCCCGGCCGCTGGCAATGGCGCATCTTCCAGCCAAACGCACACCCTTTCCGCAGCATCTTCCTTGATCTGTGGATCCCCTGGAAGCTCTTCGCGTTCCCTATCGTCGAATTCGCCGCCTTTGTCGTCTCTTGGTCATGCTCCTCCTTCCTCACCATCAACCTAACCCAATCCCAAGTCCTCGCGCTCCCGCCCTACAACTTCCGACCCGCAACCGTGGGATTCACTAACTTCGCCATCATCGCTGGCGCACTCATCGGCCTGTTCACTTCAGGCCCGCTGAGCGACTGGGTTGCTGCGCGCGCGACGCGCAGGAATGGTGGTGTTCGCGAGCCGGAGATGAGACTTCCCGCTATGATTCCGTATGTAGTCATCATGTTCCTGGGTAACATCGTGGTGGCGATTGGGTACGAGAGGAAGTGGCCTTGGGAAGCCATCGTCATCGTCGGGTACACATGCGCTGGCATCCAGGTCGCCGCGCTGCCTGGTATTGTGAGCACGTATGCAGTCGACTCGTACAAGCCCGTTGCTGGCAGCTTATTTGTGGCCATCACCGTTAACAAAAACGTTTGGGGTTACGGATTCGGCAAGTTCATCACGCCGTGGAGTATGGAAGCTGGGTAAGTCTATAAGCAGCAAGCAAAAAGAGTCCATTGTACTGACGAAGGTGACCAGATTTATCCCTCCCATCATGACGAACGCGAGTCTGGTGCTCCTGTGGTGCTTGTTTGGATTCTTGTTTTATTTCTACGGCAAGAGCTTCAGGAGGTGGACTAAGAAGAGCAGCGTGCACAAGCTCTGAGAGAGGCGTGGCCTGAGAGCTCAATGATAGGTTCATGCTGCAAAGCTGTAGACATCGTTCATAGAATGCCAGAATAAACGAAACTTTGACGATCACAAGATTCCTGCTGCCCTTGTTCGGAATATAATCCCACATTGATTTCTATAAAACAGAGCTCTCATGCACGACATGTTGGCTTCTTGATTCTACTAGCCCTCATGCTTTTGATTGGATGCATCTAACTATGTGCCTACTCAACTTCCTAGCCTTACAAAGGTCGCTGCTCTGGGGTCAGAACTCAAGCGATCGCAAACATGATTTTGACTTGCTTGATCCCATTAACATTGACACGTTTTAAATATGTGAAGGATATTAAACAGTAGGAGCGTTTTGTGTACCAACGGCCCTCTTCCACCACCATATCCTATGGATCAATTGGACACGACTTCGATCGATAAATCAATCAAGAAGGCTTACCACTGAGGTGGAAGTTTGCTTCAATGTCGCACAGAACAGGCATCAAGATCACTTCCAATCAAAACGAGCCCTTTTTCCACGCATACAGCCAATCCACTGCCGCCGCAATCCTTCCCGATCCATCTTCCGACCACAGTCCCACATGTCTGTCGGGCAAACCATCTCCTCCAAAGAGTCCCCGACACAGTACACAAAGTCTATTTCAAACAGCTCCAACCGGCACCGCGCGGCACGCGACCACCCCACCTCGCGGACGCCCTCTCCCTTGCCAGGCCCCGGCAGCAAAGCAGCAAAACCGCCGTCAGCGCCAGCGAATCCGCTCCAAAAGCCGGGGTAAGAATCGAGCAGTGACAGTGATACGACTACGTATCTAGCGCGAAACGAGAAGGTGGTCCGTTCATGCTTCCCGCCCCTCCACCCATCCCTTTCCTATCTTGGCTCCCGGCTAATCATGTCTTGGTATTGGAGGGCACATGCAACAACAAGGGCGGGCGAGATGTCCGGGTGTCTCTTATCCTTTATCTACTGCGATTCTTGCTCTTGGGAGTGCGCGGTATTTGGTGTTGCTTCTTGACATTCCGGCATTTTCTGAGATTGATGTGTGAAAACGTTTGACGTCACACCAAGGAAGAGCTCGGAATCCACGGCAAAGCTGCGACTTGGACAAGAGTGCTCGTGCCGCGGAGGACAAGCCTGGACAGAGGCGAGAAGCGACTTACCTTCTTCCGCAAGACTGGACGCGTGCTTGAAGTTGGATTGTACTGCGATTATTTGGCAAAGATGGATGATATTGAGCACGTGCGAACGCATGGAAGCATCGCTAAGGGAGAGACACGCGTAGAGGAAGATGTCTACACTGGCGCTCAGGGCTCCTCGGCTCGTGCGGTCGATACGGAAGGAGAGGCTCATGCGCCTGCCTCAAGCGGACGACCAAAGCCAAGACAGACTTACAGCCACGCGCATTTCAGAGTCTACAAGAGACGATGGCTTGGTCTTGCGCAGCTTGTGTTGTTGAATGTAGTAGTCAGCTGGGATGTAAGTTCAGAGGTATGCATGGGACAAGGCCAGTTCGCTGATGAAGTCGCAGTGGTTGACCTTCGCCCCCGTGTCAACATCAGCAGCAACATATTTCGAGGTTTCTGAGACAGCAATTAATTGGCTCTCTACAGCTTTCTTGTTCTCGTTCTCGGTCGCAGCTCCGCTAGTGATCTGGACTCTCCACCGCAGCCCAAAGGAGAGCATCCTCTGGGCCTCTGGTCTGCTTCTAATTGGTAACTGGATTCGTTATGCAGGCACGCGTGCTTCGGGCGGCATCTTCGGGGTCGTCATGTTTGGCCAGATCTTGACTGGGCTTGCGCAGCCCTTTGTGCTCGCTGCGCCAACCAGGTATTCGGACATGTGGTTCACCGAACGAGGGCGTATTGCTGCGACTGCGGTGGCCAGTCTCGCAAATCCATTTGGAGGCGCTGTAAGTGCCAAACCCACCCACAGAGTGACTTTGGGCTTTGCTAAATTCAACAGCTCGCCCAACTTATCAACCCTTTCCTAGGTTCCGTGGACAAAATCGTCTTGATAGTCGCCATCATCACGTCCGCGTCCTGCATTCCTTCCATCTTTCTTCCCGCCGCACCTCCAACACCACCGACCGCTTCGTCCAGCCTGTCCCGAACCCCTGTGTTCGAATCCATCAGAGTGATGCTGCGCTCGCCACCCTTCTTCGTCGTCTTCCTGACCTTCAGTGTATACGTCGGCTTCTTCAACGCCTTCTCCTCACTCCTGAACCAAATCCTCTACCCTTACGGGTTTTCAGAAGACGAAGCAGGCATCTGCGGCGCAGTGCTGATCGTCGTTGGATTGGTCGTCGCAGCCATCACTGCACCTATTCTCGATCGCACACATGCTTACCTCTTGGGCATCAAGATCCTGTGTCCGCTCGTAGCGCTGAGCTACCTCGCCATGATTTGGGCGCCGCAGACGCGGAGCATTGTCGCTCCGTACGTGCTCAGCGCGATCTTGGGTGCGAGCAGCTTCAGTCTGCTGCCGATTGCGCTTGAGTACCTGGTCGAGATCACGTTTCCGGCAAGTCCGGAGGTCAGCTCGACGATATGCTGGGTTGGTGGGCAGTTCTTCGGCGCGTGTTTCGTTCTTATCATGGACGCGTTGAAAGATAAGAGGACGGTGGATCTAGCTAAGGTCAACGATGGAGGCAGGATTGACAGTATTGGGAATAGACCGCCGGGCAATATGTACAATGCTTTGGTTTTCGAAGCAGTTGTAGGTATGGTAGTTTTGCCACTGCCGCTGATGCTGGGTATAAAGAAATTCGGACTAGCAAGTGGGGAGGGTAGGTTAAGGGTCGATGAGCATAGAGAAGAGGAGATTGTAGAAGGACAGGAGACTTGACTGCTGCAGGATTACAATGCCGCGTAATCCAATACAGAGGGTCGTCTCTTTAAAACATTCCCCCTCCTGTCATCTTATGCAGCTGTGAATGTGATGTTAATAGTCACTTGTTTTTTCTAACACCAAAAGATGCAGCAACGCTTGTGATGGAGGTAATGAAATTGCTTGGCATGGTACATGGTACAGTGTTATTCTAAACATGACTTTGGTATTTACAGTCATTCTTGACGTGTCCTGTCGTGTCTTTCGATGCAATGGCCATCTTCCCGCTATCGTGTCATATATTCGGCGCGGTAGCGGTCGAGGGGTGCGAAGAATTGGCGAGTTTACTTGAGCTGAGCGAAGAGCTTGGGGGCGGCACACGCAGTCGCGCAGTGGACAAGGTGGAAGACTGGAGCATGTTAGTCTCTCGGCGCGCGTTTGCGAGCAGGTGTGCGACATACACTCCTCGACGCAGTCCTCGCTGGCCTTGCCGTCGTTGTCGATCTGGCCAGTGACGCGCTCGACGCACTCGTCGTAGTGGTGCTTGGGGCCGTGGCACTCCTTGGAGTTCTTGCACTCTACAATGATGCATTAGCTGCGGTCCCTCTTTCGAATCGTCATAGGGCGAGTGCCAAAATCGAATGTTGGTCAAGGCACCATCGAACTCGGACAAAAGCCTCATGGCGCCGTCTGAGTCCAATGATGGCGGCCTTGTCGGAATGCGCGGCTTCAGGGCTACTCACCCTCCTCAAGAGTGTCCTTGGGGTCTACGACCTCCTCCTCGTCCTCCTCTTCCTCCTCCTCATCGTCACCATCGTCGCTGGGCCTGTGTCCCTGCTCGTCAGAGTCGCTGGACTTGGCGTCCTGCTTGTTGACCTCGGCCTCCTCGCTGGACTCCTCGTCGGTTCCAGATGCGGGTGTCTGGGTCGATGTGCCACCCTGGGGAGGAGCTTCGGCATCGGCCGAGGGGAGGGCGAATGTGTCCCAGGCGGCGGAGAAGAAGTCGGTGATACCCATTGTGACGGCGGGGCGACAATTGAGTCTCGAGCGGGTCGATTGGTGATGTAGACGGCGGGTGGGCGTGCGTGCAGCTGTCGAGGTTGCAACCGCGAATTCGTCGGGACTTGGCGCGCTAGCCCCAGGAACTTGTCATCAAAACGAGCCGCAACTCATTGGACCCTTCACGAGCGCGCAGTGGAGAGTTGTGGGCACTCTCACCAAAGCACTGAGAATGCACTTTGTATGACAAGATGACGGCTCTATGTTCTGGCTCTAGCTGCGATGTCTCTTGAATGCCTCTTGCACGCTTATGCCTGCCTCAACGTCCGCTATCACCTTCTCGTCGGCGCTCACGAGTTTCGGCAACAGCTCGAGCAGCTCTTCGACCCTGTCTTGCGGCACCGCAACAACGCCATTTTCGAAAGGATCGATCATGATGATGTCGCCAGCCTCGACGGTCGTCCCGCCAATCCGCACTTGCACGTTGTGTGCATAGAACTTAGTCTCTGCTCCTGCACCGATGATTGATGTGCCTCTCGACCAAATCGGCAGCTGCGTCTCGTTCAATGCTACCAAGTCACGAACCCTGCCGTCCACTACCACACCGTGCACGCCGAGATGCTTCATGCGCGCAGCCATAATCCCTCCTACGACTGCACACGATTGGCCTGGAGGCTGGCTGATGATGACAATGGTACCGCTTTCTGCATAATCTGCATACGGCCTGGAGTCTGGCAGATTCGGAGGCGGTGCATCTGAAGGTAGTGAAGTGGGATTGGGGAAGGACGGTGTTGCTTTGGGGGCCATGAGGAATGTCGATGCGGGTGCAAGCACCTTCTTCAGTTCCGGCCTCGCTATGCTTGCAGTGTGCGGCATTGGCTCTGTTCATTTTCAGCAGAGGTCACAGTCACTTCAGGTAAGTTGTACGTAGATTGGCCAAGAAGCCTGCTCCAGGAACGTTGAGCTTGAGCAGCCCATCCGCAAGCTAGACATGCTCAGCAGTCGAACTTCACATGACGATGCTGTAACTCACATCGCACGCTGCATACTTATACAGCTCTTTCCATCTTGGTGAAGCCATCTCTGCACCACGATGTTACTTGAAAGCTCGGAATTGGGTTGTGTCAAGTACGGCGAAGTGACGAACATGAAGCGTTGTTGCATGCTTGCATCAGTTCATGTTCGTAGCCCCGCTGGGCCGAGGTGTTTGGATCTCAACTACCAGAGACCCAAGCGCGGACTGCACCAACAATGCAACGATCTTCCCTGACAAGCATGCGAGACATCGTTGCAACTTGGTAAGCATAGCAGTCAATGAGGTGATAAATGATATTTGGGTATCTTGCCCAGGCGAAGTGAGTAGCGCCTGAAATCCCCGCTCCTAGTACGCCAATTCCCAGAGAATGCTTCAACAGTTCATGCAAAATACGACTTAGCAGAGAATTTCAGTCGTGAATCCCCTAATGAGTCTTGACGTTCTGAGCTCTTGCCAACCACAGCGCAACACTTTCCTTTGCAACTTCGCTACCCCAGACACCCTCAGCTCCTCCACGCCTCCATTCCTCAGACGACACATCTTCACCACCGCCCCGTGTAGCCTCGCCGAGCAGAACCTCGAGGTCGCGCTTCTGTGACGAAAGCCAGCGCTTGAAGAAAGCCACTGGGTCCTTGGCCATACTGGTAAAGAACGCGTGCTTGGCTTTCGATTGGCCAATAGCGCCCATCAGCAATACGAGCTGCTCGTCCAGCTTCTGGATCTCCTGCAGTGTCTGGATGCTGTCCGGTCTTCGTAGAATGTCCTGAAACAGAGGCTGCATGGGGTCCTCAAGGGCAACCTGCACATCGTATACTGTGGGTTCTGATGGCTTCTTGTCGCCCTCCGCAGGGGAGATGTAATCCTTATCTACACGGATTGTGTATTGTAGCTGAATAGGTGGGAGGGTCGTCAGGTGAGGCTTGATAAGCTGTGGGAGGTTCGGGAAGTAGAAAGAGTCCGCGCCGTTAAACAGGGCCTTGAGTTTCGAGTCGCAGGCAAACTTCCGCTCGTCGTCATCCTGTTGCAGGTGCTGGGAGCGTGCGTACTCCCAGATACCCATGAGGACGCCCGCACGGTCCTCCTCATCGGTATCCAGCAGCTCCGACAGAGGCTTGCTAAGCTTAAAAACCTCGGGGTTCTGGTATCGTTGTAGGTTGACTGTTATATTGATGTTCTCGTCGCCCTTGCGCTCGAACTCGAGCTCGCTGAAGTTGCTCTCCTTCGCAGTGGGATTTTCTGGTCGCTTCCACTCAATCTGTGTGAAGTTGTCCGGCTGAAGATCCTTATTGCGATCAAAGTCGATCGTAATTGCGCTAAAGTACTGGGAGAACAGCTTCGGTTTGGACGCTGCTGTCTTTGGCTCTGTGCCGTCTTCATCCATGGCTGTACTCAGTCAGCATTGCTCGCTCTGCAATATACAGCGCAGCCTTGAACTTTAGGGAAGCTGCTCCATCGTTTGCAACTCGCCCACGCAAGAGCTCACGTACCGTCGGCGTCCTTGGTTTCCTCGTCGTCCTCTTCGTCCTCAAGACCCTCGTCGCCCTCGTCATCAAGCAAACGTCCTTGAATCTTAACACGATAGGTGGCATTGGTGTCGCTCTCAAAGTCGAATGCTTCGGTGTCGATTCCACTGCCCTGCCACGGCTGGTTTTCGACCGTGTTCGAAATCCAGATGCGCATGGTGCCGTAGCGCGAAGCTCTCGAATGGTGCTTGGAGTCCATAACATCCAGCTTCTTGCGCATCATAGTCGCATCGAGGGTACGTTCGATCTCGCGCAGCTCGCGGTAACGCGCGACACCGTCACCAATGCAGACGTCATCGACGCCCTCGGGAATGTTCTTGTCGGTAGGGTTCTTCGCAATCCGGCGCATCTTCTCACGTCGTTCGGCCTCGGCGCGTTGCTGGGCCTGCATATTTACGGCATTGTACTGCTGCGCAGCTTGGTGCTGGGGATGCGCAATTGGGGCTGGTTTGCGAAACATGGCGTCCAAGTCAGCCCTACTGATCATAACTGGGTGCAGGAGTATGCGCGCGCGCGTGGTTGCGTGGTGGTGGATTTCACAGAGTGGAGTTACGTACCGGGCCCTCGCCGAGCAGGTGTTCCGATTGTGCCTGCATTTTGCGGGTAATTGTAATTCCGATAATTCGCCTGCTGCATCTTTGAGCGAGCACGACTGGAGTGAACGGCAGCGACGATGGGGACGCGACTTTCTCGATGGATGCGAGATGGAGAAGGGAGCGTCTAGGAAACGCGTCAAGGTAGCTGTGCACAGGGCTGATAGTGATTGGCACGAACGCCCCCTTAAGCGTTGAATGGCGGGGCACGACCACCGGCTGGGAACGCCGCATCTGCTCAACAGTGTCTACTCATCTTCGAGCATCACGCAAAGTCGTTGCGTTGTTAAAAGAGTGACATGTAGATACATCAAAACGTTCGCATCATCTCCATTCGAGCTGTTCACCTTCTCTGGTCATGCCTCTTGGCGGTAGGCGATCCGCGACGCGCATAACACCCACGCGCATGAAGCTTGGTGCACTTCTGGATGAAGCTCCGTGCCTGTCTCCACGTCATCATCGATAGCGTATCTATCTGCAAAGCTATCCTCTTCATTCTGTGCAGGATCTATATCTATTCATTCCAG
Organism: Curvularia kusanoi; assembly: GCA_011058905.1. Lineage (NCBI taxonomy): Eukaryota > Fungi > Ascomycota > Dothideomycetes > Pleosporales > Pleosporaceae > Curvularia > Curvularia kusanoi. Next base: position 275,713 of record SWKU01000005.1, on the reverse strand, counting down.
CCTTTAACACTATGCAGTCCGAACTCTTGAAGAAGATCACTCGTGTTCGTCTACCAGGGAATAAGCCCTCTGAGCTGTGGGACATCGCAATCGAGGATGGAAGAATAGCCTCTATCGAGCCGCACGCACAAGGTGTGGATTCATCCAGCCAGGGCGATATTTTGGATGGATGCAACAGACTCATTGCCCCTTCTCTCTGTCATGCCCATATTCATCTAGACAAATGCTTCCTACTGCAGGATCCCAAGTATGATGACCTCCAAATCGAGAACGGCGATTTCAAGGAAGCCATGGACATGACGAGCACGGCGAAGGCAAGATTCGAACAGGACGATCTCATGAGAAGAGGTGGCCAGTTGATAGAAGAGAGCATACAGCATGGTGTTACTGCTATGCGAGCCTTTGTGGAGGTAGATGGTCTTGTGCAACTCAAGTGCCTTGATGCGGGACTCAAACTGCGGGAAAAGTACAAGGACAGATGTGACATTCAGATCTGCGCCTTTGCTCAATTGCCGCTCTTTTCTGGAAACGATGACGGTAAAGAAGTCAGACGGCTCATGGAGATTGCAGCCCTCAATAAAGACGTTGAGGTGCTGGGCTCGACGCCTTACGTGGAAGATGACCAGAGCAAATCCAAGGACAATGTCAACTACATAACGGCTCTGGCATTGGCTTCTGGAAAGTACCTCGACCTACATCTGGACTACTGGCTTGAGGAAGAAAAGCCGCCCCTCGTGTGGGAGGTCTTGAAGATAATCAAAGACAAGGAATGGACAGAAAATGGTGGCAGACAAGTTACTCTTGGTCATTGCACGCGTTTGACACGTTTCAAGGAAAAAGAATGGACACAGCTGAGACAGGAGGTCGGTGATCTTTCCATCTCGTTTGTAGGACTACCTACGTCCGATCTGTTCATGATGCGGACGCCCGAAAACGTACGTGGAACATTGCCGGTGCTGCAACTGATAAAGCAATATGGGTTGAACGCTGCCATTGCGATAAACAACGTCGGCAACGCGTTCACACCACAAGGAAATTGTGATCCACTCAGTATTGCACAACTCGGTGTGGGCCTCTATCAGGCGCCAACCAAAGACGATGTACAGCTGCTCTATGTATGTCGCCGTTCCGCCTTTGTTCCATTTCATTGTTTGGCTAATAGCGTGACGCAGGAAGTCATATCTTCGCGTGCGAAGGCTGCCATTGGTCGAGACGCCACTTCACTCGACTTTGAGCTTGGGTCACCTGCAGACTTTGTCTTGTTTGACAGTATAGACAGCGGCTGGCGCTGCAGGAAAAGTATCGCCGAAGTGGTGTACGATGCTGGCTCCACCCGACAAACGGTCTACCGAGGGCGTGTATCCACATCATACTCCTGAGTAATGTGCGCTGTTTGCTTCACTACCATTTTGGTGCAGGGAGGAAGCCGCAAAGACGTCATGCCCACAACGCCTAGTTTCGCAGGCGCGGCTGCCTTAGCCATTATCACGGTCAACAAACAAAGTGTTACAAGGTCTCACGTCCAGACATACACTAATTGCACATGCAAGCAGCCTTACCGCCTGCCTCTTATTCCGCGCCATCAAGCAGTGTTGCACAACTTTGTCCTTCACTGCACACGAAGGCTTCACTTCACCGTAACCTGACGCCAAGCTCTCGGAGCTTCAATTGCGAAGACATTCTTTGTCACGCAACTTTGAACCTCTCTCACCCTAGATCGCCGAAATGACCGATGAGCTACCAAGTCTACAGTAAAGCGCCACACGGTTGTACAGCCTTTCCATGAACCTTGTTAATTTTTATGCAGGTTGCCTCCCTACATAAATGCCACGGCTCAGCTTGAGGAACTTGAAGCCGCTACTCGTGCGTTCATCTCCAGGGTCAAGGTAAGATTGTGGCTAAATGTATCATGTCTGGCCACCGTCAAGCTTATCTCATGGCAGAATCAATTTGGAGAGCACTCTTCCCAAATGTACCACATCAACAAAACGCTCCATACATTCGAGAAGGGGAAACTTAGCAAGCGGGAGGCACACAAAACCATTGTGGATACACTTGAAGGGTTCGACGATCTGAAGCGAGAACTCATGGATATTTTCATGCGACCAGCAACCGAGTGGCATCCCGATGACTTTGACATCCCCATGCAGCAGCCTCTGGTGTCGTACATGGGTTCAGTGCCGCAATTCCTGCAACCTGCCCATGAGCCGCAGATGCGCTTACCGTCTCTCTCGTCGAGTTGGTTCACGGTTCCCCAAGCTGAACGATCCACTAGCCATGTTGCATTCAAGGGCTACAACTATCCGACGATCTCATTCCCAACACCGCTAGATTTCGCGCCTTCCCACCTGTCCCAGCCAACTACCCTCACCTGGACGGAGCACAGCGCAAGCACTCCAAACACAGCTCTCGGCGGGGACGCACCACTTTCACCTCCTATCCACATGACATTTCGTGATCCGTGGCAGACACCAAGCTTCAACGATATGTGGCCAAATAGCGGCGGTGATTTCTCGTTGGACAACCTGTACTCTCAAGAGCAATTTGAGGCTGAGGCTTCACCAGGGGCTTCTTACGATCACGAAAATAACCTGCAAGTGGTTCACCCTCAAGACTCGGGAATGAACCACGGCTCGGCCTCTCAGCAGCAAATGCTTCATCAACAGACGCGCCCACGTAGCTTGGATCTGTCTCCAACTAACGGTCCTCCGATGAGCGAACATACGTTCGACCGTTCGAGCATGCCTGAGGAGCATAGCAATGGTGTCCAATCGCCACAAACCTCGCTCTCTCAGTCGCCACCTGAAGCTCAACATAGACAAGATATGCAAGGTCCGAAACATGACTTTGCGACTAACCCCTTCATACACTCACTCTGTGGTAAGGGTTTCTCAACGCTGTCGGCCGTGAAGAAACACCACTGGGGCAAGAAGATGAATGATCCTACAACAAAGACCGGCTGCTGGGTCAAGCATAAGAGACCTGACGCTGCTTGGAACGACCACCCTAGCTGTCAGATGGACAGGCCGGCATATAAGACGAGCATGTCTGACACGGCGGCTTCGGAACAAATTCCGTCTAAAACCTCCAGTTTGGCGTCTGAATTCTCATCAGCTGTGCATGTACCAAATCTCAACACGGTACCAGGTTTTCCCACGCTACAGGACCTGCCGCGTACAGTCGCCCAAGCTCTCAACGAAACCACGACAGGCATGTCTGGGCTGGAGCAATGGGGACCGCTTGATTACGTCCATAGAACTTCATCACAGATCAGCTTCGAGAACTTATTGACAGCCGCCAGTAATGTCCCACAAATCGATGCGCCTAAACCGCAGGCCCGGGCCGGCTCGATTGCTCTGCGTCTGGATGCTCAAGTTGCGGCGACTGAGCAAACGAGCTCTTCGGAATCACACGCATCATCAACAGACGCTGTGGAATGGCAGCGCGTACCTCTAGGTGCATCACCTGTGCCGAACGGCGTTCGTCCTGTCTCGGGTAAACGAGCTTTGGAGACCACGGGCGGACAACTTTGGTATGGGGAAAGCGAGACATCGTCTGCGAAGTCCTCACCCAAACATGCGGGGTCCTCCTCGGCCTCAGGGACCTCTCGAGCTCTCAAACTCCTTCCAGTACAATTCTCCGGTCCAGTGGAGAAGAAGCGGAGATTGTAGGCGTATCTGATGGCCAGCACGGTGTATACCACTGTGTAATCTCGTACGGTCAAAAATGGCACGAATGTTCACTCGTGATTCGGCATCTAGCGGTGGCTGCTGAGCTGGGAGGTTTTTTGTTCCGGCTAAAGTACAGCATCTGTTATGGAAGCGAAAGAGGCGTTCGGTGCACGGTCAGGAAACGGCTTCGCCAGGTTCTAAAATGTAGCGAGGAGGCGGAAGCAAGGTTGCGGTTTGTATACCCTCATCAGATGATAAGTTTAGCGATGCGGCTTGACTACTTGTTGCAGTGAATTATCCGTGAATAATGTACAAAGGTCAGCAAGTAGTGTGGCACGGTCAAGCTTCCCCGCCTCACAGCTTGGAAGCTCCGGGCTAGGATGGCATGGACGCCCCAGCCGCTCTCCACATCATAATTGAACTTCCCTTGTCACTCCGATTTTTCCGTCGAGTCGGGCAATGACCGAGAGGCGTATTACAGGCCCCCAATGCCTGTTCCCCAGTGGCCGTGTATTTACCCGTGGCCGTGAGCAACTTACGATGACGCTAGGAGCTCCGAACAGGCGTCAAGCTTGTCAGTAAGATGATTTCCCTACGTCTCGACACGTCCCCAAGGATGCAGGCCACGACATGAGAGAGGATGAATGTACTACCAGTGTGGAGTCATATGCAAAGGTAATTGGCTTGCGCAGAGCGCAGGGAAGCATCACTTGCGCTCGGTGCTCGCTCCGAAGCCTCGTGTTCCTGGGGGATCGGCAAGGAAAGGCCTTTGTGCGGGGATTCTCCACGCGGTAACGACCCGCCTCCAACATTACCATGATCATGTTACGTCGCCAACGGGCTTGCGCTAGTGAGAGCAACGGGGAAATGAGTGAAAGCAGCTAGACTCTGGTTGTCTACCAGGTCAGTGGAGTCGTACAGACGCACTACTTATTATCCCCAGCTTCGCCCCAGTTCTCACTCCACCTCTCCGCAAAGTCGTCAATCTCACATCGAGCACCAGAGCGCAGGTCCAAGATGAAGATCACTTTCCTCTCAACCCTGTTCGCGGCAACCGCTATTGCGGCTCCGTCTAATTACCCGACCAACACCACATCGGGGCCTGATGAGAACGGGAAGTACACGATCTCTGCCGAAGGCATTCGTGGACAGTTCATTCCCTACGGCGCATCCATCTCCAACTTGTTCATCAAAGGCAAGGATGGCGTAGAGCGCGACATTGTCCTTGGTTATGACAATGCCACGTACTATTCTGAAGATCCCGTGCACCCTCACTTTGGCGGTGTACCCGGACGCTATGCGAACCGTATCAAGAACAGCACGTTCAACATTGACGGCGTTGACTACCACATCACGCCCAATGAGAATGGTGGTGCTGACACTCTGCACGGTGGTCTTGATGGTTGGGGTGAGTAGAATCTCCCTATTACACATCAATCTCTAATATGTACAGATTGGCGCAACTTCACTGTGGTCGCCCACACCGAGTCTTCAATCACTTTCTCGATTGTTGACCCTGACGGTAAGGAGGGCTTCCCTGGAGAGGTCATCAGCTATGTCACCTACACCATGTCGCCCTACACATGGAACATCAAGATCATCGCTCTTGCAACGACAAAGAAGACGCCCATCATGCTGACCTCCCATACTTACTGGAATTTGGACGGCTTTGCCAACCCTGACACGCCCACTGCTCTCAACCACACTCTGCATCTTCCTTACTCCGGCCAGCGTGTTGGTGTTGACAACATTCTTATCCCTGATGGCACAATTCTTCCCAACGAACCATACTCTGTCAACGACTTCTGGACCGCACCCAAGCAGATCGGTGCCAACCTCACAGCACCTGAGTCTCTTGGCAACTGTGGTTTTAATTGCACTGGCTACGACACCTGCTACATTGTCAACCGCGACCAGAACGGTCCCTTCGACTGGCGTCAATCGGGCCCCGTCGCTTCTTTGTCTAGCGCATGGTCTGGCATCAAGCTTGACATCTTCACTGATCAAGAAGCCTTCCAGATGTACAGCTGTCCTGGTCAGAACGGTACGTCAATCTCGATTTAGTAGCTGTTGTATTTACTAACACGTGCAAAGGTGCGCTTCCAATCAAGTCTACTCAGGGTCTTGCGGGCCGCCGCCGCACCGTAGAGAAGTACGGCTGTATTGTCATGGAAGTTCAGGATTGGATCGACGCTATCAACCAGCCTGAGTGGCAGCGCGACAAGAGGCAGATCTTTGGTCCTGACAGCCCCGCTTTCAGTCTTGAGGCAGACTACGTCTTCTCCACTGTGGAGTAGAATGACCACTGTGGCGTAGACTGAAATGCATCGTATAGACGCAGAATTGATTGGTCACAGCAGAGCGTAAAGGCTGCTGGATTCCACGTCACACTGAGCTAAGAGCCAGTGATCTGCTATTGATCTAATGTTAATAATCATTCCCGAGCTTTGGGTTTTGACTTCCATCTCTCTCAAACTATGTGTCCATCAATGCTCGTAAACAGAGCTTATGTGATCAAATGTGGTTGCTAGCGCCTGCTCAGCATGAGGATCTGAGCCTACGTATTCGAATAGGAGCCCATCAAAGGCATCCACGTCGCCCTTCTCCACTTCGCCCACAAAATGTCGAAGGAGGACTTAGCCCTACTATTTTTTGAGAGCGAAAAGATCAACCCGCCTGTGATACCATCGAGTTGTCCTTCTCTGCCCAGGACATCTCGTCCTATGAACCTTCTATGTCAGGAATGATGCATGGCACCTTACCATCTCCATGAAACGATTGGCAGAATGCAGGAGATGATTTTGATTAGAAGATCCCATGTGCTTTTCCTATGATACGGATAGATGGACAGCAATTCGCAACTGCGTTCACCCTTTCAAAACCAGGGTGAGCCGTGGATTGATCTAGTCTGAAGCCGTCAAATCGGAATACGTATGGACCACGGTGTCAAAGCTATGGTGAATGTTCTCAGATGCGGCTTTGGAGTAGCAGGAGCTTTCGAGGTGACTCTAGGGAATAAGGCGGGGTGAAGGTGAACTGAGAGGCGGAGACTCATGGAGAGCGCAAACAAAATCTTGGAGCCACAACTTACATCCTGTCTTGATCGCCTCAGTCCAACCAACACAAATTTGAATGCGAGTGTTACCTGAGCCGTCGACGCTTCCATTTCCATCAAACCTTGCCTTTAGGCGCTGAGCGCCAGTACGATATCGGAAACCTTCACTGCACCAGGTCAAGTCAACCCGCCAGTGCGTAGCGATGCCTGCCGACACGGGAGCCCAGAAAAGGCAGAGTAGGCTTGCTTCACTCATCGCTTACGCGCAGGCCCACAACGGGTCTTTGGCTCAGGCCTACGCCGCGTATCACGGCCTTGAGATTGATACTGGCAACGCATCGCTGGAGCCTTCGCGTCAAAATCGTCCACTCGAAGCTTCGCAAGTTCAGTTACAGGCTAAGAGACTTCTGCGCAACAGTTCAGACGCCATCAATAGTGCTGTACGATCCAACCGCGCATCGAAAACGCTGCAGCAGGTACTGGGCATGCGCGGTCCAGAGCCTCTCGTAGCACCACCAGTGATGCCAGATGATCTCATCAGGAACTTTGAAGCGGTACTGAGCATGCATGGTCATCATACTGGGGAATTGAATGCCTCGACGCAGGGTAAGTCAGACCTGGCAGATATCGCTGAGGAGGACGAAAGTCCAGTCCTCGCATCGCCCTCAGAAATCACTAGTATGGCGTTGGACAAAGGCAAACAGCCTGAGGTTAACAGTTCGCAACACGCTTCTCGCAGCAATACAGACGCTCCGCGTCAAACATTTCTCGATAGCGACAGCGATGCCTCCGTCGATGGTGCAAGTGAGCCTATGGACACTGAGACTGAAGGTGAGCATTGCGACCAAGGTGATCAATCTAGCACAGCCACCGCTATCAACGACGATCTAGAACCAAATAGTACCGTAAGTTGCAAGACTTCGCCGTCTCTCCTTTTCCCAACAATTGCACTCCACCACCCACTCCTTCAAATGGCAGCAGTCGCACGGCAAATCATGATGGCCGAAATCCGTGACCACATTGCCACTGCCTGCAATCGATGCCATATCAGCCAGTCCTATCTTTAGAGCGAATCTACAAAATGCTGACAAGAGTATCCAGGATTTTGTTCTCAACAGATCATTCATTCTGGACAGCAATGAATCACTGTCAACACTATTTTCTCCAGCTAGCATCGAGCCGCAAGCGCCAGACTTTGATATAGCAAGTCATGAGCTTGCTCAGACAGTGTCTAGTCGCCGCAGGTCCCGTAGGTCTTTCAGTGACAGAGACATGGATTTCGAAGCCTCCAGCAGCTCGGAAACACCTCTAATCAGAGTCCACGAGCCATCAACTGCCAGGACATCGACCTCAAAGAAGCGCACTGCATCTCCGTCAGCGCAGAGTGGCTTCGGCCAGCCCCAGGTACAGCGTGCTCGCCGCGACGAAAACACCGGCTTGCCTATTCTCTCATCCGAAGAGGCTGCTAAGCATACAGAGGATTTCCCAGGAAGCACACACGCGCTTCTAACCGTCCTACTCACATGGTCCCACACAATCTGGTCCCTCCACCAGCGCATACCAGATCCAACCCTCTTCTCCAACCACCCGGCATTCCCATACCCCATCACTCCCCCGGTAGCTCAGGCGCTAGTCTCAGTAAGCTTCTACGACACAAGCGTGTCACCACACAAGGAGCTGCATTTCCTAGGCCCCAGCGACGCAGCAGAGCTCTCGTACCACGAAATCGACACCTTCAGCGCCCCCAAGACCACACAACCCCTGTCCCACCGCTCCTCCTCCTCCCCCCCAAACCCCCTCAAGCACTCCCCCAGACCCAGCACCACCCCACAATCCCCCACCCATACCCGCTACACCAGCATGTCACACCGCGCCACCACAGGCGAAGGCCGCTGGTGCTACATCCTGGCCAAAGCCCACGCTCCGCGCGACGGCAGCACAGCACCCCACGTGCTCCTCGCATGGCACACCAGCTGCGTAACCGGCACAAGCACCTGCCTGCACACCATCTCGCCCGAGGAGCCGTCCGCCTCGCCACACTTCTCTGCCACGAGTACCCAGCCGCACAGGCCCAGCAGCAGACTGAAGCATGTCTCCTCGCTGCAGGATTTCACGCAGGCTCGTCGCGCCCCAAAGCGGTTCGGGCTCCGCCAGGCGCTGAGGTCCGCGAGTAGCGCGTCCGAGATTCCGCGGTTCGGGGGGCCCCGAGAGGAGGGGGAGAGGGAAGAGGGCGCTACGTTTGTGAGGACCGTGGTGAAGATGGAGAAGGCGGGCAGGGTGCCGCTGATTGAGGGGTTTGGGGTTGATACTGCTGCGTTTCGGGGCTGGATGGAGGCGTGTGGGAGGGGGAGGGGGAAGGTGATTCTGTGGAGGGAGAGGGAGGGGGTGTGAGGTGGTCTGTTGGTTTGGAGGTTCTTGATGGGGGGACCGGGGAGATGCCTACGCTGTCGGGGGTCTTGGGCTGCGGAACGGTGTGTGCAGTCTCTGTGTGTGTGCAGGATTTCGTTTGGGTCGTTGCAGGTGCTGTTATGGAGAACGTGGAGGAGTTGTCTGTCTTGTGCCTTTTCAGCAAGCTTTGTTGAGACTGTGGTCGTTGCCTTTCTTCGCCTCAGCTGGGGATGACAAAAGTAGTACATTGACAGTACATCATGAACTAGAAACCAGAGAAGCCCACAATTGTAGGCAGCTGCTATCAACAGAGCATCACACGTTTCACCCTAATTCAACATTACGTTTGAACTTTCATTCGTCTCCTCTTCAGTCTAGTTACACAACCCCCGGATCCATCATCACTGATCCGCGCCGCTGAACGCGGCAGCTTCCACTAACCATGCCTGCTATGCTTTTCGCTAGCGCTGTTGCTGTCCATAATGTACACAATGAAAGTTCCGAAATCGAGCACGAGCTCGAAGCGAGAGGGAAGAGGGCCGCAAAGAACGCCGATTCGCCTCTGCATGCCTAAAAATGCAATGATTCTCCATTACCCATGAACTCAATCTGGGTCATCCGTTTCCCTCATGCTACTACGCTGGGGCCTGGAGGCCCGCTCTCACCACCTGTGCCGGGGACCGGCGGTGCGACCGGCGAGGGGAGTCTGCTTGTGGGCAATTTGATGGGTGCGTCAGGCGACGACTTGATACGGTTGGGTAGGGACTCGCCCTTGATGACCTTGAGGATCTCCTGTTTGTCCAAGGTCTCATATTGGACGAGAGCTTCGGCGAGACGGTCGAGCTCTTCGCGCTTGGAGTTCAAAAGATCCTTCGCGCTTGCTCGTGCCTCGTCGATTAGCCTTCGCACTTCGTTATCGATGAGGCGTTTTGTCTCGGGCGAGACCATCTCGTAGTTCGACTTGAAGTCGACATTGCCCAGAGTGTCGGAGAAACCGCAAGCTGTGACCATGCTGTACGCCAGTTGTGTTGCTTGCTGAATGTCACCGGACGCGCCGTCAGCTACGTTGTCAGCGCCGAAGATGATCTCTTCAGCCATCTTGCCTCCCATGCAGACCTGCAGTTGACGGATGTATTGCTTTCGGGTGTGGTGGTGCTCCTCTTGGGGCAGGAAGAATGTGATTCCGGCAGCATGACCACGGGGCAGGATGGTAGCTTTGTGAACGTCACTGTAACCCTTGGTGAACAAACCAACAAGTGCGTGGCCACCCTCGTGGTAAGCAGTGTGGATCTTGTCCTGGAGAGGAACGGCGCGTGTCTTCTTCTCAGAGCCCATGGTGATCTTGTCCTTGGCCCATTCAAGGTCGTTCAATGAAACGAATTTAGCCTGGAGCTTAGAAGCACGAATGGCAGCGGAGTTGGCCAGATTCTCAAGCTCAGCGCCAGAGAATCCGGGCGTTCCGCGAGCGATGGAGGATAGATCAATCTCCGGCGAAAGGCGGATCTTCTTGGTGTGGTACTTCAGAATGGCAAGACGACCGCCAACATCGGGAAGCTCGACCTGCACGTGTCGATCGAAACGCCCAGGGCGAAGCAAAGCCGAGTCGAGTAGTTCCGGGTGGTTGGTAGCGGCGATGAAGATAACACCAGTGGATTGGTCGAAACCGTCAAGGTCGTTGAGGAGCTGGTTGAGTGTCTGGCGGTGGTAGTTGGCGTCGCGCGACTTACGCTTGCCACCAATAGCATCAAGCTCGTCGATAAAGACAATGGCAGGGGCTTTGGCACGGGCAGTGGTGAAGAGCTCGCGAACGCGCTTAGCACCGACACCGACGTAGACCTCGTCAAATTCAGATCCAGACATGTAGAAGAACGGGACACCAGCCTCGCCAGCAACAGCACGAGCGAGGAGTGTCTTACCAGTACCAGGAGGTCCAATGAGCAAGACACCCTTAGGCAGTCTGCCGCCAAGCTTGTTGTAGCGCTCGGGGTGCTTCAAGAAATCGACAACATCGAGCAGCTCCTCCTTGGCCTCATCGCAGCCGTGGACGTCGCTGAAACGGGTGTTCTGGTGCTCCGGACGAACTTCAGCGCTGGTGCCACCGCCGACCTTCTTCAGGACGCCGCTGGTTTCAACGAAGAGTGTGATCAAAATCAAGGATACGTAGGCAGCCAGCGCAAAGCCGGCGAGCCACCTGACCCACTTGAAAATGACGTTCCACATAGATTCCTCGACAACGACGTACACAGGATCGCTCTTGACCCCAACACCGCCGCGTGCCTTGCCAATTTGACCAGCACCCATGTTGGCGCCTACAGCCTGACTGACAGCCTGAATTTGCTGTGGCGTCAACCCGTTGTTGGATCCCTGAGCGTTCCCGACAATAGCAGCCTGACCCGTCTTCTCGAGCGCTTGGCGGTACAGCCGGTCAGAGACGGCGTTTGTGGCGAATTGTCCGGTGTTGTAGCGATCGATGACGATTTGCGGCATGTTGGCGCGCATGACGGCCGAGTAGAAGGAAGCCTGAGACGTAGCACTGTTGGGGTTGTTGTTGGCGGCTTCCTCCAAACGAGCAAGCTGGTCCCGCGAAGGACCACCGAAGAGCGAGCGCTGCTGCGCCAAACCGAGACCGACCATGCCAAACCTGGGTTGCTGGCGAAGTTGCGAGAGGGGACCGTTGCGCGACATGGACGGATACTGCTTCGCTATGCGCGACATGATAGCGGAGTTGCGGGCGAGAGGCAGAGCGGTATGCATCTGCCTGGCGCTGTCGACAGCAGGCTTGCGCCCGAATGCCTGCCATGAGGGTCTCAGGGTAGCAGACATGGTGGGACGTAGCCCGGTGGCAGCGGCGACGAGGTTCTGAGGCAAGTCAGCGGGCATTCAATGACGCGATGTCGGCGATCGTGGCAAGTGAGCGGAACATACATGAACCGCGAAGGGCGCGGTGGGAGCCATGTTGAATTGTAGAAGGCGGCAAAGGCCGCGGCTATGTATATCGAAAACCAGACTGCGTTTGTTAAGAAGATGAAGGGCGAGGGTGCATCGGTCTGGGGAGACGTCGCGACAACGTCGCTAGCGGTGGTGATGAGTGGAAGGCGGCCGAACATTGCGTCGAAGCGTTCCGGCGATCGAACCCTGGGCTGTGGCGTAGCTGCACGTGACAGCTGTCATGAGCCTCATCCGCCCCACGTGGAAAGGTAGATCAGGGGAGGCGTGATGCTGGAATTCCCGGTACCTAGCTCATAACTTTGAAGCTGGATAATCTGGAGGATCGTTATGGCAGCTCGGGAGGATTTGTTTCGTCACGCCGTGAATGTGTGGTAATGTTCATATGAATAGATGACTGAACGCGATTAGTAAGAGGTATAAATGCCTTTATGCTGCATATAGTCGTATGACCCCAGGAATAGCGGCATTCGATAGATACCATATTCAGATTATGGATTAAAGAAAGACAGGCGGCCCTGAGTTCATGGTAAGACTGTTATGACCACTGGCCTGTTCCGGTCTTATTCAGTAATGGAACGTTTCCATTCGCGCGCCGACGTGATGTGCCCCCCCCCCCCCGCGTTCTGCGGTTTTTTACTTTAAGAACCCTTTCCCTTTCCCCGCCCGGCGATTGGTGCCCCCCCCCCCCCCCCCACTTAGCTAGCTAGCAATAGCGGATTCCCTTGCATCAGGACAACTCCCGAAAACACATGTTAGAAGATGGATAGGGATCAAGCGTATCAGATTTGCAAAGCTATTATATATTTTTCTAATGATGTAGTTCTCATCAAAACAGCGGCCTAATGGTCTAGTGGTATGATTCCTGCTTTGGGTTCGTCGCTCAAGCTTGCAGGAGGCCCCGCGTTCGAATCGCGGTTGGGCCCGCAATAACATTCTTTTTTGCGCTTTGTACGTCATCCGTACAAGCAGATAATTGTGATCTTTTTTTGTGGCCTCGATGAGAGTTCTTCTCCATACGTCAAACGGTACGCAACAGAATACATATGCTTTCACCGTGACTATGTAAGTAGCGCAATGTCCTGGCGAACATGCTTAATCAAGTACGTCAGGCAGCACGGAAGGTCACAGCATTGTGCTCCACAAAATGAATTCTGGGTGCGATGAGCTCGTTGCTTTGCGGCTGCGAACCGCCACAAGATAGCGTAGTCGCTCATGCGGACTTGTATTGCTTACTTTACATTCTTACCACACACCGCTGGACTGGACACCAGAGACGAAGTTGTCTCCCGGAAATGTATGATCAACCAAGCCCGCCCAAGGTCAGCATTACACTGAATGTTTCAAGGGCAATAGACAAGGGCAACAAAAAGGACGCCGGATGAGGAAAAATAATGTCATGTTCGGTGTGCATCTACACAACTCTTCTATAGAATCTCCACCTCCGAAGTTCAGAATACGTGAAAACAGTGCTCGCTTTCCCCCTGCTATGCTTTACGGCCTTACACAAGCAAACCATCTCGAGCAAGGTACCCCTCGCTGTCTGATGAGCTATTCAAGAGGCGCAACAAGAACTCTACGCATCGCAACACTCTAGTTGCCCGCCAACCGTCTCTCCTTGTCGCTCTTGACGCCCTCTCTGATAGCCGCCATATCCTCTCTTGTTGCGTTGTAGGCCGCGCTGACCTGGTTGAAGGGGTTGTCGGGGTGCTTCTCGAACTCCTTGCGGATCTGGTCGATCTTTTGCTGTCTCCTCAGACCCTTCTCGTCCTTCATCTCCTCCAACCTGCGCTCCTCGTACGCCGCATACGCCGCCTTGAATCGACGCTCCGGGTGGCGGTCCAGCTTGTCCTTGGTGTCCGCTGTGATGTCCAGCGCGTCGAGCGCATTGTCGATACCCGTGGCGTTGAGTGCGGAGGGCTTGCTGTCGAATGCGCCCAGCGCGGAGTCAATACCGCGCCCTGAGGGCTTCTTTTCGGCCTTCTTGGCACCTGCTCCCTTCGGCTTGGAGGGCTGCGAGGCTTCTTCTTGTGCTAGGAGGAGTGCTTTCTCAGCCTTCTTACGGGCGGCTTCTGCGGCTTTTTCAGCGGCGGCGTCGCTACCGGAGGTCAGTACATGGATTGGTTCGTAGAAAGATCGATAAGACGTACGCCTTAGCGTTGGACTTTGCGCCCTTCTCCCACTCCTTTGCCTCTGCGGCTTCTTCCTTTGCCTGCGCGGCGGATTTCTTTGCGTTCGCGGCCTCGGCCTTGCGCGCCTGGCCCTGGGCCTTCTTGCTGCCCAGGTTCTCGCCGCCTCCTCCTCCGCCCTTTCCTTTGCCCATGGTTGCTGTAATGCGCGAGCTGTGTCGTTCAAAGGGGGTTCAGTGGTGCCAATGTCAGACTCGTCAACAGGCGGGGCGTTGTGAGAGATGGTTTTTGGTGGTTGAGTCAAACTTTGGAGGCTCGACAGCTGCCTACGGGACGAAGCGGGGCACTGCGTCACAACCAGGGTCCTGCCTCTAGCTTCGACAGGGGTTCCTTCACCCTACACATTCAGAGATGGCCTTCCCAGCGGCAAGTCAATAGCTTCGGTGTCAACAGCGCTCTATTCTATTATTCATACAACATTAGTCTATGCTCGTACACCATACGTGCAGAGTCTATGTCCCATTTGCATGCTCATACTCAAAAACGCCAGTATACATGATGCAGCGCTATATGCAATGCGCGAAGGGGTATATTAAAATACAAATGTCGAATGGGATACCTGTCATGGATAACGACAGTCAAGCAAGGTTAAAAGTCAGATCATGTCTATGTTTGCGTCGTCTGGCGAGACAGCGACGGTCGCAGGGCGGGCGATGCCTCTTTGCGTAGCTGGCGGACTATTGCTTCGAGCTTACGACGCTCTTCTTGTTCAGCCTAGCTTGTTGTCAATAACGTATTTACTTGAGGGCTGGACCAAGACTTACCCTGAGGGCCTTCAGTCCTTCGGCTGTTCGCTCCCTCATCATCTTCCTGAACTCGTCTCGCATTATACGGACACTGGTTGCCCCCATGTCGAGTTGTGGGCCAGAGCCAGCAGGTGTGCCCGGTGTGCGGACGCCGATCCATTTGACCTTCTCGTCGTTGAGATCACGCTCCAGTGCCTCTTTGTCACTGCGCAATTTGTCTACCTGGCTCTCGAGCATCTCGCGGTCCTTTTCATTTTGAATGGCGTCGCGGGTAAGTGCCTCGTACTCAGCAGCCATACCCGAGAGCTCGGCTTTGAGGTTGCGTTCCGACTGACGAGCCTCCACTTCAGACTGCGACGCGACATCCTGCAGTCTGCCGAGAGCCTCCAGTTCAGCAAGGAGCGATTGGTTTTTCTCCGCGAGTTCATCCAGCTCCTTCTTAATGGCTGGATTGGCGGCAGACTCTGCAGCACGCTGAGAGCGGCTACCATATGCGCCGTCAAGTTCGGCTTTGGCAAATGTGAGTTCGGTCGTCAAGCGAACGATCTCGCCTTCGAGGCTACGGTACTCTTCCTCCTTGGCATTCAAAGCGTTCGTGGCTTCCAGAGAGCGTGCCGAGGCTGCTTCACTCTCAACTGTTGCCTCCTTTAGGGCTGTGACCAGCTCGTCAATCTTGGCTGCAGATTGCGAGATCTCCGCTTGTTTTGCTGCAACATCAGCCCGAGACTCATCGTGGGCTTTTTGTGCCTCCCTCAGTTGGCTCTCCAGTGCCAGAGCTCGCTCCTGTGCGTCACGAACCTGCGCTTCATAGCCTGCACTGCGGTCTTCAATCTCCCTGCTCTTGACATTGTACAGCGAAGTGACCTCTTCGTTCTCCTGACGCTCTTTCTCAAGTGCAGCAGCACGCTCTTCAGCTTCTTGCAGCTTTCTCTGGTAAGACACTGCGGTCTCCTGTACGTCTTTGAGCTGATTTTCGTAGGCAACAGCACGCTCCTTTGATTCCTTCAGATCCGCGTCAAACTTGGCGATGCGTTCTTTCATATTCACAAGCTGACCCTCAAGGCCTGCATTGCGCTCTTGTGTAGATCGCATAGCTTCTGAATCAGACTGAAGTCTCTGTTCGTCGAACTGGCTCAACTGGCTCATTGCACGCTCGAGCTCGTCTTCCATGCTCTTCTTCTCGGATTTCGCACTGAAAAGCTGCTCATTGAGTCGCTGAAACTGCTCTTCCTTTTGTGCGTCTGACCTGCTGTTGAGCTCACGCTGTTGTTTGATCTGGCGCAGAAGCACCGAGTGCTTGTCCTTCATCCCCATAGCGCGGCTGAACAGCCATTGTACCTTCGAAGAGAACGCTGGTAGCGAGAATGTTTCGTTGGGGTTGAAGTCCTCGTCAGGTGATAACTCGTCGTTTGCGTCGGGATCATCGGCAAGCACGCGGCGACGTTCTCGCTTGCGTTCACGAGCCTCTTCTTCGCCAGTTTGGATGATCTGCCACAGACCTATGAGCGCAGTCTCATACTTCTCAGCTTTCTCAGAGCCTTCGTCATCGGCAGGCTTTGAGCGCATTTCGTCCAGTTGATCGTTCAAAGTATCTTGTATCTGTTCGAGGTTGTACAATGAATCTTCCATGTAGTTGAACTGATCGGCCTGTCCGCCTCCTGTAATTGGCGGCGGAGGCTGGATGGGTTCGGCATTGTTCGCTTTGGATCTGCTGAGCACTCCGTACAATTGATTGTTGATACCCTCAAGACGCCCTTCCACTTCACTCAAGCTGTGGCGGGTCTTGCTACGGATGCTCGCAAGCTCGGCATTGGTGTCACGGAGTCCTTGGTCAAGGAAATCCAGTTGGCGGTCGATGCTAGAAACATCTGGCGAGTCTCTTTGGATCTGCGGCGGGAGAGCATAGTCCTCGTTCCGCTCTGGGTTTGCCTGAACAATAAGCTCCCTTAGGCGTTCATTGAGCTCTTCCAAACGTTGGCTCATCGTTGTGAGCGCCTGATTCTGACGGTCAACGGATTGTGTACGGTGGTGTGTTCCTTTCTGCAACGCCTGCATAAGACTGTCGAGATTCTCTGGTGTCCTGTAGAAGCTTCTGTCGTCGAACGCATCCTCACCATCATCGATACCATTCGCTCTCCCCACTTCGTAGGTCTCGAGGCTGGCGGGACTGTCAGGTCTCCCACTGTCGTTCTCCGCTAGCCGGCCGAAGGCGTTGCGCTTCTTAGGCCCTCGATGTGTCAGCTGGAGCACAGCAGCTGTATGCATAAGAAGTTGCATGTCTATCATGCGCATCCGCGACTCGATCTCCAGTAGTTCCCTGATGAACTCCTCGACCTTCTTGTTGCTGGCCTCAAGCACTTCCTGCGACTGCTCGTCATCCTCCTCCTCTTGCGCCGGAATGCTTCCCTTGCTGCTCAATCCTCTGCGGTGACCAGCTCCCTTCTTGGAGGCCAGTCGAGTGAGCGAGCGAGTTGCGTCTCGGATCTTGGTCTCAGACTCCAGCTTCCTCCTCACGGTGCCAAGCCGAGTGTCGAGCGCCTTCTGCTCCTGTTTCAGCGCCTCCACTTCCTCGACAGTCATAATGTCGAAGTACTGGCTGTCTCCAATGGCTGTCTCCACGAGCAAATGCATCGCGACTGGATCCGTGTTCATGACATCCGAGCTCCGTTTGCGCAAGTCGCGCGGAGTGTAACCGCCGCTCTCGCGGACTGTGTCCCTGCGGTCCCCGAAGACGTCCGGGGGCGGTATAAAGGCGCTGGCGCCAAAGCGCGGGGAGATCTGGTAGGCCATAGGGAAGAAGCTGGGAGAGGGTGCCCCAAACCCAGACTGGTAGTTTGAACTCGGCGAGGGAAAGTCGTACGCAGGGCGTGGGCTGAGCATGCCACCCTCGTAAGGGTACTGCGTGCGCAAGCCATTACTGGTCATGGTTGGCCGCGGCGGTCGTGGTGGCCGTAGCAGCAGCTGGAAGCCCGAGTTGCGGGAGCGTGGAGGCTCAGCGGGTTTGTGCAAGGCGAGCGCGACGGGAGTGTAGAGGAGCAAAGCTCGCACAACGGAGCGAGAAATGCTATTCACGGCGGGCAGCGCATGGCAGTGGTTATTCAATCAGGAGAAGCGCGCTAAACTGCCCATTTACAGACCTGTTGTCCAATGTTTCTCGCATACGCACGCCCCTGTCAACACAAGTCAAGCTACGATCCAGGGGTACAAAGGCCCGAACGCCGCGCGGGTATTGCACCAAGTGCACTTAGCAAGCGCGAGCTCCACAACGCCAGCCCAGACGCACTCGCGTTGGCCGTCGTTAGTGACGCCATAAAGCGTGGGCGTTTCATCGATGATGACTTTGACTGTGCTGTTCTGTACCGCAAGACTGCCTGCGTACGTAGATCTGCATTGATCGAACAAGCCAGGCTGCTTCGAATTCCATAGATTATCTATTTGGATACCCACGAACCAAGGCCCGAACCGTCGATCCTCCGCTTGGAATTAAGATTGGCATCCACACATCTTACTCGCATTCCAATCATTTCCCTGCATCGGTGGCGGCATGATTTCCGAGCAACAAAGACCCTCCTACACCAAGGAGCAAATTTCCAAGTATTTCGACCGCTTGAAGCTGTCTGAGAAGGACCAAAAATACGATGTTGCTAGTTTGAGCGCTGAAAATACCCTCAAATATCTCGCATTATTGCAGAAGCAGCATCTGGCCAATATTCCATTTGAGAATCTGACGCTGCATTATTCAGCTCATCACTCGATCAATGTCCACCCACAGGCGTTGTTTACGAAGATCATCGGTGACAACAATGGACGTGGAGGCTACTGCATGGAAAACAATGCTCTCTTCGGCACCTTGTTATTCTCTCTTGGTTTTAACATCTACTCGGCTGGAGCTCGAGTCAATCTTGGGGGGGTCTTCACTGGCTGGTCACACATGGTCAATATAGTCACTATTGGAGAGACAAAGTACCATATCGATGTTGGCTTTGGGGGCAATGGTCCTATTGTGCCAATGCCCTTGGAGCACTCAGGTATTGTCAGAGAGCACATCAAGCCAGCTGTTGCGCGTCTGCAATGGCGCAATATTCCCGGAAACACAGACCCAAACCAGCGGCTCTGGGTGTTCGAGCATCGTCCGGACGAAAACAGCGATTTTGCCATGATGTACTGCTTCGCCGAGCTCGAGTTCATCCCGAACGACTACGCGGTCATGAACTATTTCACAAGCACGAGCAAGCACACATGGTTCACGAGAACCATTGTTGTGGAGAGAAAGCTTCTGGATGAAGCTGGTGAGTTTGCGGGGCAATTGATCATGAGTGATCGAGATTTGAAGTGGAGGATGCATGGGAAGAAGACAAGACAGATTGAATTCGGGAGCGAGAAAGATCGCCTGAGCGCTCTAGAGGAGTTCTTTGGCATCCGCTTTGGTGATGTTGAAAGGGTAGGCATCCAGGGCCTGCCGTCAGAGATCAAATCGTAGCATGGTATTTACAAAAGGAATTTGGCATTGCTTGATCTGGATATGTAACATTGGCTTTCGTTGGATTGTCTCGCGCACTGCTTAGATGAATCGCTGCTCGCACTGCAATTTTGTCAGCATCGTCCCCGTCTTCTGCAGTGATATACGCACCCTCCATGGGTTGTTGAGCTCGAAGCCTGCCGGCGCCTCGGGCTTGTCGGTCTGTCCTCGTGCAAAGCCAGTGAGGCGGCGGTCGCGCTCCATCACTGCGGTGTGGTCAGTATGTGGTGTCCGGCATGAGGTCATCGTGAGGGTGTTGTACTTTGCTGCCCAGCTGTTAGTAGAGCTCTATACGGCTGCAACGATGGCTACTCACCCTGTCCCAAGCGTCAATTCCTCGCCTGGTCCTCTTGCCTCCGTTTTGCAAGTCCTTGAGCTTTGCAACGGACACAGCGCTGAATGCGAAGAACTGCGGCACTCCGGTTAGAGCGGTCTAGCGCAACCAATTGGGGCGCTCAACATACACCGGTCATGATTGCGTACGGCAGCAAGGCCTCGAAAGGGACACCCATGATTGCGAGAGTGTCAGCGGGCGCTGTGGTTCGGTGGGGGTGGGTAGGGTGCGGTACAACAGCTGTGAGTGAGGTCGGCGTTAGAGTAGGAACGCGCCCGAGGGAAGGTGCGCCTTGGCAGCCTCCGACCTCCACAAGCAGGAGTGACTTGGGTCAGTCGAATAATCACCCACGCACGCGTTACGGACCGCCTGCGATTATTTGCGGTGTCGCCTAGAGCTACCCTTTCATTCGAATCGCGAACATCGACACCCTTGCGCCTTATGCAGCCGGAATAATTGCGCGTCGTCGCGACTGCCCACGGCCACGTTTGCATAGCAACACCCAGCGCAGCTGCCGCTCTCCGCCATCTGCAGTTGGCCTGTTCCGACCTCTAGAGACAGCTCCAGCGCTCACGTTCACGATACCGAATAACCTTTTGGCTCCTGGGCTCGACAACAACGCGCTGCGACACCTCCGCGACGCGCGACAACAACACTACATGAAAGTACCCCTGCAGCAACAACTGCTCATGTACCGCGTAATATAGACTCGCCACGGCATTTGGGTTGTGATACTGGCGTACCTTGTATCTAAGCTGGCGACCGCCGTCTCCTTTGCCATGGCCGAGCCGGGCAGGGCGGTGGGCCAGACAGCTCCCAGTCTGGAGCCTGATGACATCGACGCAGACGGGGAGTATGAGATGGACGATATGCAGGACGACACTCACCCTGCAGCGACCGAAACGCCAGATGCCGACGTCGACGCCGACGCCGACGCCGACGGTCATACCACCGACGCTGAAGGCTCCGATATAGATGCCGAGGGCGAAGAGGTCGACGACGACGAAGTCGAAGCTGTGGGCGCTGTCAAAGTCCGCGCAGATGCCTCGTCAGATGAGGAGGATGGTGACGATCATGATCCGGATGCTGCAGTCGAGTCTGAATCAGACGCCAAGACATACAGTGAAGACGACGAATCAGAAAGCTCTGAGGAAGAAGAAGAGGTTCAATATCAGGATGAGAGTGAAGAAGAAGTAGGGACCGGAGCTGCTGACGGAGACCCCAACGTATGCATGTAAGTTCGGATCACTAACCACGTCAAATTCGAATGATAACTAATCTCTCCCCCACAGATACTGCAATCAAAACGAGGAGAATGACCCAAGCCCAGACTTTGAGCCGTATCTTGCATGCTCAGTGTGCGGCGATCATGGTACGTGAAAACATGAAGTAGACTGACTGTAGCTTCTGTAGCTGACATGCCTGCAGCTCATCGGCAATGTGCCCGCGACGCTAATACGCTTAGCTCCGAGGTTGGCCCTGAAGACGGTATGATGTATCCTTCCACAAGTGTTGCGGTGAGCTAACTCGTTTATTACAGAAGCAAAACAGTGGCGTTGCAGCGCCTGCCTCCAGAATGATATCCACCATGACGATGATGAAGAACCAGAGGAGAAGCGGAAGAGCTCGGAAACAATCACTCGTCGCAGGCTATCGTCTGTACCCAAACTTGCGAGGGATCTGCTTCCCTCAGTTAGAGGCGTGGACCCGAGTGGCCACTCCATCTTCAAGAATCTCATTCTTCCTGACGACGCACCAGAAGGCACCCGCTCCCTACGAAAGCGTAAAGCGTCACATGAAGAAGAAGCAGTAAATCCCACACCTGCACGCCAGTCTCGAAAGAAGCGCAGGCCTTCTGAGATTTCAAAATCGGAAGCAGCACCATCCATAGCGCCATCGTCGCCGCGGCCATCTATGAAAGATGCTCTCACAGACGGCGAAACTGACGAAGAGGCACAACATTCTGCATCGGGTCCAGAAGGATCGCGCCTTCGGTCATCACGCAAACGTCGCTCGGCAAAGCCACAGAGGAAAGATAAGAGACCCCTTGTGTGGATCGAAGAGTCGCAAGGTCTTAGTCTGATTGTTGCTTTCCACCTTACCAACGAGAAGGTACAAAAGATCGTGACTCAGAAGCCAAAGAGGAAGGTTCTCACATTAGAGCAAGAGCGACAAGAACGGCGGCGCGAGAGAGATCGAGAACGACGTGAGCGTAACCGTCGCGCAAGAGAGGCGGCAAGAGAGTCACCAGATATCCCCCAGTATCCCTCCGTCCAGCACCACTTCAGCGCACCGTTTATGGGCTTTACAGAGAAGGAGGACGAAAGCAAGAGCAAGCCTTACGGTGGCGTCTTATCGGAAGCTGATGCAGACACATCCAAGACTTATCCTTCGCAGGCGGACAGAAAGCGCTTCGAGGACGCACGCGTGAAGGCAGAGGAAGCTTGGAAAGAGAAGCAGGCCGCACTCTATGCTCACCACGAGCCCCAGAGACCATCGAAACAGGCTGCCGCCGCGAGCAAGATCAAGTGTGTTAACTTCGGCGGATGGGAGATCGAAACCTGGCATGCTGCACCATATCCCGAGGAGTACAGTAAGAACCGCGTATTGTATATTTGCGAGTTCTGTCTCAAGTATATGAACTCTGATTACGTCGCGTGGAGGCACAAGGTAGGTCTCTCCAAGCCCACACATTCTGGGATTTCTCTGACACCAAGCAGCTCAAATGTCCAGCTAAGCATCCGCCCGGCGACGAGATCTACCGCGACGGCAAGTACTCATTCTTTGAGGTCGATGGTCGCAAAAACCCAGTCTATTGCCAGAATCTTTGCCTTCTGGCAAAGCTTTTCCTAGGGTCAAAGACCCTTTACTACGATGTGGAGCCTTTCCTCTTCTACGTCATGACCGAGAACGACAATTATGGCTGCCATTTTGTGGGCTACTTCTCAAAGGAGAAGCGACCGA
Organism: Curvularia kusanoi; assembly: GCA_011058905.1. Taxonomy (NCBI): domain Eukaryota; kingdom Fungi; phylum Ascomycota; class Dothideomycetes; order Pleosporales; family Pleosporaceae; genus Curvularia; species Curvularia kusanoi. The sequence goes on along the minus strand of SWKU01000005.1, from coordinate 252,901 downwards.
GCTCCCTGAACAACGTGTCGTGTATTCTCGTGCTACCGATACACCAACGCAAAGGCTACGGTCAGTATCTGATCGAGTTCTCTTACCTACTTACTCGAGTGGAAAAGAAGACGGGCAGCCCCGAGAAGCCACTCAGTGACATGGGTCTTGTGAGTTACCGGAAATACTGGCGTTTGTTGTTGTGTCGAGAGTTGCTTGAGCAGAAAGGACCCATCAGCATCACAGCAATTTCTGAACGTACCGGTATGACAGCCGATGACATTGTATCAGCTCTGGAGGGTCTACGCGCTCTTGTTCGCGATCCAGTTACGAAAAAGTATGCTTTCCGCCTGGATCTCAGCTATTTCCGATCGTACATCGAAAAATGTCAAGCGGCCGGCAACCCGATCATCAAACCCGAATGTCTCGTCTGGACACCATACGTCATGGGTCGCTTTGGGCAGTACGAGGACGGGCCTGCACTCCAGACTGTTCAACAGCGTGATGAAGTGGAAGAAGAGGAAAGGCCAGAACCTGAAGAGGGCGTGCAGATGGATGCGGTCGAAGCAAAGGCAAACGGCACGCCTTTAGAAGAGACAGGACCGGTTGTCAACGAACCCGATGCAGGGCTTGATATCCCTCTCGAAGACGACGATGGCTCTCCAGCACCGCCCGGCACTGGTACCGGTACTCCGCTGGCAAACGGATCTACGATAGCGCTTGCAGGATCAGCTATTACAAGTAACGAACCTGCCATACCTCCCTCGCGCTACGAGATTTTCCCGCCCATTCCTGGCCAGCCTACTGCAAAGCGCCGCCCTGGACGACCCTTTGGTGCGCGAAGGAGAACCAGCACACCCAACCGGGTCCGCGGCACACCACTCTCAATCCAAACTGCACCTGTCTCGAGGATACAGCTGTCACCAGTGCGAGCGCGAAGAGACTCGCATTCACGTAACGGTGCAAGAACCCCTGCGACCGTCTCTGTTCGACGAACGCGCAGCCGGCTTGGCGAAAGTGTGACAAATGGTGAAGATCTTGAAGAGGGTGGTGCGGTCAGGCCTCCGGTTACTAACGGGAGGAGAAGTACCAGAAGTTCTGCTAGCTCTGGAGGCAGTCCACGGGTCGTCATCAGCACCACTACCAGAGGCAAAGGAAAGGTTGTGCCAGTGGACGAGGAACAAGAAGAACTCGAGGATCTAGACGCCGATGGCGACTACGACGATGAAATTGAGGAACCCGAAGACGACATGGACATTGATGCCGAAGGCGAAGACGACGACGATATCGTCATGGGCGAGGCATAATGTCATGGGCAGGTATTGCTGTTTCGGAATAGCCAGTGCTTGAGTTGCAGCATCATGGGCCGTGGATTTGAAAGTATTTGTAGCGACTGGCGTTTGCAGGCACATTTGTTCATCACGTCCGGCTCAGCCTCATATTGGTCGGGGCAGGACTTTGTACTACTAAATGGTTTCTTCGACTTGACTCATTATAGGGAGATACCTTGGGACTCACACGTGAGTAAGGCGTTTGACTGAGCAATACACATAATATCTTTTTACGGCTTCTTCTTCTCCTCTCGTCATGTATATGACATTTACTATCTATTCCAGCACTTTAGTACGCCCCATCGCCTACATTCAGCAGTAGAGGGACATCTTCTACCTACCATTTCTGCACACAGCTGCATGGTCTCCCCTTTGCACCTCGCACCGCATTGTCGTCGCACGCAAGCGCCTTACACAAACAAGAAAGACCGATCCCCAAGTGCTGCCCCGTGCGACGCAGTGAGCTGTCAGTCGTCCCCATTCGCGAATCAGCATTCGCTTGACAATCACTCTAGCCGCTCAGACCTCGCGGCAGGAGCAGCCCGAGGCTGGAGGTGGTGGGTGAGGAGGGTGAAGCTAATTCGCGCCACGCTGACTAGTGCCGGGTGTCGACAATGACGCACCGATAACGAGGCTGGGCGTGCTGGGTGATAAGCCTCGCGATTGTTGTTGCGCTGCCCTGCACCGTTGCGGGGAACCCAAGTGGAAGGGCGAGTGAGTGGTGGCACGTACCGGTACACGCCGAACGCGCCGATGAGCGGAACGGCTATCACGCCCCGTGGGTATTAGTCACAGAGTTGAAGGGCGCGAGTGACGATCTGGGGATCAGATAGATATGACTCTTTGCATTCGTTTGCGAGCTGTTTGCGTTTGCTTTTGCATCAAGATCATCATCATCATCATTGTTATCGGGTTGTGGACAAATCGGACTGGGTAGCAAATCGTGATGCTGTCGTTTTCGATGCTCGTGTTGCTGGCTCCGCTGGCCCTGCTGCTGCACCTCCTCTCCTCTTATGTCAGAAACCCACTGCGCAAGATCCCTGCTGCACATCCCCTAGCGCACTTCACTGGGCTGTGGATGTCGTACATTCGATGGCAGAGGATTGAGAATGCCACGCTGAAGGCTGCGCATGATCGTCTTGGGCCGATCGTGTGCTTGGGTCCTCAGGAAGTCAGTGTCAACTGCGTGACGGGCGGGATTCGGGACGTCTATGCGGGAGGGTTTGAGAAGAGAGATGCTGCCAGTGGGTATAACTGGTATGGGTTCTTCACGAATTTCGGGTATGTGTTGTGCGATTGTATGTATGGGAGTGTGTCTAATAGGATGTAGAACGGAGAACATGTTTTCTACGGGCCTCAACAAGCCTCATTCAGCACGCAAACGCATGTTGAGTAACATCTACAGCAAATCTGTTGTTACAGCCTCGCCAGTGTTGCAAGCTCAGGTGTCGACGATTCTTTACCAGAGACTTCTGCCGCGTCTGGCAGCCATCTATAGCGGTGCAGAGAAGGGCGTGTTCGAAGCATCGAGTCTGATCAGCGCAAGTACTATGGATATCGTTACATCGTATATCTTCGGCCTCAAGGCAAGCTCCAACTTGATTGATCGCTCCGAGGAGTTGGCGTGGTTCCTGGATTTGTATAAGTCCCGCCATGGCTATTCATTCTGGCCGCAGGAGTATCCGCGGTTCACGAGCTTTTTAAAGACATGGTTTGGTATTAGCCTGTCACCACCATGGGTGAGCGAAGCGAACGCTGAAATCGAGAAGTGGACGAAGAAGATGTGTGATGGTGCTGCAGCGGTGCTTCAGCAGGCCGACGTGAAGACAGAGGAAGTACCTTCAGTGTACCAGCAACTTTCGACCGCTATAGCGAAGGATGCAAAGAAGAATGAAACCGGCGACGTCGATACGAAGTCGCTGGTTGCGAGCGAAGTGCTCGACCATCTAGCAGCTGGTTTCGACACGTCCGCTATCACACTGACTTACGTTGTTCATGAGCTCTCCACACATCAGGACATTCAATCCCGCCTGCGACAGGAACTGCAGAATCTATCACCACGGCTCACACTGTCGTCGTCGCCCCAACTGCCGGATCCGAAGACTGTCGATTCATTACCTATCTTGCATGCCGTTATCTGGGAGACACTGAGGCTCCATTCAGCAATTCCAGGCCCTCAACCACGATACACACCACCACAAGGCTGCAAGCTTGGCCCGAACCATGAGTACTTTGTACCCGGAAAGGTCAGAGTCAGCGCGAGTGCTGGCATACTGCATCAGAACGAGGAAGTGTACGAGCGTGCCCACGAGTGGAGGCCAGAACGGTGGTTGGATATCAACAACCTTGACGAGGAGAAGCGGAAGGATATGGAGAGTAGATGGTTTTGGGCTTTTGGAAGGTCAGTATTCAAAGCTGTCTTGCGATCGTGTAACTTACTCAATACAGTGGTGGACGGATGTGCGTGGGCTCCCACTTGGCTGTATATCGTAAGTCTTCTTCCTACATATGTTTAGCTGTGCTTTCCAAACACTTGCCCATGTTGGGCCATTGTTGCATGGGCCGCAGATTCCAAAAATGACAACAGACTCTATCTTCTTGTCACTGCTTCGATTATGTGGCCTGGTCACTGCCATCTAAGGGTGGCGGCCACGTAAAACTTGGAATGGCAAATATCGGCATACACAGTTGATATCCGAGAGAATGTACTAACGCCGACACAGAGATGAAGTATATCGTTGCCTCGCTGTACTCGAACTATACGACTCTTGTAGTTGACGACACCGGCATTGAGCAGTCGGACTCGTATACAGCCCCGCCGAAGGGCGATAAACTTGTCATTCAGCTCGTGAGGTAGGGTTCAGGAACGATGACAGCAACATATAAGATGGTATAAATACCAGTCCGCATGATTCTCCAATGTTCACATACCCCACTGTACCAGGCATCGGGGAAGCGGTATTCGACGGCACGGAAGCTCCATGCCTTATGTCATGCACGCACGCCGAAGCGTGTTAGTTTCGCGTTGCGGGCGGCATCGGTTAAGCTTGAACGCGGAGACTTGCACGTTACTTCCGCAACTTGTTGGGGACGCGTTGTGAACCATGGTAACGCCGAGCGGGGTGCAGAGAGATATGACGCAGAGGCAAGATGTGAACGTCTTGCGTGATGCGAAGATATCCGGTTCAGTGCAATCTCGAAGCATCGACAGGGCTCCCAGAAGGTTTCTCGAGCGTTCCAAATGCCTTGCCGATGTTTACCTGCTCACATGTGACGCTCTTGTGCTCTTTACTGTCGTCTGACCCCTCACCACGCCAGTTGAGGTGGGTCCTTAGCGTGATTGCCATTTCAGTGTTCTTGTCCGTCTCGGACTGAGTCGACTCAGTCGAGAATTTTTTTCAGTGAATCGTGACATTGACTCTACTCGGACTGGCTGGGTAAGTTTTCTTTGTTTCAAGGACATAGCGCGATCGCAAGTAACCAGTGATTGTTGGTGCTTTCGAAGTCTGCTCTTGGCCGACGCCAGGCCCACAAATATGCATTCCAGGGATGCAACCGACGAAATGCCCTAAGTCGTGAGGGCCAGTTCTAGAATGGGTGCGAAAAGGGTACACTTCATGCTGCATGCTGTCTTGAAGTAGCAGCGCTGGTGAGTAATGGTCGTTGAGGGCTCCCATCTCCTCATCACGGCACTTCGAATTGAGATAGTGTGTGTCGATGGGGGAACACCTCCGGGTAAAGCAGCAAGACGCCGTTAATCTGTTGGTTTGAGATACGCTGGCCAGACTCGGAGGAACCACAGCGAACAGGAACGCGCATCGGGACCTGGCACTGCTGCTCCAGGCTGCAGTCAGGCCAGGAACAAGCGCACTGGATATCAATTTGCGACCTCACTACGCAAAAGGGCTGGGGCCAAGCAGTATGATCATCTTGAGCTTGTACTGCAGCTTATTCGTTGTTGCAACTATTAGGACAGGCACAGGTAGTCCGGAAGGTGCCAGAAGACACCCGGCCCGTCGATCTTTTGGGCAAGTTGTGGAGCACTGCTCACTCTAGTGTGGTCAAGGCTCATACCTTTTGCATTATAGCACTTGTAGCTTCAAGAGAGCAAGCGTTACTATGTTGCACATCAAGTTGCGTGGTTTCTCCGCGTGTACTGGCTTTGTCTGGAAGCTGTGCAGCTATCATGACTCAGTCCATTAGAGCGTTTAAACCTAGGATGAATGAAACGCCTTCCGCCGCGTCGACAGCAGGGCTATATTTGGCACTGGAAGCAATTTTGTGAATTTCCGCATCAGGTGAGATTCGGTTGTCTGCTCACAAGGAGATGAGTACAATACGCAAAGGTGTATATGGAGTGGCAAGTATTATAGGAAGGATCCATTAGCGGGTAGTTGCACATCCCAGTTTGGATGTGATCATCTAATGTAGCAACTGTATCAATAATACAACGCATGGCTAAATACGTCTGCAGCATCGTTTTCGACATAGCGCAGTCTACGCGCTAGATAGGAAATTCTTACCCAAATCCGAGAAAGTCATGAGGACTACATTTGCTAGTCGAACGTCCATGTGAATGAGCAAGCGCAGCTCAGCAAACGCAACCATGTAGGTAGTCCAAGAAGTGCCTCTTGGCTTCTAAAAGCTTGCCATCCAATACACTATGAGATGGATCATCGCTGTTCATTGCACAAACTATCTACCGTTGGCTGTATGGGCTGCATATCGTCACACTGCATCTGCATGAGTGTCAACTTCATGTTAAGCCGCCCTAACAAGCAATGTCGAGTGACGACGCGGGAGACCCCAGTGTCCCGGTCTTGCTTTCGTGGGGCAGATCGCGAACGGCAAGCAGCCGCTCTCGCAGAATCATGGTCAGTATCATAGCGCAATCGAACGACATGGGTCTATTGTGTTGAGCTGGCCCAGGTAGCCTCCTTGCTGGATGCGCAGCAGCAGACTCGACTGCCAGCGGGGATGCGGGTGTTTGTGCAACGTCGTAGAATTCAACCGTATGCGGACGGGGCGACTAGCGGCCCTTTATGCATGTCAAATTGAGATCCAGCCACCGTGAGAGTCGCCGCCGATCATCTGTTTGCTCGCACCTTCCAACTCCTACGCCATCACGTATGCGTCCTCCTTTGTCCTCCAGTCGCCTTGGGCCGTGCGCGTAAGCCTCACATTGGGCACATCTGCGCAGCACGTTATGCCCACGCGCCGGCTTCTTTCGTTACGCCTGCTCAGATGTTTCCGTCCAGGCCTGGATCCTGGCATTGTTGCCCCATGCTGTTGCCGTCGCCTGCAGTGTCACCAGGCGCCTGTCATAACTTCCTGGAAGAAGATCCCTACTGTGATGTTCAGTCTCGAAGGAAATCCAAGAGTGCCCCTCACAGCTGGTGCTAGCCACATGTGTCGAAAACATCTCTAAACCGCTCTACCGCAACGCTCTACCGCAATATGCTGGGTCGGCGAACGTGGGCGTAGATCGATTTACGAGCCCTGAGATTCGGTCGCGCAGCGCTGCAGCGGGTGTTCGATATGAGATGCTTCCTAGTAACGGTCTGCATGGCAGGTCAAGCACGATTAAGTAGCAAGTTACCCCTAGCCCAAGCGGTGCACGCGAAGGCTAAATTCCCAGTGCCGTCTAGGCACGCACAGGGTTGTGGTTGCATCCGGTATACGCATGCGCCCTGGCCCCAGCCATCGCTGCGATGAAGCCTGTGGTCTCCTCGGTTGAGGAGTGACATTTCGATCAAGGCACAGCTCGCGCTTTCGTGGACTGCACTTTTGATCTTCTCTTGCCCAGACTAGCTGCAATCAGGTATTGATTCCTGGTTTCTGATCGTAAGTATTTGAGGGCTCCAGATGCCCAAACCGCTTCAAGGACAGCTTGGCTTAACAGTCAGTGTAGAGTCGATGCTATCACCAATAGCGGTTGGCTGTGTATTAGTTCATCCTGCATCCACACATTTTGTTCCACCTCGGCGACTACCACTGTCCTCAGGGTATAGGTTCGTGCACCAGCAAGAACGGTGGATGACAATTGATGTCAGATCCTCGACTCTACTATCAGGGTCCAGAGATTTGCATCCCACTGCTTCACCAGCCGATCGAGCAGCTCAGGCTGACCCGGCAGAAAACGGACTCCAGGGGCGATAACGTTGTCATCAGGATTCAAAGGAAGAGTGGAAGAGTGACGGCCGCAACCGCCAGAAGGCGTCGACGCGAAGGGACATTGGGCTTCGCACGGAGGTTCCCTGTTCCCTGGACTAGGTACTTCACGCCGCCTTTGCGTTTCGACTAGTTCGCCGAAATTGGTAACGGACGGAACTTGCTAGTCGGAGATCCTAGAGCTAGCGATCGTCGTGGCGTTCGAGCAGGCCAGCGCCCGTTGAACTTTAGCACTAGAGTCAAAGCGGCGACCCGGTTTCGCGTCTGGCAGCTCTTGCGCAGTGCCATAGGACGACAGCGGAGGGCCCCGGCTTAAACGCTACGGCGAGGTACCTCTGCAACTCAACTATCGAGTGCAGTATTTCCTCTTCAAGCTGGCCTCGACAGTAGCCGAGCGTGAGCCTCGCACATCTTACTGCCCCTCGCCCTTCACACTCACCCTGCATCACCTGCAGGTTGCGTACCACCTGCACCCACGCCCACGCCTCCTCCTGGTCCCTGTGCCACTGCAGCGCACTACTCAGCGGGAGAATTCTCCAACGAGACGGCCACCAGCTTTGTCCCCAGACCCTAAGGCACCTCTACCACGGTTCGGTTCCGCAGCCGAGCACATTCACCCCACGTCAGAATATACCTTGCTCCAGCTCATCTGAAGAAGAACGTCCATGTAGAACAGATACGCACTTATGAATCTCCACCTCTAACGGCGCAACTCCCACTGAAGACCGCGCCGGCCGTTCGTTTGTGGGGCTGATTTGCCTGTCGATAGAAGGATTGAAGAGCTCTGGCGCAACCGTGCCGCTGAAGGCCCAAGTGCGCGCAAGTCCAACCTTGGTAGAGGCTTCGATTGGAGTCCGCATTGTCAACAACAGCGCAGGCGCTGCATCTGCCTGCTCCTGCCTACGTCTCCGTTCCATTCTTCAGGGTGTACCGCAACACTCGCACATCTGGCCCTCTCCACAGTCCAGCTGGCCTTATTGAGGGGCATTTTTCTGAGCGGGGTCGTTGCTATCGATTACACGGTCGGAACCAAAGAGTGGTCAGTTCACCGTTTCATTGGCGGTGCGCGCTCCTGGCTGGAGAACAGAAGTGGAAGGCGCCCATGGAAGTGACGAGTCGCTTCCCTCCTCACTCGCCAGCTGCTATTCCCACGAAGCCCATCGATCTACCTGAAAATCTACACTTTGGTTTCTGTCCACCAACATCATTTCCTCCCATAACCACTCCTCCGACCATTTCTCCAACCCGACTTGACACCGTCCATACTCATACATCATAGTCTGTGGGCGGCTACCAGTGGACTGTCCTTTCATCAGGAGGAGCTTCTACTTTCCGTCACTCAGTCCCCTCGTCCGCCTCGCGTACATCTCAGTCCGTGGTACAATCACCCAGGATGTCACTCATCTCACAGAGCACAACGAGCTACGAGCTCTTCCTGTCACAGCAGCCGAGGGAAGCTCTGGTTGTGGCCAAGGGCAAAGAGAAAGCCCGTAAAGCCATCGATCCGCCGCCGATTGTTTGCCTTGACGTCAAGAGCCACACCGATCCTCAGAAGAACTATTTGCAGAACCCTTACCTGTTCATGGTTGTCAGCCTCTATAGACCAGACCAAGATGAGGCTTTGCCCGGCAGCGACTCACTGACAGGAACCCTTTCATCGTCATTGCACCGACTAAAGAACCTAGACAATGTTGAAACCGGTCTTTTCGTGTTTGGGGATGTCTCTGTGAAGATGCAAGGAACCTTTAGGCTACACTTTCGCCTGTATGAGTATAGTCCTCCCGCATTCGAAGCCACCTTCCTCGCGTCTGTCACCAGTAGCAAGTTCAGCGTCCTGCCACCCAAAGACTTCAGAGGCATGGAGCAATCCACCGCTCTAAGTCGCCACATCGCTGATCAGGGTGTTCGTCTCCGCCTGCGTAAAGAGGCGAGAAGCGCAGCCGGGTCCAAACGTCAATACCCCTATGACAGTCCTGTCAACATCGCTCAAGCTCACCCATCACTCGCGAACGAGTATTCATCGTCCTTCGATGGAGAACACTCGCCCATCAAGCGGGAGAGTACCTACAGCTCGAACGGTCATAACGAGGCCTCGAATCACTCCACTCTAGAGATGCCATACGGGGTACAACCCCCCTACAAGCGTTCGTACCCAACATACCCCTCAGTCGGCCAACAATCTGCCATGCCGACCCCCTACAGCATGATGAGTAACCCGAGCATTGTCGGACACCACAACAGCCTGCTCAGCCCACCTGGCGTTCTGGCCTCCAATGCAGGTTCCACATATTCACTCGACAACACAAATCTGTACGCTGGCAGCTCGACCTACCCGACCTCCAGTGCCACGTATCAGGGTAATCCCACTACTCAGTATCCGCCCACGGGCTATTCCAATCTCTTCTCGTACGGCTACGATAGCAACATACCACGCTAGTGCGTGACGCGGCTCCACAAACTCTATCTTAAAGATCGCCACGCATCGCCTGATAGAAGGCCCGCGAATGCTTGGGTTTTGATTATAGAAAGGTCTCAATGTACAACATGGGATGCATTCGGGCTGGCGTTGGGTGTGACAAAATTCATGTCGCCGGGCGATTACACATTGCGAGGCGTTAGAGACAGCATACTAGGACCGGTTCCCTGGCGTCAATCAGTGGTCGTCAACCTCAGCCTGTCGAGTATTGATTGCTTTTCGATTCTTGCGTCGAACATGGAATCGCTCCAGTATACCTGATGCTTTCCGACTTCGACTCTTTATTTTCCCGGACGCGGCTAGCGTAGCCGGTGTCAAGTGAATTTGCTAGACATTTTTCATTTTTAAGACAATCAGCCTCACGGCAATCTCGGTGTTATTGGCGTCAACGGAAGACGATAGCTTTTCTTTACTGTTCCTCATCCTTCAATAGATGCACCGGATTGCTTGTCATGAACAAGCAATGGTAAATGGATATTTGTATATAGACACGTCAAAGGCCAACAGCTGAGCCGATTAATCACCCCTTGGAAGTCAGTGGGCACGAATTCAATGGCACTCTTTAAGAAAAAAAAAAGCACAGCCACACCATAAAGTTCTATTCTCCCAGCCTTCTCGAAGCATTGACGCTGATCTTCACCACCGTCCCACGTACGGCAGGTCCAGCACACAGACCTTCAGCAACCCTTGCCGAACATTCTGCATCCCATTTCTGTGACCTCGCCCGACATCAACAAGGCCCTGCACCCTGTCGCCTGAGTCTTGCACTTTTTCTCCCGCGTTGAGCTGATACGCAGACTAATCACGATCTGCAGCGTATTGCCGGAACGCCACATCATCTCTTGCCGCCCTATCAGCGTTGCTAGAGACAACATCATCCATCAGTCGCCATCCCAGTTCCTTGCTGTTGGACCTTTTTCTCGCGGGCCTTTTAGAAGACCTCCCGGCCGGCTAACGCGTGTGACGAACGCGTCCATGGCGCAAAGCCGTAAGCTGCACGCGTCTCTTGCCGCGCTCCTTGCTCTGACAGGCCCGGAGCAGGCACCGGCCTCACAAGCGCAGCAATGAAGCCTTGTCCAGCAGCGAGCGAACTGGTACGGGTGCGGCCCTCCCGATGGGCTCCCACTTCTCAGCAGATTGCGCATCGCTCATCAATCGAGAAGCCGGGGCCCCTACCTATGCTAGGTGATTGCTTGCATACAATGATGCAAGCGGTACTTGCTCCGCCGTTCACCGCTCGCCGTTAGTGGGGAATGGACCATGACCTCGCATCGCACCGCAGCGCAGCACCACTGCCACCCGCGAGACTAAAGATACGACTCGACTTTAGCAACAAGTGACCTGTCATTTGCGTCCGTCTGCACGGCTGCATGCATGGAGCTCCTCCTCCGTGCATGGCCCTTTCATCCTCGGTGCAAATAAACTTCGCCGGCGCGCGCCACACAGCTAGCTAGCGCCTCTGCACGGGTCTCTCTGCGACTGCTCCAGCGCACTTGCGGTTTGGCGTCGCCTGCAACTGTCAGACCATGTTGGAGCGACAGGATCGAAGTCGTGCTGATCGTCATGAGTGGTTCGGCTTCAATGACGCTTGAGGGGTGGTGCCGGATGGCGCGCATGCGCTTCTGGTCATGTGATTTAGCGTCGGTAGCAGATGCTTGAATCGAGGTCGCTGCTTTGGGGAAGGCGGGTCCTGCGACTTGGCGGGGTTGCGGGAGCTGATTGGTGCGGAGGAGATGATGCTGGGGAGAACTCTGCTGAAGGTTTTCACGACATGAGGTCAAGAGTCTGGAAGTAGAAACATGTGACAATTTGGTGCTTATGATTTGTAACTGCGATTTTGGAATGTCCGTTCCATGTCAGCAGTCGAGTGACTCGTCAGACATTTGGTCATTTAGTATGATCCAAGTCTAAGAGCTCAAATTCAGATGTAAACCCACCCAAACCCAATTTTCCTTCCGAATTCGACCCAAATACCCATCCTATATGTCCCCCAATTGCCGTCATGCTCGTAGACGAATGAGGTGAATTCAAGCAAAGAACCTAGAAACAGTGTCATGCTATTCATAAGTGGCCTGGACAGACCCGTAACATACGCCGTCGATCCAAAGAGAGAACATTAGTGCAGACTCAATAGAAATCTTAAGCGAGAAGTTCACGGCGTAATATATGTACTCGGAAGGCGAGAATTTGGTTTGCCACTTAGCAACCGGAACGACGCTCAGGTCAATCACGATGGAAGCTATCTTCTTCACACTCTATAGCTTGTTAGTAAGGCTCAATATCTTCCAAGATTGATACTGACTTCGTGGGCAATACGCTGTGGAGCTTCGTCCTGCTCGGATGAGTAAAGACTCACTTTGATCGTCTTCTGTTCCGGCCAGAAATTGCGGTTGAACGTCATTGAGGTGTGCGAAGATTCGGAGGCTTGAAGATCGTCTCCCTTGTTGAGGAGCCACATGGCCAGTCCATCCACCCACTTCGTGTACTCAAACTCACAGATGTACCACTCATCTTCTTCGTGCTCGCTTGGGTCAAAGCGCACTTTGATGGATACTCCGTAATGCCTTCGACACTTACGGTTTGTGATAGCCTTTACGTTACCTTCGAGCGCCTTACAGACAGCTCCACGGGCCACAGCAGACCATCTACACCATATACTTAGCAACAGTTGGAAGCAGATCGGAGGTATTGACTTACGGATATGCGGGTCGAATGGCTTGCAGACCAGCTGTCTCAACGAATTCGGTGACCTTGCGAGACATGTACGGCGATCCGGTAAATCCACCGACCATGAAGACATACTAAACGCGTCAGTGGTTCCTGCCATTGTGCATCTGCAATGTTCATATAACAAAGTTTGAACATACCTTCATCCTCAAGTTCTTGATTTGCTTTGCCTTTTGTAACTGTTCTCCAAGCAGCTCATACGTCCGTCGAAGGGGAAACTCGAACATAGTGATCATATCCTCCCTACAATTGTTAGTGCTTGTAATGTGGACCCGCAATTGAACTTACGGGGTGATTCTGAGCTCGCCCTCACTGATTCCTCTAGCCTTATTCGATTTCATGGAGTTTAGAGGATAGGGCAGTCGTATGTGGTTCGTTTCTGTGCCAGAAAAGCCACTCTTGACTTCGAGTGTAAAGTCCTGAAGCATCCTAGCCAGCTTGCTTGACAGTGATGTACGAGGCATATCCTCGCTGCGACAAGCAGATATCTTCAGATAATTGTGGGTGCCCAGCTTCATCTCCAACCACTTGAGAAAGGCGCGGTCCACGAAACTGCCCCCACACTGATCTCCGCATCCGATAGTGACCTCTTCTACAGCCACAGGGTGGACTTTGTTGACTCGGTATGAGATCAAGTCGACAGTGCCACCACCCATGTCGCACATGATGAAACCATCGTTTACGGCTAACCGCGCTCCTTGAGCACTGTGTCGCAAAGTCTTGATTGTGTACAATGCCGCAGCCTCGGGCTCGGTGATCAAGATAGGTGGCTGCGCTAGCCGAGAGAGCTCGAACTTGTTGAAACCAGCCTTTTCTACCGCTTGAAGTGTACGGTCTTTGGCGAGGTCTGACCAAACAGCAGGTACTGTCACGACCAGTGTGATTGGGAGCGAACGTCAGAGGGTCTTGCCGTACTTCTTGTCAAGGTTCTTTATGAGATGAGTCTTGACTTGTGCGAGATAATCAGCGACGATTTCGACCGGTTCTTTGCGTTCAGTCTGGCGAGATCTTGATAGTTCGCGGAATATCTTTGCTGCTTCGCCGCGCTGCTGTGTGTCAAGCTGTAATTTGGTTCACATATGCCTCTCGACATTGGGAGGAATGAGAGAGCCCCATACGAGACCTTCGGATTGATAAGTTATTTCAGAAGGTACCTTCTCCTTCATACCGATCTGTGTGTACTGGGAAGGCCAGTCATGTATAATCTCAACCTGTTCGCCGTTCCTGCCAGTGCCCGAAGACTCACAATATGCTACGCCTTGTGAAGATTAGAAACATGAAATTCAGGACTATCTGGTGCCCATACCTGTGAATGTGGTTCCGTAGTCAAGACCAACGATCAATCGATTACGCATCGACATAATTGCCTTATGTTGTCGTTTTGGTTGCTTGGAGATGCTAGAGTGATGGATGACAGAGTGGTGGTGGACGATAGAATTGTAGTGGATAGATGATGGTATGGTGGTAGATATACGCAGTGCGCTGGTGAAACCCCTAATAAGCAAGGCTCAGCGGAGGCAAGTGATTCCACTTGTACATCAGTGGTGAGAGAAGGCAGAATATGAGCACATAGTAGAGGTGTGCAAGCCTCTAAAGTCAGAGTGAAGGTGAAAGTCCAGAACTCGACACGTTTCAACTTTACCTATTAGCTGAAACTACCCACAATCCTCTCTTGACTTTCAAGACTGCTACAACGAGGAAAATGAAATCACTCAGTCGATCTCGCGACATCAGTAACATGGACAATCTCGATGAGAAGCCTGCGCAGGCGCTGAAGAAAATCATAAAGAATAACAGAAGAAAACTCCGACGACTGCATCGGTCTCGCCAGCAACTGCAGCAGCAGAACCGGGACATGTGGCAGAACCGTCAGGACATGATTGGAGAAGATACGGAGCTTCGACGTGCCAACCAAGAGCTTCAGCAAGAGACGCAGAAGCTCCGCAAAGAGCTCCAAGATATTCACCATGGCCAGAGGCAAGATCAAGAGGCGACTCGCGAATACCTAAAGCTGCAGGAAGAGCACCAGAAACTACATTCAAAACATCAGGACTTACAGTGTGAGCACAATGGAACTCTGCAGCATCTGGCCGGTGTTCAGGAAGCTACCGAGAAGCTGAAGAGTAAACTGAAAAGAGCGAAGTTGCAATACAAGGAAGACACACGGACACTTGATGATGAATCAAGGCACTGGAGAAGCAGATACGCTTTCCTTGTCCACAGAATCATTTCGCCATATGCGCACATGAGCAAGCTCAAATACGATGATACGGACCTCAGCAGTATGGATCTGGTCCTCAAGCCTCTGCAAAAAGATATCTTGCGGGGAGAAACATCGCGAAAAGAGTTCAGTACTTTGAAAGCGCAAATGCAGGCATCGCAACGTGAAGCGCACTCACTGCAGGAATTGGTCGATGAGTTGCAGAAGGAGATGCTTGCTCAAGTCCAAAAGGTGCAAGCTGTGCCAGACGAGCAATTCGCACAGAATTTCCGCGCCATCATCGGCCATGTCAAGTCTCTTAGTCGCTCAGTCCATACCGGCTCCGGCTCCGGCATGTTTCAGGTTCTTCATTCTGGCGTATTACTGCTTAATACCAGCGAATGCCATTGGATTGTTAAGCAGAACCAGAAATACTACATAGAGGCGTGGATCTGGAGTGTGATGCTCGAGCATATCTTCGCGACACCATTCGCTATCTTTGGTGTTGCTTCATCGGCGTTTGGCAAGAGTTGGATGTGGCTCTATGGGGAGAAATTTGAAGGAGCTCGGCCGCTTCCATCAGCCTCTTGCGAGTTATATCGACGCACTGTCTTGGAGGAAATGGTCAGACTGGCTGGTCGAGATACCATCTTATCAGGGCAAGAGGATGCTCACATACTTGACTCAGAAAGAGCACGCCGTCTAGCTGAAGGAGCTCTTCAGTGGCGAGAGAAGGTCGCAAATACCATTGGCACACAATTAGCGATCATCTCTTCGACTGTGGACTTCTCCCAGATCTCGCACATCGTCAACCGATCGTTCGCGTTGGCCTTAGAAATGTCTTCGCAGAGATGCCGTCTCCAGATTACCTATCCTGCTATTGGAGCTGCATTCCACAGTGGCAGCATGTCGTCCATACCGGACCTTGGTGGGAAGGACACACATGGTGGAGATGTTGCATTCATTATCAATCCAGGGCTTACCAAATGGGGCGATGCCCATGGCCAATATCTCGACCAGCGTTATGACATCGTGCCATCTCTTGTGCAGCTTCAGCCGCCGAAGCCATGTGCATCAGGAAAGGATTGCCAGGAGCGAAACCTTACTTAGAAGAGACCCTGCGGTCACTGGGGCATGGCGGAGGACACCAACATTTTGAATCCTGATTGACAGCGTTATTGGGAAGCGACACCGGTCGTTAGGTCTTTGAGATCCAAGACTCGAACATCCACTGTTCGACGAGGGATCGTACTTCATTGATTGCGGGCAGCAGTTTCATTCAGGCTTTGGAGTTTCATAGTTTTCAGGCAATAAGAAAACCACAAAAGCAATATCTAGATGATGGGTGATGAACGGATGATCGATCGTGATCTACGCGTAGCACGTTCACGTCAAAGTCACGCCTTGCCGAATTCGGGTTGGGGCGGTTTTACGCGTCGTGCATCAATATGGCAGTCGTCACGATTTCGTGCAAGCACCCGCACCAAAGCATACCGCATGCTCCTTTCGCGCCCACAGCTCTTCAGAGACCTGTATCTATTCTTTTTAGCATGCCCATGACGCAATGACCCTCGAAACACCTTAATCTTACCCGTAAACCACTTTACGCGTCCCCCGGCGCGACTTCTTCAAGATTACGCCCGCCGAGCACACGCCCGTACACCGTGCATTGCGACGATGTACCTCCCACGAAACCTCATTGCGCACCTGTACCAGAATCTTATAAAACGAACGCACGCCGCAGCACCACCCGTGCTCCTCCTTGTTGCCCTCGAACCGGACGCGCTTTGTGCGTGTCGAATTCTCACCGCGTTACTGAAACGCGACTACATACCGCACAAGATACAACCTATTGCCGGCTATGGCGACCTATCACGCGCGGCAGATGAGCTGGTACGGCCCATGCGGACGACGGAGGGCGGAAGTGGGGGTGTTGTCGTGTGCTTGGGGGTGGGAGGCATGATTGACATGGAAGAGATGTTGGGCATGGACATGGACGAGAACGGCCAGGGAGGGACTGGGGATGTTGAGGTTTGGATACTAGACGCGAGACGGCCGTGGAACCTGGCGAACGTGTTCGGCACACCCATTGGCGAGGACTCGACAACAGGGGAATTGGTACGGCGGCAACCTGGCGTTGAAAAAGGCAGGATATTGCGGTCATACCAAGGCCTCAGAGGTGGTGTCATAGTATTTGATGACGGAGACATCGAGGAGGAGCTCCAGGCTGAAAGAGAAGCATATTGCGGGCTTGAAGAAATGCCCGAGGTGGGGGAAGACACAGGCTCAGACGACGACCTGGACGATGACAACGAGAATGCGCCAGCGTCAGGGCAAGCACCAAAGAAGAGGAAGTCGTGGAGTGACCGAGACGACTCGGACGAAGAAATGTCAGAAGATGACCGGCCGCGGCAGAGGTTACGAAGCAATTCGGTAGGTCAGATCAGCAGCACTCTAAGGATAGTACTGACGTACGGCTAGGGAGGCTCGATACCTTCATCACCGGATCGAGGGCCAAGGCGGCGAGGCTTAATGATTGAGAACCAGCTCGGTGGATCTTCAGACTTCTCGCGCTCCGACTCACGAAGCCGCTCGGCATCCCCTTCAATTGTCGCCCCCAAAGAACGCTCCGTGAAGAGCTTGCGGAAACAGCTGATGGTAATGCGGAATAAGTACACTGGTGTGCTTGACAAGTACTACCAACTCGGCGCCTCGTACGCGGAACCCGTCTCCTCCCTGGTCTACGCCCTAGCTTCAGAACTTGGTCGCGAAGACAACGATCTCCTCTGGAATGCAATTGTGGGTGTCAGCAGTCTGGAGCTGTATGGGCGGACGGGAAGCGGCGTTGGGTTGAACCCCCTCTCGACGGCCGGTGGTTCTGCTGGCTGGAACGGCAACCGTGGAGAGCAGATCCGCTCAGTCTTCAGAGACGAAGTACGGCGACTGAACCCCGTCACAGATCCTCAAGGTGTAGCCCGAGATGCCAGCTTGGGAGATGCAAGTGGTGTCATCCCCACAAGTGCGAGGTCAGCAACAGACAAGTCAATACGCTTGTCCCCAGAGCCTCGCTTCCTCCTGCTGCGGCACTGGTCACTCTACGAAAGTATGCAGCACTCGCCGTACCTCTCCGCAAAGCTGCACATGTGGAGTGAACAAGGGCAGAAGAGGTTGAACAAGCTGCTTGCCAAGATGGGTGTATCTCTGTCAGAATGCAAGCAGAACTACACACACATGGATATGGAGCTGAAGCGCGGGTTACGAGAACGCCTGCTGAAGTTCGCACCACAATACGGACTTGACGGTCTCGTCCCCCCTCCACCACGAGGCAGCGACATGAAGGACGGATGGGGTTTCGTTCGCTGCTGGGGATGGAAGGCCTGCCTGTCTGCCGTCGATGCTGCCGTCATCCTTGGTGCCATCCTCGAAGTCGGTGACGCCAAGTCCCTCTCCCAGTCCTCCTTCGAACCTACGAACTTTGTTGGCACCAACGACTACGGTGACACAACCGCAGCTGCCACACAAGAAGAACAGGACGAGGCTCAAGAACACATCGTCGCCCGCTTCTGGACAGCCTACGACGCCCTTGGCCAGATCGACAAGCTCGTCCAGCACATCAGCACAGCACAGCACCTGCACCGCGCCATCCTGCGAACAGGCACCGCGCTGATCGAAAAGAAGCAAATCCGCCATCTCCGCGCCTTCCGCATGGCCGTGGTCAAAGAAGGCCCGGACGTCCAACTCTTCACACACCCCGGCGCTCTGACCAAACTCGCCCTCTGGATCGCCGAAGCCATCGTCGAACTCAACGGCACAAAAGGCAAAAACCGCGGCTCAGAGCTCGTAATGGCCGGCCTCGACGACAGCCGGGGCCTCTACATCGTCGTCGGCCTGGGCGGCGGCGGCGCCACGGAATCCGCAAAAGAGCGGCTCCAAAAGCGGGAGAAGAAAGCCAAAGCCCGTGAAGAAAAGCGCGCAAAGAAAGAAGCAGAGCAGCGCAAAAAGAAAGAAGCAAAGCGCCTGCGCCTCGAAGCCGCAGGCCTGGACGAAGACGAAGTCGAAGACGACACCGAAGACGACTCCTCCTCGTCCGAGGAAGAAGACAGCGAGTCGGACGACGAAGACGAGCAGCGCGCCGGCGCCGGCAGAAACCGCTTCGGCAACGCGTTCCAAGAAGTCGTCCGCGAAACGGGTGCGCGCGTGCGCATGGACAGCTTCGAGGCCTGCGTTATCGAGATCCGGAAGGAGGATTTGAGCGGGTTCCTGGAGCGTTTGAGTATGAAGGCCGTTGTTGGGTGATGTGATGCTGTCTCTTGGCTTTTTTTTGTTTGGAGAGGCGAGGGTCACGGATGGGTTGTTGGATGGATGGGCAGGGCGGGTCTGTCATGTCTCATGCCAAAGGCATGATTAAGCCTTCCTTGGAACGGGAAACGGACGTTTGAACGGCACGGTATGGTATGGACTGGTCTCAGGGACGGCGGTATAGCGAGGCATACTTCACGGCCTCGGGCGGATAGGATAAGCAACGGATCGAGACGCAACGGCGGTTTTCTGCTCCATTTGTATTTGGCATCTAGCAGCAGCACGCAATCATGTACGCGGGGCGGGCGTTGTATACTTTTTCGATTCCAGCAAGCATAAGCGCATATGACGCATTCTAGCACAGCACAGCACAGCACAGCACAGCAATCTCATTCACGTCTTAGTAGTCAGTCGAACGGTGTCGCGGTGAGATCGATCCATCCATCCATCCATCCATCCATCCACAAAGCAAACAAGCAAGTAAACAAGTCAATTTCAACAGAGAAGCTCATCCTCTGATCCAGTATCATCAACATTCGGGTCTAGAAGCTAGCTATGGTATCTAAGTATCAGCCTTCGCACAGGCACGGGGGCGAGAAGGGGGGGGGGGGCGAACGAAAAGGGCCAGCCTATTTTTTCACATTATCCCCCCACCCATCATCGTGGTTGCAAGCATTAATGATATCTCCTTTTTCTTTTACTCCTCCCGCTTGAATCTCGCTGAAAACGCGGCCGGGGCGTGGCAATGCACACTGCGCTCTTTCTCTCTCTATCTATCTCCTTTTACGCTTGCCCATCTCCTACTGTTCCTTCCCTTCTTCAATCTTTCCAGATATATAACAAACAATAATTCTTCTCTTATTCAAAGGGGGGTATCAAATGCGGCCTCCCTCGACAATCTCCCTGCCAATGAGCTCCAGCTCGCCGCTCTCAGCGGTGCGGCGGCGCTCAAGCACCCAACGCCCTTCGCCCGCCTCGTCGTGCTCGCGGACGTACGTGACGCTGTCTGCCGCACTGCCCTTACGCGAGTGGCCGCCTCGCCAGCCGGAGCCGGAGCCGGAGCCGCCGGGCGTCATGGGCGAGGTGGCAGAGACGGGAGACACGAAGCCGACGGACTGGCGGCGAGGGCCCGAGGACGACGTCGCTGCGGGGGAGGAGAGCGAGGTGTCGATGGGGGGCGGCGAGGCCGGGTGTTGGCTCATGCTGAGCGGGGACGGCAGCGGCATGCCGAATGGCGACATGGGCAAGGCGATGTTCGCAGGCGATTTCATGGCTGAAGCTAGGTTCGAAGGCGTGTTTAGGTACAGCCTCTGCAGTACCTGGGGTCGCGCTGGAGGCGAGAAGGGTGGCACGCCTTGGGCATGGCTCGTCGGGCTCGACAGCGAGTTGTAATCGCTCGCTGTGAGGGTTGGACTTTCAGGCTGCTCGTTTTCGTAGCCACCGTCTTCATCTTCGGATATGCCATTAACAGCGTCCGTCAGACCGTTGTCGTCATGGTCTTCGTCTTCGTCATCGTCGAAGTTATTAACGACGTCTGCAGACTCGTTGCTCTCGACTTCGCTCTCGTACTGCTCTTGCATACGATGCCCAGCTGCGCTGCTGGCTCTCGGCACAAATTGCATTCCGAATGGCGAATGATTGCGGGGGCTGTTGGCAGTGCTGCTCGGCAAGCTAGATGCGCTCCCTCCAAAAGCACCCTTCCTCAGTTTCATAAGCGCGTCCAGACTCATGTTCTCCTCCTCGGCAGGCCACTCATACGGACTCATACGTGCCAACTGAGCAAGACCAGGACTAGTGATCGGCATTGAACCATCGCGGAAGTGGTTGGGGCTGACGAACGAATTGCGTGTGCTGTATTCGCTTCTCTCCGTAATGGGAGTCAAGTTCGGCTCTCGCACAGCATTGCGCCCACTCACCGCGCGATTGAGACCGGAAGCAAACACACCGCCCCATTCACTCTGTGCATCACCAGCTGCCGCATAGAACCCGAATTCGCTCCCATAGAACCCTTCATCGTCGTACGCCAGCGCTTCGGCATTGGCGGCTGCAATCATGGGGTCATTTTCAAGGGCCGAGTCGTAGTCGCTATAGTCGTAGTCATCCTGGAAGCTCATGTCTGTCCCATACACATCGTCGTCGGGCGGGAAGCACATCGTATCCAGACTGAAACGAGCGTCATCATCAGGCACCAAGCTTGGGCGTGAATTGCTAATCGACGAGGCTTCTTCAAGCTCGGAGCTAGAGTTCCCAACATCGACACTTGGCTTTCTCGCAAAGCGTCCAGCAGCCTCCGCTCGATTTGCTGCATCTACTAGGGCAGTATGATAGGAGCTCATGTCGTTGAAGTTGAACGTGGTTGGTCCCGCGGGTGCGTGCGCAACTGATGTTGTGTGCGTGAGTGAAGGTACCGATTTCTCCAGATGTTTGGAGAGGGTATCGTCATCCGCCTCGTACCCGGTTTCTGAAGGCAAAGCTTGCAGGGGTTGTGATGAGGGTGTCTCTTCAACTGGTGCCGGCTTCGTCTTCCTCTCATACAAAGGCCCATTAGGGTCATCAAAGGTGTCCTCATCAAACGCGGGCGCATCTCCAAGATCTTGCTCGCCAATAAGGCCGTCGTCGAAATACATGTCATCGTCGAGGTCGAGGTCGCCTGGGCTCGGGTCACTGCTAGACGGAGCATTGTGAGCTTTTAGGTCTGCTGCAATTTGCTGTGATGGTATCTGGAGATTCGGTCGAAAGCCTTGCGCCTCACCCTCGTCATCCTCTTCAGGGTTCAGATAACCACTCCTCTCGTTCCCTTGCATTTGCTGCATCCCTACAGACGTCGCAAAGCCAATAGGATTGCCATTGGCATCATACGGAGTGTGTAGTTGACCGTTCGGTAGCATGAAGCCCATCTGATTCGTCGAACCTGGGTTAATGGAAAGCGTCGAGAAATCGAACGTACTGATGCCGTCGTTGATGTTCTGGCTACCTAATCCATCAAAGTCATCTTCCTCTCCCAGCATGGGAATCTCTTCCTCGAATCCATCATCCATGTCGAAATCATCGTCCATGCCATACTCATCGTAATCATCCTCAATGGTGTTCGTGGATAAATGCGCTTGCTTTGCCGCTTTCTCAGCTGCCTTTTTCCTGTGTCTCTCCTCCATCAGATGCTCCTGAGTGGAGTCGCTGCTGCCGTTGATTTGGAAGCTGAATCTCGAGGCCCGACTGTTCAGATGGGCTGGTAGACCAGCGGGCTGCCACGATGGATCCGTCACTGAGGTCGCTCGTGAACGCGACGGCGGAGGGCTCTTCGTCGACTTCTTTGATTTCGGCGTGTCGTCTGTTGGCGCATAGGTAGGGCTTGGTGCTTCTTCGACGGGAGAGAGGACTGAAGAGGCAAGATCGATGGCTTGATAGGGCGGTGGGGGCGGAGGAGATACAGTTTGCGGGCGAGTTTCGGCCGGCGTTTCTGATGACACCTGTTTGACGTCCTGCTGTGGTGCAGACCTGGACCCAGGGGTAGGTTCGGGTGGCGATGACCCCGACAGTAGCAGCATAGAGTTCCGAGCCAGAAAATCATTGTTCGCCAGCTGCTCAGCTCGAACAGCAGCTTGCGATTGCTCATAGCTGGTGTCATCGTCGAAGTGCTCGCGAAAGACTGGGGTATGCTCCTTCTCAATTTTTGGCGGGCTGACTCTCCCTATCTCCCCTGGCGTTTGTGGTGGTACAGGACTGGTACCATATGCGTTATTGTACGATGAATTCCTGTTCAACCTCGGAGCATTGAAGTCGTGCACAATATTGCCGCGAATACTGGGGTCATAGTTGTCGCGAATCGGAGGCATGAAGGAAGGCGAACGCTGCGTGACCAATGATTCGTCGTGAAGAGGATCAAGTGTCTGACCGGACCTGCGCCGCATAAGCAAGGACATGGGGTTCCTGAGTCGCGATTTGGTCTTGGTAGGAGCGGCCACCGGGGTGGAGGCTGCTTTGGAGCTGCCGGACAGCTTCTCAGTCAGTCCACTCATCAGTGAGGTCTGCGACTTGGAGTGGGTGGCATAGCCAGGAGAAGTCAGAGAGGGCGTGAGGGTGGTCGAAGAGTACGAGGGATTCTCTGAGGGTGAGGCTGATGCTGGCTTATGTGAGATGCCCAGTCCCTGCGGGCGAAGGCCCGTGGGTGTGATGTCTGTCTTGGAGCGCGAAAAGGCAGGCTTCTTGTCGTGACTAGGAGATTGCTGTTCCTGGGGGCGCTGCGGCGGGGACAGCATGCCGTGATCCTGCGTTACCTGACTGCTGGACCCTCCTGTACTCACACTCACACTGATCGGGCGCTGACCTGCAGGGCGTGGGGGGTTTTGTGCAGTGTTCGCTTGGTCCAGGCTGGTGACGTGAATGGGCGGCAGTCTCGGTGGGTAGGGTGATATGGGCGAGCTGGAGGCGAGGCTGGCGCTGTCCGGTATGCGCGGCGACGCGAAGTACTCGGTGCTCTGCGACGGTGACGGCAGCGGCAGGGCGGCGGGACTGGGAACAGGGTCGGGCGAGGCCAGGCTCGAGGCATTACGCTTTGCATGGCCTGGCCTGAGGTACGAAAACATGTTCGAGGGCGCCATGGCCAGGATGCTGGGTGCTATTGCGTTGCGTCCACGCGGCTGTACCAGGGCTGGCGACCAGCGGCGCGGTTGATGGAATGGGCGGAGACGCCTCTCAGCGAGGCCACGCGCCAGCAGAGACCATGGCAGAGTGTGTCGAGGGAAGAGCAGGCGCAAGAGGGCGAATCGACCAGCGATTGGCAGCGTCGAAGTCTGCGCACCTCAGGCGTCGCACGATGCTGGGAAACCGCTGGAAGGAGCTGGTGTGGGGCACCGCAACACGCCAATCTCGCTACAGCTATAGTACAGCAGGTTGTATGCTTGGCTGTCTCGCTGGACGAGGTCGAGGTTGCGCGGCGCAAAGGCAAGGCGTCGACTGGGCGGGGCGTCGAGTGCGGCGGAGTGCTCGGCTTCGCTGTGCAGCTGCCGCGACTGAAGATTCCATCCTCAACACACCCTAGGTTTCCAAGACCTCATGCATTCAAATGCAGGGATCACTAGCGGTCATCATCATGTCGGCCTGCGCCCAGGAAGGCACAGCTTAGATCTGGTCAGACTGCACTGCACTACGCTGCTCGAGATGTGTGACGTGCATATAGGCAGTCTACTTGTGATCCAAATTCGAGCAGCGGGGCAGAAATGCGGCTACTCGTCCTTGTTGATCCATCTTGAAGGCGCCAGGCGTTTGGTCGCTAGCGTCAACGTTGTGCGAGCTGACTAAAACATAGTGCGGGAGGGCGCCGAGTCATGACGACCTCCACAACTCATCCGCATGTGACATGTGAAACTTGCATTGCACTGGTCTTGCTATGTATTTGTGCTAAACTACATATCTGCAGTGCCGCGTCCTAAGTCATGTTGCCCAGAAAATCATGTCAAACGCCTCCTGAGCAGCGACATGCTTGGTCGACCCACACTGCCCTTCGCCCGCTTGACCCTGTGCTTTGATGCAGCTCCCGCGGTCCATGTTGGCGTTGGATCCGGGCCATTGAGCGCAGTGTTGTAGGTCGCATTCTTTGGCAGCACCTCCATCTGTATCGTAGCATTGCCTTCGCGGTACGTGCTTGTTGGTGTACCGATCGTCTTGTAGCCAGCAGTCACGGCACACTGGCCAGTTGCAATGTCGACTTTCTTCAAGACACGCTCAAAGATCTCGAGCGAAGCCAGCGGCTGATAAAACGGTACCTCATGGCCTGATTCGTAGATGCGAACAAAAGAGAAATGGCCGGACTGCTTGACCTGGCCGTGCACGATCTTGTCAGAAGTAGAGATGTTGACGAAACCTGCAGTGTCGTAACCAGGCGCCGCGATCTCCTCCGCAACGACCTGTCCACCAAGCCAGTTACAGTTGTAGTCTGCGTCTCCGTAATAGAGCGTGACGTGTACTCCAGAGGCCAGCAGCTTCTGGCATGCTTCAATTGTGCCAGACTCGCGGTCGTCGTCACCGGTATTGCCGAATGCTGCAGACACAGTGCCAGAGCTCTCCGAAAAGTTTTGATAGGCGCCAATGGCCTTCTGTACTTCTGGAGTGTTGAGGTAGTCGACATAGAAGGAGTAGGGGAACGGATCCGGCGTTAGCTCACGCATATCGTACTCATCGCGTCCGCTGTAGATGTCGTACAGGTTCTCGACCAAGCTTGCACAGAAGTTGTCTGCACGGGAACAGACTGCGTTCTCTCCGGTGGCGTAGCATTGCTTGGTCATGTCCACGCAGTTGCCTTTACCATATAGGTTGTTGTACCATTGAGCCTTGACGGACGCATTGTACGGATCGTAGTCGTACGTATTGCCGGGATAGACGGAGAAGTTGTAGTACGCCTGGTATTGGATGAGTGGGTCGAACCAGCCATTACCGATCATGACATTCTGAAGATCAATCTTGTGGGCACCAGTGATGTTCTTTTTGTTCTGCTCGACAAAATAGGCTGTAGTTCATTAGCAGCCATATTCCCTACAGCCGAGTATACTCACAGTTGAAAACAGGGCCATAGTGGCCTCCATAGCTCTCGGTAGCAAAGTTGAAACCATGACGCGCATACTTGGGGAAGGCTCCCATAAACCCCTGGAGAGTCTTCCACATGTTGGGCGCAGCGCCCAAAGTGGTGTTAGCTGTCAACGTAAGGTCCGGCTTCGAGTATGTGCCGCACGTGCCGTAAGACTGTGCATAGTCAGGGCAGGTGGCATTCGGGAGCTGAATGATGTATCCGTTTTCGTCCTGGTATCCTGGAATAGGAATTGAGTAGGAGAACCCGACCGTCGTAGGCTCGTCAATGAACAGCATGTTGCTAGCATTCGACCAAGAGTAGGGGTTGTTGTAGGGCTTCATATCAGGCCCAACACCACATGGACCCAATTCCTGGAAAAGACCAATCATAGAAGAGCTTCCGGGGCCGCCATTGATCTGATGTTTTGAATCAATAAGTGTTCCTTGGCTGGAAACGATCCTAACTTACCCAGACAGTCAAAGGCGCCTCGCTAGGATCCTGGTTGCGCGCCTCGAAGAACCACCAGAAGACATGCTGATCTTTGCCGACGTCCGCGTAACCAGAGTAGCTCTTGACATTAGGATCGAGCTCGCAAATCCCTTCAGGAACCTGCTTGTAGCGCACATTGATTCCTGCGTAACCTTCCTTGGTCGTGAGATCGGTTGGTGCGGGAACGAATTGGGCCGCTCCGAAGCTGGCTGCCAACAAAGGCGCCACCGCGTGAAACTTCACCATGTTGAGTGACTGTGGCCTGATCGCTGATGTCAAGAAGTCAGTCAATTGAAGTGTGGAATCGCAGTTCAAGAGAACAAGGTAAATTGCAGTCCATTTTATTTGTACCCAGCGTAGCCCGAAGTAGTCCCCATAAGCAGCAGCGTTAAGATAACCGGGTTCGTTCACCTTCCTTTCATGGTTAAGTGGATGGTAATCTACAGTAGGGCCGGACGTCATGGGCGTGCACCCGATGCTTCCTTTAGGAGGCGAGCGCAATCACAATGCCGTGCGCAGAGGCATTGAGATAACCAGCTTCATCGGTTGTCTTGGAGATTAATCATCGGGATTGCAGTTCATCTTCACATGCAGAATACAACAGTAAAGCTACTGGTCTCGTGCAAAGCGCGGAGGAATGCTCCGCGTGAGGCTGGCAAGCTTGGAGCTTCCCCGCGCTAATGAAAGCTTGTCTAGAGCTTGGTGAGCTTGCGTGGCTGGACGCCTGCGCGATATCTGAGGGCCTTTTTCGGAAGGTACGGATCAAGCTTGCAACGAGGCTTTCATCACATTGTACGACTATTTCGATTGAGCAAGAATATGGGCAAGTAAAGGCGTGCGGTTTCGCGGGAAAAACGGTGAGGGGTATAATTTCATCTTTCTATTTAGCTGTACGTCTCAAAGACTTCGCTTCGCACGCTTTATCCATCGCTTCGTGTGCAATCGTAAATCATTTCAAATGTTCGTGCTCCGTATTCCAGGTAGTCACGATGGCCTTTTCTTGGACGTACTCACAGCACTGTACCAAACCCGAAGGTGGTCTTAATGCTGCGAACGTAGTACTGGTCCCAATTGGTCTTGGTGGGCTCCTCCTGACCAACTGGGACGCCCTTCCACTCAACTCGCATTACTGTTACCGCATCGACGTCGTTCTGATCAAACCAGATCGACATAGTTGAGAAGTGGCCGGCAGGCCATTGCGCAAGTCGCCATTTCTGGACGATGTGCTTGGGCTCCTCCAGCTCAGTGTACTCTCCGCTTACGTTACCACCAAAAAGCTCGAATGTACCACCGGGCTTAGCGCCAGTGAAAGACTTAGGCGGCGCGCGTGTGAAGGCAGCGATGCGCTGGGGATCAGTGAAGGTCTGGAACAGCTCTGCAGCTGTAGTGCGGAATTCGGTGCTGTCATTGATGGTGGTGACATTGACAACCGATCCAGTGCTCGTCTTCTGAGAGCCACTCTCAGTCTTGGAGCCACTGGACTTGTTCACGCTCGAGCTGGAGTAGACCTTGGGTGTCGTGAAACCGCTCGATGGGTTGGAGCCAGGCGCGTGCTGGATATCCTTGCCATGCTCAGCCATGACGGCTGGACCGAACTTTGCAAGGCTCTTGCGTAGTTGGGGGACAATCTTGGATCGTACAAGATCCTTGACTGGTTGCTTGCTGCTGTCTTCAGAATAGACGTCTACATCAAACTATCGCAGACGTTAGCATATAAGTTGCATGGTGGTATAAAACACAGGGCTGTGCGCGAAGGGAACATACGACATACTCGTCTTCCTCCGTGTCGTGTGCAACCTCGGGAATCGTAATAGTGCCGCTGGCCTCCTCGCCGTCTTTGTTCTTGCCTGCCGACTGAGTCAGCCGGCCGAACAATCAAGGGATGAAAAGTGCGCGACTTACCAGAATACTCCAGCTTGAGCTTAACATCGAACAAGGTGATGACCTTGCCCTTGCGCTGGCTCACATCGACATCTCCGTCCATGCTAGAAACCTTGTCGATCTTGGCAGTGACACCATCCTGCTCAGCAGAGATTTGTGGCAGCTCCTTGTCGAGGTACTCGCGCGCCCAGCCCGACACGTCCTTGTTCACCCAGTGCCAGTTGTTGGGGTTGTGGAGAACCATCGTGGCTGATGTGGAGTGCGACCAATAAGCGGTTCTGCAGACTTCGCATTAGCAACGCGCCCCTTAGAATGTGTTTGCTAATTCAAAGAAGGTGTGGAATATCAGAGGTGGTCTGGTGGACCGGGAAGCTGATCCGCATGCAAAGAGTACAAGTCTTCTCAGACTGGTGCCAGCTGGTGTCTCATCCTGTAATTCGAGGAAAAAAGCGTAGACAAACTTACCAGTGGTATAAAGACGGCTATCAATGAAACGAAACGAAAGCGCTATGTGATTATAAGAGCGTAGAAGAAGAAGTGCCTGAAAGTTCTGTGAGGTTGAAATACAAAGGAGCTTGGGGCAGAAACTTCCAGAAGTTGGAGACCTGGCCCACAACACGCCAAGGGCTCGGACCGAAAAGGGCCGCTCAGCATCATAGCTCATCACCGCTGTTATTACGCCGGTTTTGAGAATTGACCCATGTCTTGATTCAGAAATCCATATCATGCAAGTGTATACGCTGGATCAATCTCATTGCACTTGATGATGGATATTCGTCCACGAACACAATGCAATGTTTTGAACCAAATTGTAGATGGCCAGCAAAAAAGATGGCCGAAAACAATTCATAAAAGTGGTATAAAGCAAATACTGTAACGCTCCACAAACGGCGTCGAAGCCGCACCTTCAGCTTCCTGAATATGCTGATAACTCTGCTGCATAGCTCCTCCGACTAACAGCCCACTCATTCACTTCTTCCTCTTTGTCATCGTCAGCCCATCCATGTCCCCAGCCTCGCTGCTTCGGTCGCTCTCGAAGCCATCCAGCAGCCCGTTGGTACCACTGCTACGTCTTCTATGCCTGCGCATCCTCACGCCATCTTTGAGTCGCTGCTTCACCTCTTCCAGATTGCCATCAATGGTACTGAATGGTTTGAGCTGAAAGCCCAGGTTTGCGCTACTGCTGTTCCTGCTCCTGCCCTTCTTAGGCGTCGGCGGACGAGTAGAGAAGATGTCCTGGTTTGCGAGGTCATGAAAAGACTCGTTGCGCGGGATATCGTGCTCTGAGCCGGGGCTTGTAGGAGAGATGGGATAATCGTACGTCTCGGCCGTTGTTGGACCTTCCGCTTCGGCCTCGGCGCGAGTCTTGCGCGGTGGTGTTTGAGGTGCTTCTTCTTCAATGAGCGGGCCCTGGATGATGCGTTTGCTGTAGAAGTCATCAAACATCTCGGGTCCAAGCTCATTGATGAGCTCATTCACGCGATGAGCAAGATTCTCGCGGCGCTGTTGGATCTTGACGAGTTCGTCGGAAGAAAAGGGGTTCATCATCTTCCACAAGGGACCGAGTGACTTAAGGATGTCCATTGCAACTTCGCCGAAGCGGAGAGCTGCATAAGTCACAGTTGGATAAATGACAGCCTGAACAATGATGAGATAGCGCTTGTGAATCCCCGCTGGCAGATAGCCGTTGCAATTATTGTAACGGTACCAGATGAGACCTAGACTGATGTACCATAGGTAGCAGGCGGGAGCTACTGCCATTGCGACGAGCAGCTTCCAGGTGGCCATGACGTCTCGGGCCTGGACTTTGACGTTCGATGCAGCAAGCGCCTCTTTGGCTTTCTTGATAGAGATCATCTTTGTCGCGACGAACACTAATCCGAACAACATTGTACCCGGGAGAACGAAAGCCGTCAAGACAATGAGCTTTGCGAGGCGATACCAGAATGTAACGAAGGCACTCAGGGGATGCATCTTGGCATACTGCACCTGATGATCTCGAAGTCCAACAGCTCTCAGCTTGGCGTTGTATGATACGACCTCCTTCCTGAGCTCCACGATGCGGGGATCGTCCTTGTAGCGTTCATATCCCTTGACGAGGCGTCGGTTTAGCTCCACGATCCTGGGTAGCGGAAGCTTGGTGCCCTTGGAGTTGTACAAGCGGCGAACGGCTTGAATGACCTGGAGAGTTTCATAATCCGGGGTCGTGACAGTGACAGAGATGAGGCCCTGGCGTACAGACTCCAGCATTTCGCCGATAGCATCACGCCTGCCTGGGCCCTCGAACTTTTGAGCGAGCTCAGGAGGAATATCGATGGGTGTTCCGAATTCGATCACGGCCCTTGAGCGGAACTTGTGAGCATGGAAGTAGTTCATGCCAACCGGGATGATTTTCAAGTTACAGTCCGGCTTGGACGCAACTGTACCCAGAGCCATGATGGCGACACCAGCTGTAGATGTTAGTATGCCATATATACACAGGATGCAGGTTTGACTCACCTTTCAGAGGCAAGAGATCAGTCCGGTCATGGCTACCGCCCTCAGGGAAGATACCGATACTACCACCATGGTGAAGCACGGCGTGCACAGCGTCGTATACCTCAGTCTGGTCGAGCTTGGGCGCAACAAGGAAGTTGATGCCCTCGAAGCCATCCGCAACACCCTTCTTTTCCGAAGCGCCGTCGATGAAGGTGCCGTCTTTTGTCATATCATTACGCCCGGTCAGCTGCTGCATCGCAACACCGCCCTTGAACCCGCGCTTAAGTCTGATCTCCTCAGGACCCTTGATTTCCAGAATCTCAGCAGTAGCCGCCTTGTTGTCAACCTTTGGCAGCACGATTGAACCGCCGACCATGAATTTTGGGTCTTCGAAATTGGTACCGACACCTCGAACTAGACACGGATCGTTGACTGGATCTGGGAGATAGATCTTGCCTTCTGCTGGCTTTGTCGCGTCCATGGCTCTGCCCACAGGTACCACACCGGTCAGACCAGCCATAGAGCCAATGAACTTGCGCTTCATGGACTTGTCGGCGATGAGAAATTGGATTCGGCGGTCGGATTCTTTCTTGACGACACGCATCAACATCAGAGGGTCCACGAACTGCCGTTGTTAGCTTCTCGTGTGCTCTTTGGAAGCGTGGGGAACAAATGTCATACCTGGTTGGCGTGCGGCGCGCACACAAAAATGACGGGGCCATCCTTGGGCACTTTCCAGCTACTCCTGGGGTGCACTTCGCGAAAGAAGAGCTCGACCAGAATGGAGAAGGTCCAGAGGAAGGCATCGTAGGCATAATTATTCATGGTCGCAATGGGCTTCTTGCCCTTTGCTTGGTTCGCCATCTTCGCGGTGCAGCCTTCGCGGCTGTTTGGCGAGAGCAGGCGTTGTATGCTATTTCTGCGGTGGTAGAGATGCGCGGGAAACGATTGTGGGGTGATGTGACAGAAGGTTCGCGAGAGATGCGCTCAAGCAAGGTGCGTGCAGAGTAACAGTGGAGAAGGCGGTGTACTCCTTCGGCCTGGCACATGTCAGCAACTGCTCATTATCTCTTCCATGCGTGCGCACCTTCTATACACGTTGCTATCGCCGAGACAAGCAAGCTATCGTGCAGTTGCTGGTCGTGTGCAGGAAACCAGGTGCGCATTAGGCAGCCATAATTACCGCGCAACAATTACAATTGCTCTGCTCTCCGTAGCCGGCACTCGGGTTGCCGTCTCTTTGCTGAGGGATAAGACGGGTGTGCGGGATGCGCTACAGCTGCTGTTGAGCGCTCGGATATGAGGACGTGCAGCGGCCGCGGGCAAGAGGCCTCGCCAGGGTGTGAGGAGTTGTGGCGCGGGCGCGGGGCAGTCAGTCGCCAACGTGGGCGGCTGATCACCGTCATGCCTGCAGCGTCAGGCCCTCAATCCATGGTGGTCTGCCGACAATCGTGACCTCGATGGAAATCAACTTCGAAGATATGCGGGCCTTAAGGCGCCGAACTTGTTCAATTCTCGTATCCAGCGTGAGCTGCAAACGTCATTCAAACGCACTTGTAAGGTGCTAATTCTACTATGGACTACGAACTATCTATCAACCACGATATAGCTACCCATAGGCAAGCTTGGTATGAGGGGTATATGTACAGCGAAAAAAGGTCTTGGGAGACTATTCAAAAGAAAGGCCAGGTGGCTCTACAATCATGTTTACAAAAAACCAGCCACCATTGCGATGATCATGGCACCCAGGACGGAGCTGCACATGACCTTCACGCTGGACGCTGCACCTTCAAACTGCACTGGCGCTGTCGGGCTGGGCATGCTGCCATTAGCAGGCACGCTGGAATTAGCAGGCGGTGCGACAGGCGAGAAGGTTGTCATAACGGGCGGTGCTGCTGGTGTAGTAGGGACTGCTGGTGCAGAAGGGACTGCTGTGACCGGAGGAACATAAACGGTTACTGTCGTGCTCGGTGTGCAGGAGGTGCTAGGAGTAGCTTTCGAGATGGTGACTCTGATGGTTGTGCTCTTCACGCAGCTAGCAGCAACATCCGTGGAGGGCTTGCTCTCTCCAGCTTGGCCAGCGGGCTGTCCAGTAGGAGCCGGTGCTGTTTGGGTGGACTTGTCTGCAATAGCAGACGTTGGGACAGCGTTCTTAGTTGAAGGGGCAGCGCTGCTGACGGGCGCAGCTCCAGTCGACTCTGGCGATGCGGACGCAGAGGCGCTAGAAACAGGAGGAGCGGCCTTGCTTGACTCAGCGGGCGTAGAGGCGGGGGCCGTAGTAGGCTTGTTGGAAGGCGTGGAACTGGGCGCTGGTGTGGCGGTTGTAGTAGGCTTCGGCTCAGCCGCGCCCTGCTTGAGAGGTACAATATTCTGCTTCAAGGAGAGAAGCGCCTGGGTGATCTCCAGAGCTGACAGCTGTTGACCAACACCAGAAGTACCGTCCCAGCTGCCAGTGTACCACTTGGAACCGCAAGTAGCCTTGTCGTCTCCTCCCGAGCACGACTTCGCGGCTCCGACAGCGGATGCCTTAAGGTACTTGGTGATGGTGTCCTTCGTGAAGGGTGCCACAGCAGCAGTCTTCGCCATGAAACGAGCAAGATAAGCCTTGAAAGACTGCTGGTCGAGGTTGCAGTGACGTCCAGTTTCACCTGTCTCGCAAGCCCACTCGTACATGATATTGTCCTGGTCAACCGGGCTGAAGAACAAGGTCTCGGCGTGAGAGAGAAATCCGGAGACGCGGTCCTTCCACAAACTCGCACCATTGGTGATATCGTACATGAAGGCGGAACCGTGAAGGAACATGGCATTGTTGTAGGTCCATTGTGTCTGATCAGCGACCTTTGCACAGTTTGTCTTGTCGTCAACTCCGTCGAACACCTCGTATTTGTCAGTGATGAGGCCAACAGACTTCGTCCAGTCGTAGATCTTGACAGCCCAGTCTGCATATGTCTGGTTGCCAGTGTAGCGAGCCAGACGTGCGCCAAGAGCAAAAGCGCATCCGTTAGAGATCGAGTTCTTGTAGTTGTAGCCGTACGCGTTTTCAGGATAAATCTGCCACTTCAGACCTCCATCACAGGTGGTGGTGTCCCAGCGACCCATAATGTTGTTGAAGGAGTTGACAGCGACCTCGAGGTAGTCCGCAGGTGCCGACTCGACATCAGGGAATTGGCACTCGAGCGCTGACATGACTGCAAGAGCCCAGAACGCCTGGTCATCATTTCCGGTTTGTGACCTGCGGTAAGACAGAATGAAGTCATTATTGGGTCCGTAGTTAGAAGTCAAGGCTTGCTGAAGTGTCTTCACGTGCGAGTCATCTCCCGAGAATTGTGTGTACTCGATCAGACCTCCCCATGCGGCGCCTGTATAACGTTAGAACACTTCTTTGCTGAAGTCCACAAGAAAGATTCTTCTGCCTTCCAATAGACATTCTCTTGCATGTAGACATAGCGTGATTTCTCACCTCCTTCCCACCAGTAGTGTGGTTGCGGCCAAATACCGATGTTCTCGACGGCGGTACCAGTGGCGTTACCCTGGTACAGGTCCATCAGACCGTAAGCGTAGGTCTGCGCAGCAGCCTTGATCGAAGCCTCATTCTCGGGGTCAAGCTCGATGCCATTCGCGGTCGATGTAATGAACGGAAGGAGCACAGCTCCAAGAGTAGCGTAGAACTTCATATTGCAAATGCTACAACTAAGAAAGGAAGTAAGAAGGGAAGTAAGAAAATTCGAGTCAACGAGTGAAACCGCGTGAAGAAACGCAGACGACGGAAAGTGAATGAAAGAGCCATGTTGGAGTGGGCCTTGCTGTGATTAAGACCTCGTGGCCGGGTGGTGGGTCAATTTGGAGATTGATGCTCGCCATGGGGAAGTAGCCGTCGGCCCCTGCAGCAAGCCCTGGGCTGGTTTGGAAAGTGGGGCGTTTCGAAACTCGATGTGCCATTTTGGGCCACTGATTGGCTGCAGCATAGTTAATGCTCGTTTCAAATGTCGGACATCGTTGCTTCGAGCGACTGCGCCCGCCCAGCGAGTCCTTCATATTTGGCGCCCAGTTCACAATCCCGAGAATATATTGAATTGCTCGAAGTGGCTCGCGATTGGTACATGAGGCTCCTGGTCACCGCATAAAGTTAGGTCTGACGCTGCGGCTATGTGTGGCACCGACTATCCAGAGACCTGGGCTTGTACTCACTCTGATTGTCCGCTTGCACGCGCTGCGAGGCTCGTGGTGCTACATCACCGACAGAATAGCCCCCAAATGATTCAAGCCCGAACTACACAGCGCCAGCGCGACGAAGCGCTTCGCACATGCTTTTGCGCGACTGCAATCTCAGCCCCCCAATTCGGATGTTCATAACCGTGAACTTAAGTATGCACGTCTTGTTGCCATGATGATGTTGCGATCCGTCCGGCGCCATACACAAGGCCGGTCCCTGCTCTTTCGCGCCACCGCTCCCACGCGAGCTTCCTGTAATTACCCGATGAGGCAAAGTTTTGCTTTTCCGTAGAAAGCAGAAAGGTTTTGAGGCTTGGCGCACGGTTGTTTCTCGTTATCCAGGTGCTTGGGTGGCATGTCGTGCACGCTCGTTGGTGGTCCGGGAAGACGGCAAAGAGACGATCATCAATGGTGCAGTGTTGGTGAGAATGAGTGCCCCAAAATTGGACTTCAGCATACTTCTACAAATAGGTTACCGATCTGATCTTCTCTCGTCATGACCACGATGCACTCAGGGTAGGCTACGGAACCGCAGCTTCAGGCTTGGTGGTAGCGGCACCCTTGCATCTTGAGCATCGCTCAGATAGCTCACGATTCCATTTTCGCGCATTTCTCTCAGCATTCCCGAAGCACCTGGAGCCCGCCGCACACACGCCATCTTTGCGAAGATACGCAATTGCTCCGCTAATCCCGCAACTACAATCTCTTTCACCAGAGGGCCATGCAACCCCTCAACCAGAGGCAAATGCTGATATATCTCTATTGGTCGATCCAGCCTTATCGAGTCTGGAGAAGGAAATCTCTGGCCGTCGCAGCCTGCAACAGCAAATTCGAGCATTAGCGTGTCGCCTTTCTTGATAGCCCGGGTATAGCGCCAATCGTTGATGCCGGGATAGGTATCTGAAGTGCGGATACAGGGCGCAACAGGGGGCAGGAGACGTAAGGCCTCCAAGACGTAAACTCGTAAGGCTTCCGAACTCCAAGGCGCGGTGCTTTGTGAAAGTTGCTGGACCTTGAGCCAATGACTCGCATACCGCTCTGACATGAACATGTCGAGAATTCGGATGATCTAGAAAACGTCAGGCCACTTGCTTGGGAATCCGAGAGCTCGAAGTAGACCATACCGAACTTCTACATGCAACTGCAACCTGTATAGCGAGCAGTATCAACAAAGAAACGACTTCTTCGACACTCTTTCCACTGTCAAGTAATCGCCGAAGCAGCTCATCTCCTTGCTCCGTCAAGTTTGCATCTTTGTTTCCTTTGCAGTCTTGTTGCAGCACTGGTCGAACAGACGAAGAACTTTTCACAGCTTCACACGTCTCGGTAATAGCTCGCCTCAAATCTCCGTTCGCCTGCATAGCGTCTCGTTTCAGGGCGGGTTCTTATCTCGTGCTAAGCTCTGTGAATGAGAAGATGTATCTGAACAGATAGGCTAGCTTTGCTTGAAGTGTTCTTTCATCAAACGCAGCTTTTGGGGTCGAGATAGGCTGGAGAGGAAGACCGAGCAGGCATGCTACCGCTCCTGCCCATGCTGTGCTTGCGACTCCTTCCAGAGCATTGATCTCAAAGCCGGTATCAACTTCATGACAGTTATTGCGAATCGCCTCAACGGTCCGTTGTCTAACATGGCAAGAGATCTTCTTGAGAGAGTCCGTTGGCCCAAGAGTGATGGTTCTGACCAGAGATTGTTCCTTTTCAACATTCTGTAGGGCATTTGCAGGAGTCCCTACGATCCCTTCAAGAGATTTCAGCCTCGCTTCCTAAGGCGCAGTGAACGAACAAGTGTCTTTCAAAACCTTCTCAATCGATGTCTAATCTGAAATAAGTTTTGGCGGAGGGATGAAAGCTGGAGGGTCGTAGCAAAAATATTTTTCCTGTCCAATTGCCGTCTGTATCTCTCTTGTCTTTGACGGAACGGTGAACGGGTGTAGAGAGTATATGGAGTTACTACGATACCAGCCAGCTAAAACTTGTTAGCAGATTCTCAATGTATGTAGCAACCACCTACGCAGTGCACGCATCAATAGCTTGTATACAACCCCACCTTCAGCTACCGATGGATCGCTTGATACTTCTTTATACCCAAATGCGGTTAGTTTATCTGGTGTACAGTCGACGACCATATTCCGATTCAAGATATCAATTGTCTTCACTGAGATTGGTATCTGAGAAGATACGAGTGGGGCTGATGTATCTTCTGTCGCCTCCTTCAAGACTTTGACGAGTTCAGCATCGTCAAAATCACCGGTCGGTTTTCTTTCGTAAACTGCTGCATGTCCTGCGCCCTGAACTTGACAGTTGAAATGGTGTTGAAGAACTGACAGAGCTGACCTCGACAGTAGTTACTTTCGAAAGCGTGTCTGCAACCATTCGGAAGTAATCGGTACAAATGATACGGGTGTAAAGTCCACGGGTAATTAGTCGCGCTGTCTGATACAGGTCTTCGTCGCGTTTTGCGAGCACTTCACTGCAACTCTGACCCACAAGTGTCGAAGGCTGCGAAGGTATGGTGAATCTTCCGTTTTCGTTGATCAGAGCAAGTTGCGTTGCGATACTGTTGTGAAACCGACAGAAGCAGATGATAAATGCTGTATCCTAGAGGAAGTCAAAATTAGCAGCAATCGCGCTCTTTTCATAGATGGTCTCACGTAAGCGGGTTGATCGATGAAGCTGCCGTCGGCGAAGGTGTCTGTCTTCAATTTGCCGTCGACCATAGTGCGAATGCTCTTTCGATCATCCCTGTCAGATCCGTACAACGGAGAGAGACTCAGGAGCGATGATGTAACAGCAACTTCGTTTGTTTGGCCGTGAGCACAGATCAAGTCGTGAGAAATTATACCAGTAAAGGCCGACAGAAGTTCAGATGCCTTTTCTGAGTGTTTCTTTGTGCCTGGGATCTTCGCAAATAACGCGTCGAAGAGGTCACGGGAATTAGGCAGATCTGTAGGTATATTTTTGGGGGACACTGTACCGTCAAGAGTCGATACGTGACTGCTATTGCCTCCATCGGTGATGTGATTCGGAGCTGCGTAATCGTCAACGAGTGTCCTATGTGAGTCTCATTAAATCCGCCTTTACTGCTGTTAGGTAGGACTAGGGGTCGATCGAGGCTGTCATCAGGATTAAGACTCGCGCCGAGACCGTGGACATGATGTTCTGACAAGGACGGTACATGCGAGTGCATCAAGATGTCTTGCTGCTGGATGTCAGCGTCTGCGAGGTCTCATTGATCGCTTCACCGGACTCCTCGTTGCTCGTTATTGGATTTATCGTAAGCAGCTGCACTGGGTCCAGCAATTAACTGTGCGTATTGCGACTGGACAGGCCTTCTGATAGCTCGGTCATCAATACCGCTGCTTGTACTGGGCATGCGAGTCTGGATAGGTTGTCCATCCGAGCGATCTGTATCTGGGATGTAGCTAAAGCTGGCCATCGGGTCCTCTTTCAGGATCTGCAAACAGGGGTAATAAATAGGTAAATCCTCAGGTACGGCGGTAATATGTAGATGGATGTGTATGATCGAGATTTGACTGGATCGAGGGCGTTAAGTAGAACCACATCTGATGTAAGTCGGGCCCTTCAAGGTAGTCGCACATACTCTTGCGCCTTCTGAAGGTGGCCATGTGCTGCGCCTACGACGACACGGCGCTTTGATAAGCATGTGAGTATTATTGCACCATTCATGGTAAGAAGGACAGATTATAGAGTACAGAGCTTGATCTAGCTGGTTTACAAGGGTTTTAAAATACCGAAGTGTAAGATGCCGTGATAGTCGTAGTTGGCGGGGAATGACGTCGATGCCTCTCATTGGTCAATACAAGCGAGGCTCGATCCGCACAGCTTGTTCAGCATTAATCGCGACGGCGACATCAACAACATCAACGTTTCAATAAGTAAGTGCTAATCAATAGTCGACAATTTATAAGGAGTCCTTCAATCTAACCAATTACCTAGAATCCGTCATTTTACCATGTCTACTGCTGCCGGCGAACAGAAGGCCTCGCGCTACTACCCTGCAGAGGAGGAGGCGCTCATGAAGAAGGTATGCGCCAAATCGAATTTCTCGCAGCGCCATATGTTGGAGCCAAAACTGTCGCGATCCGGCGAAGCTGCGAGATGTCGACTCTATGCTAACAATACCAGGCCCGCAAGACCGCCCACCCCACCAAATACCGCGAGTCTCTCAAGCCCGGCACTGTCCTGATCCTCCTCTCCGGTCGCTTCTCTGGCAAGCGAGTCGTTCTCCTGCGCCAGCTCTCCCAGGGCGTCCTCTTGATCACCGGCCCCTTCAAGTCCAACGGTGTTCCCCTGCGCCGCGTTAACCACCGCTACGTAATTGCGACCGGCGCATCCGTCGATGTCTCCAACCTCGACACTGAGGTCCTGGACCGCGTGAGCAAGGACGAGTACTGGGCACGCGAGAAGAAGGAGGGCAAGGGCGAGGATGCTTTCTTTGAGCAGGGCGAGACCACACCCCAGAAGAAGGACGTCGATCCCCAGCGCATTGCGGACCAGAAGACCGTCGACAAGGCATTGATTGCGACTATCAAGCAGCAGCCGGATCTTGAGGCCTACCTTGGCGCAAGCTTCAGCCTGAGGAGCGGCCAGCACCCCCACGAGATGGTCTTTTAAGTTTGTGCAAGGAAAGGAGGATGAGTGCGAACCAGCGACATGATCGATGATGGTATTCGAGATGCGGGCACGGGAGCCGCGAAACGACTATGCAAAGCGGACGGACGCCCTACGTGACGAGGCGATGCTACAGCATCAGATACGATCCATTACCTAGATGATACCCATGACCAAAAAAATCAAGATATAATTGCAGAATTTCGACAAAGAGCTGCGTTCTAGGGTGCTGAAAGATCCGCTCACCATCTGAAATATCGCACCAAGATCGATTGCTACAGATTTGAAAACAAGTCACCAGTTGCGCAATTGCTCATATCATTTATCCTACTCTGCGACTTTTTTACTACGCTCACAAATTTTCAGACGATATCCTCCTCTTTCTCCCTCCGCCTATTCTCCTTCCTCGCTCTCGCCATGTTCCTTGGCCAAAAGATCTGCTTCAGCCCCAAGTAAGGTGTATTTATCGGACTGGGTCCTGTGTAGATGAAGACATCGTACAAAAAGCCTCCAAACGCATATCACATGAACGGAGCCACCGTCGGGATCCAAAAATAGTATTTGCCTGCAGACCAGACTTGCGGACCATAGCCGACAGCATAGCTCATAAGGCGCGGCCCGAAATCTCGCGCTACGTTGATTGCGTATCCCGTCTCCCAGCCGAAGCAAGAACCAAGGCCGAAAATCAGGAAGAACGGGCAGAGCGGGAACTACTTGTCCGATTACGGGACACCATTGTTACCTGACATGTAATTATCAGCGAAGAGACGTACATATGTGGAGGCTGTTATTTACTGAGATCTTTGAGAGCGAAGATGACAAACATCAACAATGTACTTGCTATGACCTCGCTGAAGGACTGACTTGTCTTCGTGAGAAAGCCTTGCGGATGAGTGCAGAATATGGCTGCTTTTGCGTTGGGTGCTGGGGGAACAATGCGTACGTTATGGCCCTCAACATAGTCGATTGCTGAGATATAGTTGGCGTACACAATGCCTGAGCCGACAAATCCACCCAGTGTCTGCACGACAAAGTATATGGGGAAGCGTCACCAAAGTAGTGAGCGATATAGACAGTTACAGATCGTAATGGCTGGGTTCATATACGCTCCGGAGTCGCCAGCGACGTATATTCCTAGCATCACGCTGAGGCCCCAGCTTCACCAGTGTCAGCTCTTCTTACAAACTCTAGTTCGCGACTCGCTCCTATCCCCAATTGATCGATCGATACTGGCCGAACCCATTGCCGCCTGGAGCTGTTGCTTGCCCAGCACTGAGTAGCACTTGTGCCCCCGCTCCATCTCCAAACATCACCGTATTTTCAGAGCTGGTCTCCATCATGGTATCTGCTGTGGAGTAGGTTTAATGCAATGATATATTCTGACATGTGTTATCGTCCTCACCAATAACGCAGTGGAATACCACGCCATCGTTGAAGTATGCGCTGATCTCTTCCTGAACGACAACGGAAATCCACTGCAATTAACAACAAGTGTTATCCCAAGTCTTGAGCCTACCTTGATAAAGAGTGCCGGCTGCTGTAGTACTGCGGCAGCCTGAGCGTACGTCCCTGGCTGACCATCCGGCACCGCAAGAACGCGATTGGATATCTTCTACTCAGGATCTTCGTATACGATACACACATTCGGGGTAAACAAACCCGGAATTTGCTTGAGCTTCCAGTGCCAATAGCCTTACAATGCGCGTAATGACGTCT
Source organism: Curvularia kusanoi (assembly GCA_011058905.1). Lineage (NCBI taxonomy): Eukaryota > Fungi > Ascomycota > Dothideomycetes > Pleosporales > Pleosporaceae > Curvularia > Curvularia kusanoi. Next base: position 211,748 of record SWKU01000005.1, on the reverse strand, counting down.
CAGCTACAGACGTGGAAACACTGACAGCATCCACACGTGCCGACTAGCCTGACAATCTATATGTCCGCCCTCCTGAGGGCGCCGATGCAGTGTAACTCAGGTTCTGATCAGTGCACAGGCAAGAACCAAAGTCGGCAGTAAGTGATCGCTTCGCAAAGTTTGGTGTGGAGGGTGCGGAGAGTCGTTCGTTCGTGAGGTCGCAAGTGGCATCGGTGAAGCGATGCCTGAGTAAGCAGAGCGAATGCATGAATGGTATCTTCAGGAGCCTGAAGTACATGCAGCTTCAGACCATATCCATGTCTATTTCGGTATAAATCTGTCTCGACAATGTCCTGTTCCATAGAATCATAGAAGATGTACGTTCATTGATCATGCAAACCTGGCAGCTCGTGATTAGCATTCACAGCACTTTCCCAGCTCCGAGTGGCCACTCGACGTGGTGCAAGATACTGAAGGCCTTCAAGACTGATTGGTGCAGACTTCTCAAGACTTATAGCTTTTAAGATATTTACGCAATCGGTTGGTCCTCTGGCTCTTATGCTCTTCTTTAGTTGAATCCTTCAAAATTGTCGACTGACCACCAAGGGCAGGCAAGGTGCTGTATCAGAAGCAGCTTATGTTCGTGAGATTTAAACGCATGTAATAACGCAAGGGGACGTGTCAAATTCGCAAGTGCATTGTACAATAGCTCTGAAATAAGTACTACCTAGACGCTAGAAATTTGAAATTTCAGTAGTAAATTAAGAGCATGAAACTGTCTTTATATACAGACCACCCAATTCCGCTGATATCTCACTTCAGCTGTGCAGCAAGCGCAACGACCTGATCCAAGAGTGCTTTGCTCTCGCCCGCTGCATTCTTCGTGACCTTATCTCTGAGATGATCAACTTGCTGGCCAGCCGCTGCAGGCGGGTTCCCCTGTGCCGTTTGGATCCTTGAGACTTGCATCTGGAGAAAGAATTTGGGAACTTTGATCGCCAGGTTACCGCCAGTACTCCTGATACCGGCCTCCGTTGCGAGATACACATTAAGATTATCTTGGAAGGTCTGTAGATTTGTGTTTGCGAGAGGCTCTGCTGTGGCGAACTTGGAAAGCGCAAATGCCAGTGGACTCTGGTTGGACTTCGAGAAGTCAATTGCGGAGAACGTTGCACTTCCAGATGTCACGTCGGGCACGTTGGATATGGTTTTTGCTGTGGCGGAACAAGTGACGTCGCGCTGAATGGCAGTCACTACATCAGCGACCTCGGCTGGTAGAGCGGTGTTTCCGACGACGAAGCATGCTTTGGCCTGTCGCCCCGCGAGATCGGTGGTGGGAAGGGCTGTAGACACGGAGAAAATGCTCAGGATGGTGAGCGCCGAAGCAGTGGAGGCACGCATCTTGATGTGTCGTGAAGGTGGGAGAGCGCGCTTTAAATACAAAAGAAGTTCAATGCCTGCCAGAGGTGTAAATCTGTAGAACGAAGGAAATGGTATGGGAAGCGAGGGTATCGTGACAGATGTCAGCGGCAATGCGTTGTCGTTTTGTAGTTGCCTAAGGAGCATGAGAATACACCTAGGTTTTTGGAATTAGTGCGCTTGGGGTGCCGCGCCGTGTGAGGTTGTAGATCAGGCATCTTTTGCGGTTGTTCCTGTATCATGATGGTAGCGGTGACAGGTATGACAGGGCTCTTCGTCCCGTTTAGGCAACTCTGCGTCTCAGATGGAGTTTTGGATGCACGCAGCATGAACCACGAATCTCATTCCACGCAAATAACCTCGCAGTCCTCTGGAAACGAAGGACATTGAATGGGCGATATCTTGGTTACAATGGATAAAGTTGCCGAAATATGACGGGCGTGAAATGAATCGCACCAGGCCTTGTGTCGAAGGGGCGATGTTTCGTCTCGTTCATCTATGGTGGTCGCGCGCTCTATGCCGAGCTGTCCCTCGTACTATTACAGCGTGTTCGACTCTTCAGACTCTTGAGGACAGTCCACCTAGGCTTGCTGTTTCCCATACCGTTTCCTCCACGCTCTGACCCCTTCATCGATCACGTCCCTCGATACGCCTCGCGGTACGAGCTTCATCGTTACCCCTAACACTTCTACATTCTTGTTCCTGCTTTCGTCATCGAAGAACAACATATCTTCGTAATCTATCCCACTATCTCTATGAATGCGCTCGAAGTGTGTCGTTTTGTTGCCGGGGTATATTTGCAGATGGTCGAAGTAGTCAATCGCGCGAGTTGGTGAGCCAGAGGAGCTGGGGACCTTAAGAAGCTTAAGCATTTCTCGACCAAGCTCGGGCGCGTGCGTTCGCGAGGCAGCACCTATCAGGATGCCTTTGGCTTTGAGCTGGAGTACGTTAATATGTTACTGTCCTGTTCTGTATTTTCTCCTTTCACTTACGGCTTCTAAAATTCCACCGACATCGTTGTAGAAACCGTAAGCCTCTCCGTACCGGTCCTTGACCTTCAATCCGCCTTCAGTAGCTTTGATCGGACCCGTAACATGAGTATCTACCCAGAATGGCCATAGCGTGTAGTCGAGATCGAATACGACAATTTTCGGCAGAGATAAACCATCTGTGAAAGTCGAAGGCCACTGGACCTTTTCTGGTAACGTTGTGGTGGTTGCAGTGTCGTCTGACTGCGTGGTCGTACCACTCCGGCGGGGCATTGTGTAGGCTGGCAAAGATAGACTGTGCGGCGGTGGCGAATACGCGCAATTGTGAACACTACCAGTAGAAGATTTAGCAAATGGGTGTTTTCCACGGTATGTTATTGTTGCGATGCTTCTACTGTATACAGTGCCAAAAATTGCTGATCGCGTTGGGGTGGCTGCGCAGCCACGAAATGACGTCAGCGACGTAGCAACAACGCTCCACCATACATGGCGTCTCGAACGCGAAAGGAGAGCAAAAAATGCTACAATACAGGACCATACATGATCAGGCTTGTTGATTTTACTCAATACCGACTGAAGGCTTCTTGTGCTCGGTTCCTAACAGAGCAGCAGGTTGCGATTTGGCATGATGACGGTAAACCCTTCATAAACTACTGTTTTAGAACTTCTCCATCCTCAGATTCAGCTTCGGATATACTGCGCCTCGCCAGTTCCAAGTAGCCACTTGAACAATGGTGAAGTCTTCTCAAGAATCAAGAATTCTATAGATCATCGCCAATCAGCCCTGGAGACCTCCGATCACTGCGCTGATTTTCGAGTAGCTTGTATTCTACCAAGTGGCCACTCGGAGCTGGCAAGGTGCAGTAGTCACTGTCGTGCATGGCCGCCTGTGATCTAGCATGTTTGGCGTGTAAAGAGCAGGAACTAGGTATCCCACGACTACCTGGACGTCATTGCACCGCACAAGAGGAGCTCTTCTCACCAACACCGGCATGCACGTCAACCTTTTTCCCGCGTGGTTTTATCATCCGGGGTGTTTAAGCAACGACCCTGAATCGGCGCTTGGTACTGCACTTTAGCTCCGATGAGACACTTGACGCTTTTGAAGGACTCCATAATGGAAAAGCAATTACTCAACAAACCCATTTAGCAGCGTAGCTATTGTAAAGAACCTTGTACTTGGTTAGATCGCGCTCGTTAGGACTGAAGCCTTCTGATCAAAATGCGTTTCCAGAATTTTGCCAAGTGTCTCATCGGAGCGGCAAGGTGCACTACATCACCTTTGTAGATGATCAGCCACTACAGTCCTGTCACTAAGCATTTTCTCCCGACTTCTTTCAAGCACGCCAAGAATGCCCTTCGAAGTTTCACACACCGGAGACTATGACCTTGCGAGCGGTCTGCTACCAAGAACTCGAAGAGACTAATGTACTGATTGATACCGTCTTATATACTGTCACCAGGAAGCTCGGTCCTTACTAGACCCATGTATGAAAGAAAATCGGTACAATCCTACGCCGGCTAACTACATTGGGTTCAGGTCACAATAGCGTATCTACTGTTGATCACGAAGCACCTATGGACCAAGGCTTGGTACAGTCTCTATGATGAGCCCAGTGATGCACACAACCTAGTCTTCCGGCTCGAAGCCCGCGAGGTGTTAGACGGCACATGACTGTGTCAAATGGCATCCTTTCCGAGCGTACTTCAACTCGCTGCAAACCGGCCGGATATACTGACGTTGTAGATTTTGAGATAGTCTCGCTCACTTCTCATGAACTCTATTGTCGTCAGACGAGTCAACTTCTAAGCCTGCTCACCGCTTCCATTCCAGCCTGAGAATGTTGTGGTACCAAGGACCAAGCCTGGCGCACCAAGCACACGTGCATGAGGGGTGCATCGCCAGCACACGTCCCCGCGCTCCTACAGATCCACCGATAACTGTCTGCTGAGCTCGACACACCTACCTTCTCAACTCGTTGCATGCGCTACGGATAGCGGCTGTGTTCGAAAGAAGCCGTCAAGTGTCCGTTGAGCCGTCGGGTGTTAGATTACTGACTTGCTCCACAGCCACTGAGGATCGTGCTGAACGATCATTGCCCTTTGAAGCACGGCCGAGGCTAAGCTTTGCATAGCGCGGCGCGAGGACCGCCTCGTTTCAACGCGTGCGCCTTGCGACTGATCCACAACGTCACAGACGCACCTCACATTGCTAGCGAGAGACCAGTACCAGTGCCTTGATTCAGACAACATATCATCATTCACTTAGCATCTCAAATGCATGTCTCGGTATAGTGATGTCTTGCTAGCAAAGAGGCCGAGGTTGCTGGGTGCAAAGGAAAGCCTTCCCCTGAATGGTACAGGTCGTGTGCCCAATAGGAAGGTTCCACTCTACCCCAGGTTTCTCGAATCCGCGGCTGGGGTCGATCACACCTCGTCATTTCCTTGGAAGAACCCGCAACCAAACATTTGTTTTCTCTGTTCTACGCGCCGTGTTTTGAACGGCGGAGATCTCTTTGGTGCTCTGCCTGTCCCCACATCCACCTGCAGGTACAGCATCTTGGCCTTGTCGACAGCGGCCAATGGAAGTCGTTGCTGCTTGTTATGGGCAGGGATAGAATCATTTGCCCATCTCGCCGGACCTGGTCTGTTAGTCGTATCATGCGGTGCACGAACATGGCAATGTATCAGGGGTCTCAGTGAAAGTGATGTCGGCCACCCGCTGCCGACTCCACACTGCTCTTCACTCATGTCACCGTATGGTCCACTTATACCCGGCAGCTGCCCATATTTGTATATAATGTGCTCTTTCCACTCCGCGTCTTCCAACCCATCTCAATTGATCACTAAGTAGAGGGAGTCAACCTGGGAGCGCAGCCATGATATTAAAAACCTTAGTCGCATTTGCGGCTTTCACACAGTCTGCTCTTGCAGCACCTTACCCACATGGCACTACTTCCCTTGTCCACGCTCGAGCTGCGAACTCCACAGCGTGCCCTGGTTACACAGCTACCAACATCGATGTCACGGACTCAGGGCTCACAGCCGACCTCACCCTCGCTGGTACCGCCTGTAATGCTTACAGCGAAGATATCAAAGATCTGAAGCTAGTTGTTGAGCACCAGACTGGTATGTTTCCCCGGAACGTTGACTCATCTCCCCCACGCTCGGGACTGACTCCACTTTTTAGATGATCGTCTCCATGTCAAGATTTATGATGCGGGTCTCAACGTGTTTCAAGTCCAGGAAGAGATTCTACCTCGCCCAGCCAACAACAAGACCGCTTCCACTGGTGCAGCCGTCAGTTTCAATATCACTGCTAGTCCTTTTGCCTTCAAGGTCATCCGTAACAGCAACGGAGAAGTCATCTTTGACACAACAGGAACACCTCTCATTTTCGAGAAGCAGTATGTTCGTCTGCGGACCAATCTACCTCAGGACCCCAACCTGTACGGTCTGGGGGAGCATAGCGACTCTTTCCGTTTCCACACGAAGGGTTATCGCCGAAGTCTTTTGAATGCGGAATCTATCAATATTCCGAACAACGCCAACTTGTACGGTTCGCACCCTGTCTACTTCGACCACCGCGGTGAGAAGGGGACTCACGCTGTCTTCCTGGTAAATTCGTCGCCAATGAACATCGATATTGACCAGGATGATGCTGGCAGCCAGTATCTCGAGTACAACGCCATCGGCGGTATAATTGACCTGTACTTTATGGCTGGCCCTGGACCAGCTGATGTGTCCAAGCAGTATGCGGATATCGTTGGATATTCCGCAATGTACCCGTATTGGACACTTGGCTTCCACCAGTGCAAGTATGGCTATTGGGATGTCAACATGGTGGCTGAGGTAGTAGCCAACTACTCCACCGCGGGTATTCCCCTAGAGGTCATGTGGACGGACATTGATTACATGGATGCACGTCAAGATTTCACTCTCGACCCTGACCGCTTTCCTCTCGCTAAGATGCAGGAGCTTGTGTCAACTCTTCACTCACGCGATCAGCGCTATGTGCTTATTCTCGACCCCGGTGTCCATGCCTTTGAGGAAGTTGCGGCATACAAGAGTGGTCATGATGCCGACATCTTTCTGAAAGCAGCTGATGGCACGGATCTTCTTGGTGTTCAATGGCCTGGCGCTGTTGCTTGGCCGGACTGGTTCCATCCCAATGCGCAAAAGTGGTGGACTGACGAGGTCCTTAGCTTCTTCGACGCTGATTCTGGTGTCAACATTGACGGCATCTGGGTCGACATGAATGAAGCCTCCAACTTTTGTCAAGATACAACCTGCAAACCTCGCGAGAAGGCAATTGCAGATGGCATTCCACCCAAGCCCGCCAACGCTCCCCGGCCCAACACAGGCCGCCCAATTCCTGGCTTCCCCGCGGATTTCCAGCCTAACTCAACAAAGCGAGATCTCGGAATCCGTCAAGATTCGGGCCAGATGAAGGGATTCCCAGACCGCGAGTGGTTCAAACCTGCTTACACTGTCAATAATCACGTCGGTGGCCTCTCTGACTTGACTATCTGGTTCAACACCTCGAACTACGATGGAACACATCTGTACGATACACACAACTTTTACGGACACATGATGGCTATGACAACCCAGAAGTCCATGTCCACTCGTCGCCCAGAGCTACGTCCATTCGTACTCACTCGGTCCACCTGGGCTGGTACCGGCCGCAAGGTGGCCCACTGGTTCGGCGACAACGCATCAGACTGGGAGCACTACCGTACGACGATCCGGCAGATGCTTTCCTTCGTGTCGATGCATCAAATGCCGCTTGTAGGCTCCGATGTCTGTGGCTTCAACGGCAACACGAACGAGAACCTCTGCGCCCGGTGGGCCATGCTCGGCGCATTCCAACCATTCTACAGGAACCACGCTGAGATCAGCACCATCCAGCAAGAATTCTACCAGTGGCCGTCCGTAGCAGAAGCAGCCAAGAAAGCCATCGACGCACGCTACAAGCTGCTCGACTACATCTACACCGCACTCCACTACCAAACCACAACCGGCGCGCCCATGATCAACCCCCTCTTCTTCCTCTACCCCACCGACACCAACACCTTCGGCATCCAAGACCAGTGGTTCTACGGCGACGCCCTGCTCATCTCCCCCGTCACCACAGACTACTCAGACACAGTCACTTACTACCTCCCCAACGCCACCTTCTACAACTACTGGACCCACGAGAAAGTCCCCGGCACCGGCGCAAACGTCACGGAATCCGGTCTCTCGACGGCCGACATCCCAGTGCACATCCGCGGCGGCACCATCATCCCCATGCGCGCAGACTCAGCAAACACAACAAAAGCGCTGCGCACACGCGACTTCACCGTCCTCGTGGCTCCTGCGGAGGATGGCTCGGCAAGCGGCCGCTTGTACCTCGATGAGGGCGAGAAGATCGACCAGCCTGATGTCAGCGAGATTGAGTTTGTGTTCAAGGATGGGAAGTTTGCTGCAAGTGGCTCTTTTGGGTACGCTGGGAACGGGGAGGAGAGTATTACTGTTGCTAAGGTGCTGGTTCTTGGGCAGGACCAGGCGGGCGCGGTGGGTGAGTTCAATGCGAGCACCAGCACGATCGAGGTTGGGGGCCCGTGGAAGCTGGATGGGGAGTTTGAGTTTCAGTTGTGAGGTGATGATGTGTTGACTGTGCTGGGTTGAGAGGCAGCTCTACTGTAGTGCATTGTTTGTTGTCCAACATCACACAGCCATGGAACAAATTCTAATATCTATTTTGCAAACTGGCATCGTCTGCTCTACCCGTGAATCGCACTCTCTCTCTCTTTCCTCTGGGAACCCGCTTGACGCTTGTACAACAACACCCTCATTCATAGCTCTCCAAAGCACGGTTACAAGCAGTGCCGCGCACATAGCCGCCGGGTTACAGCGTACACCAGACGTCGTGCACGCGTGGTGCGACTGTGCTCGGGATCGAGCTGGGTTCGTGTGACCATCTCTTTCCCGTCCCGAAGGAAGGGATGGGAAAAGCTGAGTGAGCGACCGACCGGCCGGCTGGTCGCTCGATCACTACCGCCATAGGGCGCGGTACTTCGTGACTCCCGAGACCGCCATGCAAGCGCGGTTTCTCTGGTGTCTTTGGTGCATCGAACGTGGCTCTGGGGGCGTATTGCCTTGGAGGACCCTTAGACCTTACGCGGCGCTGCCCATGCTGATCGCAGCGCAGGATCGAGAGCATCGATATCCACAAAAGGCAATAGGAAGAGATTTAATCGGCGAAGTCGCATCGACACATCTCAATTTCACCTCACTCTGGGATACGTTCGGAACGGACCCGCAGCTCATCCCTCAGCAGCCAGTGTCGCAGCCTCCAGCTCGTCGCGCACGCTGTTCAGACTCACGTCTTGGACTTCGTACCCGACTTCGATCTGGTTCTTGGGGCGGTTCTTGTTGAGACCTTCCAGGAGCACGCATGCCTTGCACACCTCCTGGCTGGACAGGTAGCCGCACTTCTTGCACTGGCCCATGACCTGCTTTGCGGGGGCTTTCTTCTTGGGACCGCCGGAGCGCTCGGCGCGGGGTTTCTTCTGGCCTTTGGGAGCGGGAGTGGATGTCTGAGTGTTAGGTGTAGGCTTTGCGGGCAGGGTGATTTCGGTCTCGAGGTTGTGCTCGGCGGCGCGCTCGTCGGACGCGAGCTGGCGCTCCACGCTCGCCATGCTCTTGCCCACTGCGCTGCCGCACCCGCCGTCTTCCTCCTCGGCCACGCCCATGCTCGCCCCGTTGTTGGAGCTGCAGGCTCCGCCACACCCCTCGTCGCTGCCGGGCACCAGCCGCGCCATATCCTCGCCGCTGCGCACCACGTCAAGAATCGCGCTGGGCCGCACGCGCTCCAGGTTCTTGATCAGAGCGCGCGCACTGCCGCGGAAGGCCTCGGGCGAGTAGATGCATTCAGTGCTGAAGTAGTCGAGCTGCTTGTGGTGTGCGTAGAGCACGATTTCCTTCTCGTAGGCGTACTTGAGGGGCTTCGAGCGCTTGATGTTGGTGTTGTCTGCTACAGGGCCGGAGGATGGGGTGAGGGAGGGAGTAGAGGTAACGATGGAGGTTGTGCGCGAGAGGCGGGGAAGGTCACCGCGGAGGACTGTGGTGCGGTTAGTAGTTGTCACGTAGAGATTATGGGGGAGCAGAGAAGAGACTGACGATTCATGAGCACAGTTTCGGCGACATCGTCTGCATTGTGCCCAGTCACAACGTGCCTGACACCCAGTCTCGATGCGCCGCGGTCCAACGCCTGCCGTCTGAAGACTCCGCAATACGTGCAGTTCCCCTTCTTGCCCACCTGCTCGACCACCTGATCCATAGTCCATCCATACAGCTCCGCGTACCCGAGAATCGTCAGCGGCATATCGTACTGCTGTGCGTTCCTCTTGACTGTCTCCAGACTATCGTCTCTATATCCTTTGATACCTTCATCAATTGACAGCAGCATGAGATCGAGCCCATAGTCATATCGTTCGTTCAGCGTCTTCAGCACGGAAGCAAGCACAGTCGAGTCCTTGCCGCCGGAAGCGCCGATAGCGATGCGCTCGCCACGCTGGAAGAGGTTGGTCGAGATGATGGTGTGGTGAATTTCGGTTTCGAAGACGTCGATGAAGCACGGCTTGCATAGCTTGGAGTGATCCTTCGGGCGCAGGATGAGCGCGCGGTTGGTCTTGCACACGGCACATATCGAGGGGGCCATGCTGGGTGGTTTGCGCGGTGCGGCGCGTGTGATAGTCGTGGGAGGGGCGTTCAGAAGTTTGGCGGGGCGAAGCTGGAAATTTGGTGCTCGAGTCATTTGTTAAGATGCTGTGGTCGTTGGTGAGTCATTAAAACTGCTTTGTCTGGTTGCTCACTGGGCAAAAGGGCAAATTACATTCCTGCAGCATTCGACGCATCTATTTTATTACCTTTTTGGGTAGGCATGATAACGTGGGGTGCTTGATGGTAGTTTGCAAGGTCAGGACGACAATTATGTAGGCTAAGAGGGCATCCCAAAGGACGCAGTCATTGGGGCGGTTTCTTAAAGTTTGAACCCAATTTCAGTACTTACTGCTGAGACTTCAGCATAAGCTTATACTTACTCCATTCATTGATTTACCTTGAGCATGATGTAGCGTGTGTGCTGCAAGATCCAAGTCAGGTACGCTGCCGGTGGTTAACTCCTAATTTATCAAAAAGTCAATTGCGCATTGTGAACATAGCTCTTGCTTGTAGTTAGTGCTCCTACAGAATTCCTTGAGGTAGTGGTCCCTTTTGGTAGGCGGAGCTTCAGACATGTAGAAATAAGTTAGCCGGGAGACGTGGCCAGATGCACATAGCTGCCGAGGAATCTGTAAGGTTTGCTTCAAATGTATTGTGCTCTGCATTTCTTGCGTGCAGCACTCGCTCATCGTACATCCCAAGGTATAGTACACCTCCCATGCATATGATACAGCTACCCAACACAACATGTCCGCCTCTTCTGCTGCCTCACTTCTACGACACCTTCTTGCTCTTGAGCTTGATTGTCTCTCCGTTCACAAAGATACCCTTGCCCTTGTACGGCTCCGGCACGCGCCACTTCCTGATCTTGGCTGCAAATTGCATGACAACCTCCTTCTCCGGCCCCTCAAGTAACAAGCGCGTAGGCTGCGGTGTGCTCGCGGTCACACCCTTGGGGATGCCCAGCTCGACGGGGTGAGAGTAGCCGACCTTCAGGTTGACGAACTTCTGGCCGGGGAACTCGCTTTCGACGGTGGTCGCGGTATCTTCAACGCTGGCACGGAAACCGACACCGACGAAGCGCAGAATTGCGCTGTGGCCTTCGCTGACACCGAGGATGTGGTTTTGAAGGTATGCGCGTGTTGTTCCTTCACACAGGTTAGTTATAGCACCATTTGCACAAATGCAGTTGGCGACGCACCCCACATAGCCTTGTGCTTCTTATCCGTAGTATCCTCCAGGCTCAGCGTGTATGTCTGGGGATCGATAGAAATGTATGGCGGGATCTCCATCGACAGCTCGCCCAGCGGCCCCTTGACATGCACTGTGCTTGCTGCCTGTGCTCTCGTGCCCTTTGCACCGGCTCCTTTCGGCGCAATGATGTTGAATTCCACACCCGGCGGTACTGAGAGCGGAAGCGACCCAATCTTAGAGTTGCATCGTGCGGTCGAGGTAAAGGTCCTGGGTGCCGCAAACCGGGGCAGGAGGAAGGTCGGTAGTGAGTCGGCGGCGGGAGAGGACGAATTGGCGAGCGCAAGCGCGCATCGCCGGCGTGCTGGTGCGAACATGATGTGGATGTGGACGTCTGGGTGCTGACGAAGTTTTTGGGAGTGCCGTTGCGAAGTTGCGTTCAGCCCTACGATGCCTGCCTGGCCCGAGCGCCAGGACATCCATCCCGTCTGATTCGCGACTTCCGCCCCAGTCCTTCCATCATCAACGCGCCTCCTCTTCAACACTGAGGTTGAGGAACGTTGCTTTCTGCATTACAGTCTCCAGCCGTATCGAGGTATTATGATTCTGATCTCTGTGCTGGAGTTCTTGCCTTCCGCTGCTTATGATTGCTCTTCGACTAACCATAGCCTTTCTTATTGCAGCGTCCACTCTCACCTAGACATCCAGTGCAGCAGCCGTCACGCATCACACTGACACGATCTCACACCGCCAGACCTCACTTACTTCACTGTAAACTAACTTCGCCAAAACCTTAATTCAAACGTCCTACTTCCGAAGTATCTCTGTGGCTCTCTGCTTTCTTCTTGCTAATTGTCGCTACTTTCATACACGTACGCACAGCGCAGCTCAACAGCACATTTCAGTCATATCTAGAATATCATACGAAAAGTCTGTCTGTAAGGCAGTCTCTACGATCCGTGCGAACTGCTGTGTTGCTCTCTTGACGTCGCTCAGGCGTCGAGGCCTGTCCCTAAATCTTCACTATGAAGCCCGCAATCTGGGCAAGTCTGCTGTGCCTCACAGCCGCGTCATCTTATTACCATTCTCCACCAGCAGATGGCGCCCTGGTACCCAGTATTGACGCTCTTATCCAGTACACCACATCCAGAAACCACGAGACTATTTCAAAGGCCGTTGAATTCTTGGCCTCAATGGAAACAGCTTCAACTTGCACACGCACAGCCGTATCAAACATCATCAATGAATGCAAACACTTTGAGGGCGCTCCAGGGTTTGAAAAGGGCCAGTCAGATGCCTACCTGGACAACGTCAAGAAAGACTACGCAGCCAAGCTTGCAGTGTGCGAATGGCTAGGCGCTCAACCTCCAGATGAAGCTACCCCACCACCGAATTGCAACATCTTGGTCCCTTCGAGTCGGGCTTGCAGCAAGAGTACATGGTGGTCACGGACGCCAGTGAACAGTAATAGACTGTGTTATCCAGAGTATACCGACAGCCAATTCAAGAGGTGTTTCGAGTCACTGCGAGCGAAGAGCCAACACTGGACGTCTTACAGTAATGCTGGCCAGAATGTCGTCGTCATGTGTCAAGCCAGCAGGGACGCCATCGAGCGGGAGAATCATCTGGAGATATTCAAGAACTTGACACAAGTCATGGGCGATGTCTCATCATTCACTAGAAACACTACTGAGGCGTATGCTTCTCTGTTGCGAGAGCAGACTCGGTTCGCAGATGAGCTGCGCGAAGCCCAGGCTCAGCTGAAGCAAGATGCCTCTGCGGCACAGGTGAAAGCTCTCTCAACAGTCAGCGAGCTCGATGATAAATTTCAGAACTTGATAAGCACATCGATCGTCCATCTCAGGACGGCCCTTGCTGATGGGCAGACCGCTGAGCTCATTCGCATCCGAGAGAAATTGCAGGCGTTTTCTCTGGAAATGATCGTCGATACCTCGCAGCTCGTAAATGCTCTCAGAACAGAATTACAGCAACATCATGATCGGGCTATAGACAGCCTTGAGTCAAATCACCACGCTCAAGTCCATAGCTACGGAATCCTCTCAGGCTATATGAATGATATTACAGAAGCAGCCAATAGAATCAACGCCACGTCGGGCAAATCCTTGACGATCATGGACAACATGGAAACTCGCCTAGACATTCTATCAAGCAAGGCTGAGACTATTTTCAAGGGCTTTGCCTTCTTCAGCAGTCTGTCCCGTCTTGCAGCCTCCTTCGTTCGAGGCTCGATCGCAACGATCGGCGCCATAACCATACTTATCTCGCTGTACCGATTCAGCGCGCGACTCGCTACGTATCTGACCGGCGCTTGCAGTGCCGCATACTTCCTCTATTTCTGCGGAGTCTATGAATTTCTCGCCGAGTCTCATCGCTCTCCCTCGTTCCTTCACCACATCTCCAATCTCAATACAACGCAGAAAGGTGTGCTCCTCGTCATGACACTATGGCTGGCGACATATCCGGTCTCTCGTATCAGCACTGCCATCAATGACATCTTCATCCGCATACTCAGCTCGTATTGGGTCCGCGAATACCGGAATGAAGGTGGCACGGGATACTTGCTAAGCGTCGAGATACCCCAATATACGACACACAGCAAGATCGATACGCTCGAGCAAGGTATCGCTACAGGACACAACCGTCTGCTCAGCACGGAGCATCGCACCATTTAAACATTTCATGCTGGCTACGATCGAACGGCCCGCTATGCACAGTTCTTCCCCTCCTGGCATCAAGTCAGCTCAAACAATATCTTCGATTATCATCAACCAGCGGTTGGTCTAGTCACAAATACCGATTTATTGTGTATATCTTTACCTCCGGCCATTTGATTCTCCTTATGAGGAAATGGAACTATCTTGGCATTGGGATGGCGTCGACGGCAGAGAGTCGCGCGTGCATTCTAGGAGCGCATTGGTAGAACGAAAGCATGGTATGGCTAACGCGTATGCGGATTTTGGGACAGAATACATATAAGTATTTATCAATACCATTTAATCCAATCGCACGGAAACATCTATGTCCTCAAATTCAGGGCATGTCCAATCAATTCCCGTTCAATCAGAATCACTCAGCTCTTCAATCCTCCCACTCTTGTACGCCTCCTCCACAGGATTCTGCACGTTGACTACTCCCGTCTTCTTCAATCGCTCGAACAGCACAAACAGCCGCTCAGCCTCCCGCTCTTTCTCTTCCTGCGTCATCTCCGGCATCTCCACCTTCTCCTCCATATCTAGCCTCTGCCCCGTAATCGGGTTCACAGGTACACCGGCACTGCTTCCTTCCCCAGCGTCCTTGATCGCACTCTCCGGCATCGGAATGTTCTTCGACAACAAGAAACCAGACGCGTACCCATACCCGACGTTGGAAACGTATGTGGCAGGATCCTTGGAGGACAGCTCGAACATGAAGGCTGCAATGGAATCACGCAGCGCCGGGGTCTGCGCGGACGTGCTGAGGTTCAGCAGGCGACTGGGCAGCGAGGCGGTCTTTCCGAGGGGTTGGTTGCGGTCTGTGTCGGAGGGGAGTAGTTTAGACTGCATTACCGTTTGCACGTCTGCGGGAGCGAGTTCGTAGATGCGGCGGAGGAGCGTCAAGAGGGGCGAGATGGTCGTGTCGAGTTCTGCTGCCGCGTAGGACTGAATCGAGCTGTCCATTATGGTTATCAGGTGGGTGACGTTCCCGGCTGGGTTGGCGGAGGGGAACACGGCGGCGTGTAGGTCCGGGTCGTGGGGCTGTTGCGCGGTGCCTGTGCCTTCTTCGCGGACAAGGTTGAGGAGTGCATTGACTAGAAAAGAGACGGGTGCGTCGAGAGGTTTTGCTGGAGGGTCGCGCCGGGTGAGGATTTTGAAGATGTTCGGGATGGAAGGGGTGAAGTGTTGTGACAGATCGGGGTGGAAGTGCGTGACGTTGAACAGCAGCTTCAGCGTTTCTGAGAGCGCCATCAGATCCATTGGAGCTGCGTGCTCTTGTGAGCGCTGCCGTGGCTGAGTGTAGCGGTCTGCGTGTCGCTGCATCGCGGCATTGGCGTTGTCTGCGAGGTGGTGCTCGTTCACCAGCTCTGTGTAATCGAGGTTTGCGTCGTAGGTCGTAAGGAAGAGGATTCGTGAGATCAAGAACTCGTCGTCGATGCTCTCGCTCTATCAAATCAGTCAGGAGATAGGTGGGTGCATACATAATACCGTCTGGAACTTGCCTTGAGTCTCTCGGCCGCGTCAGGACCATGTCCAAGGTCGATCAGGATCTGGCGAGCCTTTGGCTGGAGGAGCAAGGCATTGGCTATGCATCTGAGAGCCTCTTGTGATACCGCCACGTCTTCCTCCTTGAAAGCATAGCGGCCTAGTGTCCGTAGACCCTGAACAGGTCATCTTTCGTTCTCGTATCGCGGTGCGGAGCTATCATACATCTTGTGTGAATATAGGGTCTGAGTTGGTAGGATCACGACCGTAGACTTTGAGTTGCTCGAGCTGTTGCTTCCGTTCTGCAAGAGAATCAGTACGCGCAGAGGGCGAGAGTCTGGAACGAGATACGTTGCGAAGAGAGCTTCGGCGTATCGAGATCGGTCTTCAGATCCGTGAGTATCTTCGAAACGTCGTCGAGTTTGGCTGCATTTACGTCAGTTGGCGTCGAGTGTCTGGAATGGCTCTTGAACGCACCTTTCCCAGACTTCTGTGGAAACATTGCGGCTTGAGAATGGTCGTTGGTAGTTGCGCAGAGAAAGGAGTTCAGAATGTCGGAGGACTATACATTTCCACTGCGGCATGATGATCAAGGTGCCCCACAGTGGGGAAACACGCCTGCAAGGGTCCACAGCCCTACTTCTCCATGCAGTGAGACTGCTCGCGCAATGCCTGAGTGCAGCCCAGACATTGACTTTTTGTGAGCAGTGCGATGAGGTTATTGACGGGGAGTGCATCAAAGAATCAGGCCTTGGCTATGATCATTGTTTCGTTCCATGTGCTGCGTAGGATGCACGTTATCTTGACTCGAGCTTAACAAGATAGAATGGGCGCTTCTGTACAGGATAAATTCAAATGACAATTGATTCGTTCGGTGTATTCGATTAAGAAACACGTCCTGCGGCTATCACTTGTGCAGGCTGTGGTTGTAGAAATGTCAAGGTTTGATAACCGGGAAACCACTTAACGCGTGCGGGAAGGCGCGTTTCGCGCACCCCGGCAACGCGTCGAGCGTGCTGCCGCTCTACCATAAGCTTTCAGGCTTGGGGTAGTCTGCAGCAACAACGACCTTCACTGTCGCTTTCGACGCTCAGCTCTGCGTGAATACGACCGGCGATGCGCGCTTGATCTTCTCCTTTCTTTCTTTCTTGCTTCCTGTGCGTTGGTTTGGTTTCCAGCATAGCTATGGTGTTGTCTAAGTTCGAATCGCTCTCTGTTCGCCCACCCACTCCACCGAAAGACGTCGAAGACAACGACAAAAACGTCGACATCGACGAGACACTACAATTCCTCGAAGATCCATTCGGCGACAAGCCTCCACAACCGAAAGCTATCGCCAAGGTCGCAGCGAAGAAGCCGCTCAACACGCCAGATCAATCGCCATCGTCGGATATAAGCATACCAGACAGCTCAGCGAGGAAGAAGAGGGTCAACTTTGAGGTCCAGACATGCGAGTCCCCGCAGAAGAAGGCCGTTATAAAGTCGTGGACGCCCACGCGTAGCTCACCTCTCCGCCCTCTGCCACAGACACGCCTGTCTCTGCCGCTCAAGTCGATCCTCAAACCCTCAGACACAACGGCCACACCCCCACCTGCCGACGAAAGCTCCGCGGCGCATCAGTTCAGATCGTTTCCAGAGATGCTAGAGTCGATTGTGAAGCAGCTGGCCCAAGGGGAGCGACCATCTAGGATCGATGCATACCACTCTCTGCAGCGTACCATGCAAGCATACGACAAGATACCTGATGAGCAAGCGCTGAAGAACAAGCTGTCTCTCTTGACACAATTCATTCGAAGAGATACGCAGGCCGTCAGCCCGACAGGCAGCGGACTGGATTCGCAGCTCATCGGTCAGGCACTGAAGCTTCTCCTGGCACTTTTTCGTGTACCAGACCTGACCGCGGCCATGGACGAGGAATTTTGTTCATACATGGTCGAACGAACGATTCAAGTAATCACGGATGCATCGGTATCAAAAAGCGTAGTCAACACACACCTTGCTATGCTCATGCAACAGAGCTTCCGACCAAGAACTATAACCGCAACACGCATAGAAAAAATCATGGATGGTCTCGACACAATACAAGACCGTGTGAAGGGCTTCTCAGTTCAGGCATACCGATTGCGCATATACAGAAAGCTGATTCAGCAGCGGCCCGACCTTATGATCAGGCACACGGAACGATGGTTCAGACATACTTTCAAGGCACTGGTTTCAGGTCATAAGGACATCTACCAGAGCGCTCTTGATACTGCCATCGCTGCTGCGAAAGTCGTCGGACATGATCGTTCCGTGCCCAAGGCTGTGCTTGCCGTCCTCAACAGATTCAAGAACGATGGCGAGACCACCATGGCCAAGGTCATGGCACTTGAACTGCAGAAGATGTTGGATGGAGACAACGCATCTCTTGTCCCCCAGATTTGGTCGGCTGTGACAGGGCTTCTGCAAGACAACATTGACATCAAATACTTCACAGATCTGGAGGAATGGTTGAAGGTCTTTGAAAAGGGCCTCAAATCTAACAATGAGCAAGTGAAGATACACGGAAACGTAGCATACGGCTTCCTGATCTATGCCGTGAACCCATCTCAGGACACACACAAGGGCTGGTCGAAGTTCCTATTGAATATCCCTCAGCAACAGCTCCAAAGACGAGGATCAATG
This sequence comes from Curvularia kusanoi, assembly GCA_011058905.1. Taxonomy (NCBI): domain Eukaryota; kingdom Fungi; phylum Ascomycota; class Dothideomycetes; order Pleosporales; family Pleosporaceae; genus Curvularia; species Curvularia kusanoi. Next base: position 193,597 of record SWKU01000005.1, on the reverse strand, counting down.
AAGAAGTCAGAACGGGATGCTATATTTTGCGGCTACACCACATTACTCTATTACGCATTCCGCCCTACTTCGACTCATGAGCAGCTCGATCGATTTTGGAGCGAATTCGTGGTAGGCTTCTGGTCGCCACTGATACATCAATCTTCGTCTGTCCAGGCAACTTCAGCATGTCACTACGTCTCAGCTCTATTCAACGGATCCCGGAACCCATGGAACGCTCAACGAGCGTTGGACTTGCGATTCCAGGCCATGATTCAAATCTCAGAGATTCCGCTCGTGGATCCGCGATGGGTACGAAGATCTCTGTCTACTATCCTCAAATTTGTGGAGACTCTACTAGACACGACAGCCTGGTCCAAGAATGGGATATCAGACGAGGATCCAGTAAAGATCATGTGGTCTGCTATGCTTGACTCGTTGGTTGAGGCAAGTAGCAAGGAGGTTATGGCGTCAACCGAGACCAAGGATGCTATGGCTCAAATCGTCAACCTCCTTCGCCGCATATGGGATCGACACACTGCTCAATTGGCGCTGCCCCAACACAAGGAAGATAGCTGGGCAGACAAGTTCTGTTTCCTAGTTGAGACTGTGATGCGAAAACTAGGTCCACATCAATTCGCAGACAAATGCCTCACCAGGAACGGCCAAGATGAGTTCGAGGTTGCATCGACTCCTTCCTTCCGCGCTCGGCTGAATGGAGCACGCATCTCGCCTCTGATATATCTAGTCGATCTTCTGGTGAATCAGTCTGAAGGCAAACTCTCTGACTCAGTCCGCTTGCGCATCACGAAGCTGGTTGTGCAGCCTGGCTTTGATGCTCAAAACACACGCCTCGGCAAGCTCGAGTTGCTTCGAGATTGCTCGACCATTGTTGATGGATCTCTGAAGGCAACTGTGGCTATGGGTTTCTGGTCATATATTGCGACATTGTTGGTATCTTCCATTGAACAACAGGTACCAGATTCGACCGAACGTGTTTCACGACAGCTCGGAAAAGAGTATGACACTGTGGTTGAGCTGCTCAATCTGGGCTCGAACTATCTTCTAGACACTCCACAAGGACTCCACGTTCTCTCTGCTTTCATCACAACTGTCCGAAAAGAAGCTGGAGATGGAGCACTCGTTCTGGCAGTGATTGAGAAGATCTCTGAGCGTGTTCTGGCCGATATCACCAACGAACATAAATGCTTGCCCTATACAAGTGTGCTTCTGCAAAGCCTACCAAGCAAGACCATAAGCCGACGCGTACTCGACCAAGGTAGACAGGCTCTCTGGCCATCATCCCCCGCATCGGGGCGCACTCATGACTTCGATCCTTATAACCATCTGTATAGCGTCGTAACATCAGCAGGCGCTACCGCATACAACGAATTGGGGTCCAGGGATGTCACCTCAATAAAGGAGTTCCTTGCTGCTTTGGGTTCATCCATCAAGAATTGCTCAACATCGTTACTCGCGGTCTATTTGCGCAAAACTCAGGAAGTGGTTCGGATGTGGGTAGAGGATGCACAACGGAAGCTTCAGAATAAGAAACCGGGCTCAAAAGTGCTCCATCGAGAGGTGAGTTTGAGGAGTCTATTTCAGGTTTGTTGCAGGTCGTTGATAATTTTAGGTCGTCAATCTCTGGGAAGACGTCAGCGAGGCGATTGAACGACTTCCTCGCACGGACAGCCAGGTTCTTTTGCACCTAGAATCCTTGATCACGTCTGGCTTCGTGAGTCGGCGTCGAAGCATCATCAACATCTCCATTGCAGCCTGGAATAAGACTTTCGGCAAAGAAACCAATCTGAAATATCCGAAGCGCCTAGAAGCTGTCCTTCGCCGCCTGCGTAGATCTGTAGAGCTGTCGTTGCCATCTCTGAGTCTCACCGATGGTGAAAGCGTAAGCTCGACCTGCAAATCTATGAGTTTCAATGTGCTAACTAAGGACAAGGATGCTGAATTGTCTCTCTACGATTCTGACGATAGCATTGATGGAGTAAGACGGAGTGCCAGAAGCTCCCGCATCAAAGAGTCTCCGTTCAAGATCATCAAGCCTAAGTCACCTGCAGTATCTTCTCCAGCGAGCCGAAGAACCTCGTCCCGCCGAACGCCCAAAGTGCGCTTGCGACATGACAATTCGCAGATTCAATTCGAGGCGATCGTGTCCTCTCCAACGAACCCATTCGTCCAAGATTCGCAGATCCTGACCGATAGACAAAAGGAGATGATCGAACGCCAAAGGCTCGCTGGCGGCTTATTCGCTGATATGGGCGCACCTTCTCCACAGCATGCACCGCCTTCCCCTCTGGAGCTGCATTCTGATGTACAGAGTGCGGACGATCTGCCCACCCGTAATACACGCACCACGCCGCTGAAGGCGCTGGCGAAGATAGGGCCAATGGATGTCTTCCTAGGCTCATCGCCTACGCCACACGCACGACGCAGCTCACAGAAGATTGTCAGTGATGATACCGACATCGCTACACCCACTGCGGTACGGACTGTGCGCGTTTCTGAGGACCCGGATCTGCATTCATCACCACCTCGCTTCGACGAGCGTAACCTCAGATCAAAGCAGGTTCCAGAAGATGCTGCTGAAGCCTTTGGATATCCGCAATCTGACAGTCTTTACTCGGCGTCTTTCGACGATGGCACCACGATGGACGAGGAAGCATTGGCTGCAGCTGTTACATTAGCCGAGGAAGAGGAGCGACTGAACAATCAGTACGAGCCTATAGACGGTTTGATGTCGGATGCCCAAAGTCCTACCATTGAGTCGGAGCTCACCGCACAGTTCGACGCGGACATGCAGACTGCAGAGGCAGCCGTCAACCCTGAGGACACCGTTCCGGAATCGCATAATGAGTTGGTGGATGCAGCCTCCCATCACACGATACATAGCAACGCTCCTGCAAGTAAAGATGGGAGCGACACAGAAGTGGAGCCCACACCGAAATCAGTCCGCAGACGCAAGAGTAGAAAATCGGACACCAGTAGCACAAGCCGCGTGGAGGACTCTTTCAATTCTACGCCAGGCAAAAGCACACCCAGGTCACAGGAAGTTCGACGCTCCACACGCCAAAGCATGGGCAGTCCCATCCATATTGAGCTCAAAAGGCAGAAAAAGCCGAGGAGAAGCGGGAAAGAATCCAATGCGAACGGACAGATGTCTTCAGCACTGCCCGCCCAGCCCGATTTGGCCGCTCAAGAGCTAGGCATTGCTACAGTCGCATCGCCCACTGAGAAGATGAGAGGCGGCAAGAAGCGAAAGTCGATGAACGAGCCATCAGGGAACGTAGAGAGCCCTGCGTCAAATCGCGATGCACAACGCCAACGCGGACTACATCGCTCACAGTCGAACCTCAGTCAGGTCGAGAATGTAACGGACATGATAGAGGAAGACAGGCCTGCACCCTCCAAACGAGTAAGGCAGAGTCTGGATAAGGACGTCAGCGAAGCAAAGTCTACGCCACCGCTTAAGGAGCCGCGTTCCTCACAAAGCAAGCGCATCAGTCATATTCAAGTCACACCCAGGCATGAGAAATCGGCTGCTCCTGCTCTAGCGGAGCAGATTGCGGCTTCTATAACAACCGTGGCTGACACCGTTCCCACGACTGCGCAATCTGCACTGGCGCAAGGTCAGAACCAGTCACGACAACATACTGCAACTGACAACGCGACTCCAGGCAGATCGTTCGCCGAACGCGTTATTCTTACTCCCAGAAGTATCATCAACAAGATAGTGGAGATTAAGAACTACTTCCTTAATGCTCCGCGGCTTACTATGACTCTGGACGAAGAGCATGAGCTCGACGATGCCTTGTTTCACATTCGTAGAAACATGCATGCTGCTGGAATTCGGGGAGAGGGCAAGGCCCTCAAGGATTGAAGGAGGAAGTTTGTATGCAAAAATTTGCCTAGATCATAGATGCCATGGTTTGAGGCATCAACTAGCTATATTATCAAAGTAATGGATACCCCATCTGTAGGGCATTGTTTGGCAATCAACAAGTACTTGTACCTCAACTGTCTTCCTTGGTGTGAACATTCACGGAACAAGATGCTGCATCACCCAGGACTATTGCAAAATATAACTCTATAATTGACGTATTACGCCTAGGTGTAGAGCTCTTGAGCATTTCTGGACAGGTTCTTGGCTTTGATTATAACAAGCTGAATCCTTCTCAATGCCAAGTTACTGTTCGGAGATGGTATGGTGCAACGTGCGCTGTAGGTGAGGGGTAAAGTAGCGTACGTGGGTAAGCTGTGGTGAACTGCGGTGAACAGCCCTACAGTACCGCAATTGGAGCTACTGTCGATCATGATCAGCTGGTAAGGTTGTGAGCAAACGCTATCTGGCAGCATAAACATAGTCAGATCGCAGAAAGAGCCAATTGCCATGATCCGCGCAAGTCGGTGAATGCAACAAGTGTTTCAGGTGAGTTTCAGGTGATCGATGCGATCATAGTGGCATAGTGGGGGTTCGAAGCTTCCCTTTGGTTCCTCCACACCACAAACGCCACAAAGTAACCCCGAGTTCAAGCACGTCGTCGCCTATCTAGCTTCGGAAGGGCCTGTTGATTCTCCATAAGAACACCTCACCTTTACCTCGAGCAATCGACCCCGCAACCAACAACCCCGCACTACCATATCTACGCAGCTCCACCACACGTCACAATGGTTGACCGCGCCAACCGTCCCTCCGCTCTGAATGCACCCAAGAGCTCCGGCCCCTCCGCACAAGTCGACATTGTTGGCGAGGGCGGCAGCCAAAAGGTCGTTGCATCGTTGCCATCTGGCGAGAGCATCGAGGTGTACCTCTTCGGAGCTACTGTGACCAGCTGGAAGAGCAACGGTGGAAAGACAGAGAACCTGTGGGTCAGCGAGGCTGCAGACCTGACAGGTAACAAGCCCATCAGGGGCGGTGTTCCCGTCGTCTTCCCGGTATGTCCGATTCCCTTGCACAATGCGAAGACGAGGTCATTAGGAAGCTTTACTAACAGTGTATCCCAGGTCTTCGGCCCGCCTCCTGCGACCGGCCCTACTTCCAAGCTCTCTCAGCACGGCTTTGCGCGCGCTTCACGCTGGGAATACCTGGGCAAGTCTTCGACCGAAGATGCGCTCGACACAAGCTCCGTCAAGCTCGACTTTGGCCTCGACCGCAACAGCATTAGCGAAGAGCACCGCAAAGCATGGCCATTGGACTTCGGTCTGGTCTACAGCGTCACACTGAGCAAGGACACGCTCCAGACAGTTATCACTGTGCGCAATGAAGGAGAGGAGAGCTTCGAGTTCCAATTCCTGCTGCACACCTACTTCAGGATCCAGGTACGCATTGCAAACTCTGGGAGTGGCATCGACTAACATATCCTGTGCAGGACATTTCGAAGGTATCAGTCAACGGCCTCGGCAGCGTAGAGTACATCGACAAGGTCCTCGACGCCTCCCTCCATACCCAGACAGAGCCCACGCTCAAGTTCACCGGCGAGGTTGACCGCGTGTACAAGGATATTAAGCTGGATACCACAAGCATTCTGGAAGATGGAAAGCCTCGCTTCGACATCACTCGCGATAACATCAAGGACACAGTCACTTGGAACCCGTGGATCGAGAAGGCCAAGGCCATGGGCGACTTTGCGCCGAATGATGGCTATAAGAACATGGTCTGCGTTGAAGTTGGCGCTGTCAACGGATGGCAAAAGCTGGACAAGGGCGAGGTCTTCGAAGGCGGCATGCTGGTCAAGAGCCACTTATAGGGTATGGTCTGCGAGGCAGTAAGCTTACAGCTGTGACCTAGCCAGGAGTAGTCCAGAAGCCTAGGATACATAATAACAGCTATGAATGAATGAACAAAACAATGCGAGCGCTCTAATTTCGAAGTGTGATGGTGACTCTGTACGCCACTGACAATATCTAGTGATTGTCAAGATCGGTAACGCTCCTGCCATAAGTCACTAGCTATAGCATGGAGACTAGGGGACCCTAGCTTTCACTTCCCGGGCACCGTCGGACAGTCCAACCACAACAATAACAATAACATTGCACGTTATCAGCAAAGGTCACGACGGTCATGCTCCATAAGCGCAACGGAAGCGAAGCAGTTCTTCCGCTCTACTGCTACCGTCCGTGGGCGATTGATTGATTACAGTACCAGTAATTTGAGAGGGAAGCTTCGAGAGCTACCCGCAGCTTCCCCGCCTACGTCAACCTCGACCTCTGCGAACGGACGCAGAGCCCAGACGACGGATCGCATTGGCCTGCGCGTCTGTCCCGGCATACACAGCCGCTTTGCGCTGGCACAGTGAGCCTCTGCGTTGTCACGAGGAAAAGTGGACGTGGTGGAGCGGTACACCTGCTCAACATCCATGGATGACCGCGAACGCCAGAGGAGCATGTCGCTCATACCATACCTGCCAGCTGAATCGCGGGAAATTGTTCTGTATGTTGGCCATGTAGCGCTCCATAGTTCGTGTTATATGCTAACGTAGCCGTAGGCGCCATGGTTCTGCTGTAGTTGTGTACGACCAGCGTTCTAAGCAGCTCTCCCTCCGCGATGCGTCCAAGTCCACTGCTTTAGACGAGACGTCATGTCCATACTGCCACCGAGCGTATCGCGAGCCTTCACCACACGACACCGACGATGACGAGCGCCCGCACTCTCCCGGCGAGCCTGGTATGGATCATGGCTTCGTGAACCCGGGGTATTTCCAGATGCTGCGCGGCAGCCAGCCTGGCTCCTCAGCTGGATCGCGCCCGTCTTCCCCTCACAAACAGTTGGGACCTGCAACAAGACGTGAGGCTCCTGTAGAATTCAGGACTCCTGAGGGAACAGAATTCGTTGGTAGCGCGCCTCTACCGACAAGGAACCAAGGCATCTCTGCGAGAGCCTTCAGCCCAAACTACTTCAAGACCTTCTTTGTTGAAGAGAGAGAGCTTGGTAGAGGAGGCAAAGGTGTTGTGCTCCTGGTCCAGCATGTCCTAGATGGCGTGCAGCTGGGGAAGTTTGCCTGCAAACGAGTGCCAGTCGGCGATGACCATGAGTGGCTCGAGAAGGTGTTGATCGAGGTGCAGCTACTGCAGAATCTATCGCATCAAAATCTCGTTTCGTATCGACATGTCTGGCTTGAGGACTACCAGATCAACACGTTTGGTCCCAGCGTGCCTTGTGCGTTCATCTTACAGCAATATTGTGACGGTGGAGACTTGCACGGATACATTCTCAACTCTGCCAAGACAACAATTACAAAAGACCAAATGAAAGAACGCCTCAGACGGAGATCGAAGGGGCAGATGGAGGGTTTAGAAAACCCCCTCGGACCTCGACGTATGCCCTTCGAAGAGATTATCTCCTTCTTCAAAGATATCACGTCAGGACTTAACCATCTGCATGCCAACGGTTACATACATCGGGATCTGAAGCCCAGCAATTGCCTTCTACATCGTGACAAATATGGCATGAAAGTTCTCGTGAGCGACTTTGGCGAAGTGCAGTCAGCAAATGTTGCTCGCAACTCATCTGGCGCAACAGGCACGATCTCATATTGCGCACCTGAGGTTCTAAGGCAGGAACAACCAGGAGGACCGTATGGAAACTTCACTACCAAGTCAGACATCTTCTCATTGGGCATGATTGTTTACTTCATGTGCTTCGCGCGCTTACCATACAACAATGCTGACGGTATCGACGAAGACAACGAGGATCTGGATCAGCTGCGCGCCGAGATCTCCACATGGGCTGGGATCGATGATGAGCAGCGCGTTCGATCTGACTTGCCCGAGAAGCTGTACAGGTCGCTCAAGCGCCTGCTCGCTTTGAACCCTGATGAACGCCCAGCAACAGAGGAAATCTTACATGTTCTCAAGTCACCGTCCGTTTTTGACGAGTTCAATGCCTATGCCGGCCCCTCCGGTATGGATGACTTCAGTCCTCGCATATCTCGTGCAGATACTCCGAGCCCTGGACCTGCGCAATTGAGTAGGAAACGAAGCTCAACACACCAATACACGCGCCCTGGGCGCTCGAACCTGGGCGCATCGGTCATGGAGCGTTCACCCAGCCCGCCGCCCGTCCAGCGCAGAACGAGCTCGGAGGAGGCGGCAGTGGTCTTGAGATCGAAGAAATTAGAGTTTCCTGTGCCGGAAGCCGTCAGGACTCCTTCCCCACATAGGCTTATGCTGCCGCCTCCGCCAGCCTGGAGTCAAGGCCGACTCAGCCAGTATTGCAGTCGCTTGTCGACTGTATTACAATACCAAATCACAGCCAGCATGGTGAGGGTTGTTTTGCTTTTCGCGAAGGTTATCAGCTTGTTCGGCCCTTGTCAGCCATTTTCTGCAGAACCATGGGCAGCGTATTCGTTGCTTGGACTAGCATCTCTTGACTTTCTGTACCCTCACGTAATGGTATTGCCACAAAGCAGACGCTGGTACGTCGGAGGCCTAGCAGGAAGTCTTCTCATGATGCTGGTGCACCTGTCCATTGTGTCGGTGCTTTGGAGGGGCGGCAGACTTTGTGCTCGCACTATGGCCTGGGAAGAGATCTAAGTAAAGAGACGGACATTGCAGGGACAGTCTATGATTTAGAGTAGTTATAGCTATATGGATGTCACATAAAGCATTGTCCAAGACGCGATTGCATCATCGCTTGATTTCTTAATTTGTCGTTGCGAACTGGTGGCCAGCTCGTCTCCCGAGCGGGCAGCCCCGTTTCAGGAGTGTTGGGCTGAAAGCGTCTGATTGGTCTGCGCAACATGGGTAGCGCCCACATTGGCGAGATGGGGTCATGTTTACACCCATGCGGCTTGTCAACAACACTAACATACACGGCGTGCTCTTGAAGTCGCGAGCCTCCACCCACCTTTGGATACCTTTCCATGCTCTTGTAGTCTTAGCGGAGCATCTCTTCTAACAAATACGCGTGTTTTGGACGCGCCGCAGCATACACAAACAAAACTTGCTGCCCGAGCTGCTGCTGCTGCAGCCTCATTTCACTTCACTTCACTTAACACAATGCAGTCGTCACCGCCCACAAGCATTGGGAAGGCGCGCACGATTCGCGAGCTCTCGCGCAGCCTCAGCCACAGCCCGCGGAACATCCCATCACCGTCATGGGCACCCAGCGACTCCAATCCAACTAAGCGCTCAGGATTTGGCACCGAGACATCCAGGTTCTTCAACGACCCCGACGTTCTCATGTCAACACAGCACAACTTCGCCGACGAGACCAACACACTACCGCAGTATCCGCGCATCCGTTCCACCGCAAAGAAGATGACGTCGTGGCAGCCCATGCGCTCTGAGCAGATCAACCCCGACACGTCCATGGTAAACAAGGAGTTCGCCGACTTCGACCAGAGCATTTCGGACGAGGAGAGTATATCCGTCGAGCACGCGCGCGGCTTGAACCGCGGCGACCGCGCCACGCCCGTCAGACAGAGTTCTGCTTTCCACAGCCTTTACGACATCACACCGCCCACAAACAGGACGCGTAAATCTTTCCTCGCCGAGACTGGTAGCCTTCGACGTGACGCCCAGATTCGACGCGCCTCGCGCAATGACCTCGACACGGCGTCGCCGCGTCCCGCAAGCAAGCGCAACTCTCCGGCCCTGGCTGCGAAGGAGAACAAACGCAACTCACTCGCGCAGCTTCACGCGAAGCTGTCCGAGGATGAATCCTCTTTCATGCAAGATCGCCCGCCCACACTGACAGTGAACTCCACCAAGAATACGCGTTGGGGTAACCGTCAGGCGTCCTCTCTTCAAGTAGACGGCCTTGTCGAGGAGGCGACGCGTGCCAATGCAAAGTCACAGTCGCGCCCTTCGACCGGCCAGAACGCGACCGCACAATCATTCATCTTGCCCGACCTACCAAATCTGACCGAGCTGGTGTCAGGCGTATTCGAAGATGGCACACCCGTATTCTCCAAGAGCGCTACAGGCCGATCCCGCTTCGCCGCTCCCCCTGGCGGTGGTCGTCGCCCCAACCACATTCCAATCGACAGTGTGCCCATTCCCGATGAGGAGAAGGCCATCTTCTCTGCACTTCAGCAGCTGCAGGACAAGGTTGCTCAGATTGAAGCCGAACGATCTGAACAGGACAGGCGGATTGAGGAGCAGGATCTCGAGTTGATCGAGCTGCGGGCCAATGCACAGGCGTATGAGAGGTCAAAGCGCAGTGACAGCGCGAACGACTCGGATGCTGGCAAGGGACATTGGAAAGTCGAGAAGACGCGTAAGTATTCATTCAATTTTCTACTAAAGACAACATGCTAAATCAGCGACAGGACTCGATGCGACCGTCCAAACTCTCCGAACGAAGCTCGACCGCGCCGACCGCAAAGTCGCTGTCCTTGAGATCGAGAAGAAGCGGCTGACTACCGAGCGCGACAACATGACCAACCAGCTCGGTGTTGCTTTCCAGACATGCGAAGAGCTCAAGAACGAGAAGCTGGCCCTGGCCGACGAGAATGACGCGCTTCGCCAGGAGGTCGAGGCCCTCAGAGGCGACAACGAGGAGCTTCGTGATCAGCTGAACCACGAGATGTCGCACCACCGCGAGGAAACCGTACAGCTTCGTCAACAATTCGACCAGGCCGCGAACGCGACCGAGAAGCAGAATGCAACCTTGAACGCCGAGTTGGCCCGTGTCCGCACTCAATACGACGAAAACACTCAGCAGCTTGCTCGACAAGAGGCTGAGCTCCGCAAGGCGCGTCAGGAAAAGGCCGAATATGCGCGACTCCAGGCGGACAATGAGGCCCTCAAGGCCCAGCTGGCTAGCATGAAGTCCAAGCGTGAGGAGGAGGTCAAGAGGTGGGAGCGCCAGGAATCTGCCCTAAAAGCTCAGGTCGATCGCCGAGACGAGACCATTCGTCACTTCCAGGACGCGACTCAGGAGCAGACCAATGAGGCAGTACGCCTGGATAACGAGAACCTTCGTGAGGAGCTCGCACAGCTTGCCATGCAGCATGACGACGAATATGAGAAGTGGGCACGGAAGGAGAGCCAGCTCAAGCGCAAGATCCAGCAACGCGAGGCAGCCGCCAGGCAGACTCTAGATTTGACGCGCGAAGTGCTGAACATTCGTGAGGCGAACGAGCAGCAGAGGGACAGCACCAGGCAGGACGTCCTCCAACGTAGACTGAGCTATCGACGCGACGACACAGGCTCCCGTATCAAGAGCCGCGTCCAGCAAGAGTCGCGTAGCAGCCGGACTGAGTTCCCCCAGTCAAGCCGCTCTCAGGAGAACATGCGCAGGGACTACTCTGTCTCTAGGAAGGATTTCAGCAGATCTCTGCCGGCTGATACTCGACGAAGCTTCTCGGCTCCATCTGGCAACAAGAACGCGCGTGTGGACAGCGATGTTGAGTCGACTACCGATCTCTCTCTCAAGCCCCATGGTACTCCATACATGTCGCGCAGCTTGCAGTCCACTAAACCCGCCACCACTATACAGCGACCTGCTGACTTGGACCTGACCGAGTTGAGCTTCATCGGTAGCGACGTGATTGCTCAACTACGCCGCCAGCTGGAGGAGGAGCGTGCCAACGCACGTCGTGCCTCGTCTCACCAGGCTGTTCGCGACGAGACTATCCGCTCGCAACGACAGACGCGCGAGGATACAGCTAGGTCTGTTCTGTCCGAGCGACGACCATCTCTGGGTCGCAAATCATCGCTCAAGGACACCACTCGCCGTACCACAGCATCACAGTTTGAAGACGATGTCACTGGCAACATGTCGAATCTGGACGCTGACACCGAGCCTACTCAGACCAAGGACCTCTCTACGCACAGTAACACCGGCCGCCGTCGTCGTGGCGCTCCTACCGAGATGACGTCCGCCTTCATCGTGCCAGACCTCAAGATTGAGTCCCGTCGGCCATCCGTCACAGCTACTACCGTATCCAAGCACGACAAGAACCACGACAACGCCAACTGCACCGTCTGCCGCCGCGAAGGCCTCACTTCCTCTACCTCCGCGTTGCGTGTTCCCCGTCTGATCCCTGTCTCCTCTCGCATGCCCGAAGATGAAGTCGACGCTACGCTCCGTCCCGCCCGCTCTCCCAAGGAAGCCCTCGCCTTTGTCGTCAAGGAACTCCAGGACGAGCGCGCACACTTGCACATCGAGCTTGCAGCTCTCCGCGCCATGCTTGAGATGCACGACGCCAGCCAAGGCGCGCGCAAGCGGACCGAGCTCAACGCGAGCATCCAAGAAACCCTGCGCCGTCTCGAGATCAAGGACTCCCAGATCTACAACCTGTACGACGTGCTCGAGGGCCAGGCCGCGGACGGCAACATCACGGAGCAAGACGTCGAGGACATCACGGAGCAGATCCGCGCCGAAGACGCCAAAGAGGGCATGCACGCTGATGTCGACATGAGCCATGTTGAGTTCGAGCGCGGCAAGAAGGGCCAGGGCAAACGCGTCACGATCCGCAGCTTTGTGGATGAGAGCGATAGCGACACTGAGGGTTCTCGCGGGTTCGGCGCCGACGCTAATAGGCACACCATTCTGGATGATGAGACCGAGGAGCTGCCCTGGGAGGGCTTCGAGGACAGCGAGATCCCTGAGGGCTGGGGACGCGTTCACTGAGGTGCTCTCCGCGTGGGACTTGCCCGGTTTTAGTGAAGTTGGTGACGCCGGAAGCAAGGGAGAGGGATTATTGGTATGGGCGTATCTGGGTATCGGCGGGCGGGTAGCTTTCATTATCGTCTTGACTGTGTATTTCTTCTCCAGCAAAGCGTTGTAGGGCGGCTTCCAAGATCCCTTCTTGTGCGGGTTGTACGTCAGAGCATCCGCCGGGTTTACCTCCCTTGTTCCCCCCATCCCTCTTGCCGTACCTCGACTCGCCATTCCTTTTCTGGCTCGAGTTGGTGCGGGAGGAATGGGCTGTGGTCCAGGTTGAGGTTGCTGCCACACGTTCTGCTCTGGTCTGGGTTACGCGAGAGGGGTGAAACTGGGTATCCTGAATTGGTGGAGAATGAAGCTTGGTAGACGGAATCACTTGTATAACTTCCATCGTCTGTGCGGTGCTTCTTTCTGCTGTGACTGGCCTGCGAAACGGAACGTAACGAAAGGAAATGTCTCTACTGTGTTGCTGTGGAAGTTGGGGACGCTACTTGCTAGGTAGGCGCGAGGACGTTGAGTTTGGGCATGTAGGTGCGGCTTCGTCTCAGGGGGGGGGGGGGTTCACAGGTCCGGCGGACGCGCTCAACAATCATCCATACATGGCTATAACATTCAACAATTGATTTGTAGATATATGTCTAACATGCGAAGCCGCACAGCTCGTCAGACGTGGGGGTTTCCTTTCCCCTCTCTCCCAATCCCCAGACCGATCCATCGGTTCAGATACCGCCCTTGAGATAGTAATCCAGCGGGTACCCAAGCCAATCGCACTGCTCGACGTCCACATACCCAGAGTTCGTGCTCGGCCAGTCAAGATGCCTCACTTCATCGCCGTTCTTCTTGCCGCCGGCAACCTGGTTCCATTGGCCGTTACTCTTGACGCCCTCGATAACCCTGTCGTACCCGCGAACCTGCAGGTACTTCAAATCGGGGTTTGGGTCGCCGTTGCGGACGAAGGAGCCGAAGTAGCTGGACACCAGCTGCTCGGACCACAGGTCCTTTTGGTCGCGGATGGTGCTCAAGGTGCCGAAGACCCAGGGCATGTCTGCGCCGTGGAAGCGGAAGTACGGGTTCTCTGGGTTGTTGTCCTTGGGGCCGCCGAGGTTGTTGGGGTCGTAGCCGCCGATTGTGCGCTCGAATTGGTAGTAGTAGGCTTTCTTGAAGGCTTTTGTCGCTGCGCCTGCGTAGACGGTGGCTTGGTCGATGCAGCGGAAGGTTTTGTCGGTTGCGACGCGCTGGGAGACGTTGAAGGAATCGAGAGTCAGGTTGCCTGTGTTTGTGAGAGGGAACAGGCCTGAGGAGATGATTCTCTCGGCCCAGGTGGAGTTGATGCCAAGAGCCTCCTGCAGGCCCTGGCTGTGGTTGGCGATTGGGGATTTGGGGTAAGTCGAGAAGGAAGCACCGTCGTCGACGATGATGCCGAAGATGACTGGAACGTGAGCGGTGCTGTCGTTGCGAGTCGAAACGATCAGGCCTGGCGTGTTGACGTACTTGCCGTCCTGTACAACGTATCGGGCTACGGTTGACAGACCCACGAGCGTCAGCGCGGGTACCTTCTCCAGGCATTCGACTTGTTTGGCTACGTCGGTACCATTGCAGCCTGCAGCGGCAAAGATCTGGGGTCCAGCAACGGCATAAGACTGATCGATAGTGTAGTATGTCGAATAAGTCGTACCGTAGTCACCATCGAGGCCAAGTGTTTTGCCTCCTCCAAGGTTGGACATAGCAAAAGCTCCCTGGTACTTGCCAATAGCCTGAGGAGATCCAAGGAGCGTGCGCACCGAGCCGGCGCCCGCTGACTCGCCAGAGATGGTGATTTGCTTGGGATCACCTCCGAAGGCTGCAATGTTTGCAATGACCCAGTCTAGCGCGGTGATCTGGTCTGCGATACCATAGTTGCCCTTAATATCGGTTCCAGGGACAGCCAAGAAACCCAGGGTAGAGAGTCGGTAGTTGATAGAAACAACTACAACGTCCTCCTTGCTTGCGAGGTTGCCACCATCCGAGAGTCCGTCAGCGCCGCTGCCTCCCGTAAAGCCACCTCCGTGGATCCAGAACATGACAGGGCGAAGCTTTTGCTTCGAGCCAGCCTTGGGGACATAAGGCGTCTGGATGTTCAGGAAGAGACAGTCTTCGCTGCCGGAGCCACCCTGCGCGCACTGTGCTCCATATGCAGTCGCCTGAATGGTCTCACCCTTTTTGGAGTACAGCGACGAGTACTTGAATCGTTTGGGTGTATCTGCGTACGGAATACCGAGGAAGCGGAAAGACTTCTGGTTGCGGTAACCGACAAAAGTGTTGCCGTTCGATGCCAGAGTGACTTCAGTGCCAGCTACCGGTTGCGCATTTGAGGACCCGTTGTTGGCAGACTGCGTGCAGAGAACAGGCAAGACTTTGTTTGAAGATCCGTAAGCACCAAACTGCAGTTGTTTACTAACGGAAACAACACCATTGTCGATATAAAAGCCCTTGCCGGCATCGTAGTACTTGGCGTAGTCCTGATACGAAAGAGCATTGATGAAGTCTGATTGATGCTGCTGTAAAGCGGACTTTGAAAGGGGCTTCTCGTTCACTGCTGCGCAAGCTGCTGCCGCGCTGGCTTGGGGGACCGCATCAACGATGATGGCTCCAATGTGGTTCTTGTCGTCCGATCCATTCAGGTTATTCTGATAGATCAATGTGAACGAGGACTTGGAGTTCGAGGTAGCTGCTACGTTCGCTGTCTCGACGGGCGAGGCTGACGACAGGCTGATTAAGCCAGCCGTGATGGCAACGAAGGTGGCAAGGACCGTCATTGTGACCCTGAGACTGAATGACTCTCTTCGCCTTGATGGAGAAATCACAGGAGGAATAGCCTGGCCCCTGTATGGTAGAGATGTCGCCATCTTTATAGTCTACCGGACACACGGATGGCAACCTGCATTGTAAAATGAAGACCCATAGAGCTAGCGAGTTCTAGGGTATACTCCACATGAGGCTATGAATTGAAGCATTGCGAAAATGCGGGTTCCCCGGATATTCAGGGCAGATCGTAGCTAGACCAGGGGTCAGGCAGAATGTTATGCACTACGATGTCGACAGACCATGGCTTTCGTGGTGGAATTTAGCCGTTTAGCCCCCGTCGACGATATTCGAAAGCCGATATTCTGGTCACGACGCACGCGGCAGTTGAGTGCGACCCGGTGGGTGGATATGAAGCCGATCGAGTCTAGACGCAATGCAGACTTGCGGAGTATGAGAACGTGTGGGTGAGCTAGAGGAGTGCTGGGGATGGGTCGCAGGAAGACGCTCAACGGGCGCTTTTCGACGTTAGCCTAAGTTGGGGCGACCCAACATCGTCTTTCTAATGGAAAACGTTCGTCTCCCTCCAGCGATGAGACCTTCCACTGAACTGAAATAAGCTCCATCGTCCTTGCAGGCAATATCTCAATATCGCATATCCTGCGTAGAGAAATGATGAACTTCATTGACGGGGTGAGAGTTTCGACCTTCCGAAAAATCGAGTGCTGGAGGAGAATCCGACTCATCGCTGTCCAGGTGCTGGCATAATGTTCCTTCCCAAGGGCCTGCTAGATGCACCAGTCCAGGGTTGGCAGCCGTCATCGTACAGCGTGCCAGGTACGCGGCGCAAGGGTGTTATAATACCCCACAAACTCTCAGTCATCTTGGACAACGGCTCCAAACTCACACAACATCTTCAAAAACCTCGAAAATAAGTCTGATGTCGAAAATACGATTGGTCGTTTACTTCTTAAGTCTGGTGGTGGCAGCTGCCACTGCACAGACCGTCGTTCCTCCAAGCCCGTGGAATTGCACCTATCCATGGCCTGTCAAATACCACCAATTTACTACACAGCGGCTGAATCTGTCCATGGCATACATGGATATCGCCCCCACTAGCTATGCAACAAACAAAACTATAGTTCTACTTCACGGCAAGAACTTCTGTGGCGCTACGTGGGAAGACACAGCGCGTCGACTTTCCAGTCACGGCTACCGAGTCATCGTCCCAGACCAAATCGGCTTCTGCAAATCCTCGAAGCCTCCCGCTTACCAGTTTTCGCTGCAGCAGCTCGCATCGAACACCAACTCGCTGCTTCTGTCCCTTGGTGTTACTCGCACAAAAGTCCTGGGGCACTCCATGGGCGGTATGCTGGCGACTCGCTTTGCGCTCATGTATCCTAACGTTACATCGCATCTGATTTTGACCAATCCTATCGGGCTGGAAGACTGGAAAGCGCTCGGAGTCCCGTGGCGACCGATTGATCTGCTGTATGCGGATGAGCTCAAGTCGAATTACACGTCGATTCGCAGCTACCAGCAAGCCACCTACTACGTGAATACTTGGAAGACTGAGTATGATGTTTGGGTCAACATGCTCGTTTCTCTGTATCGTTTGCCCGCCGAGGGCCTCACATTTGCGTACAACATGGCGTTGACCACAGATGCGGTGTTGACTCAACCAATTGTATATGAGTTTGGCCTCATAAATGCGAAGACCCTCCTCTTGATAGGCACAAAGGATAATACAGCCATTGGTAAAGCATGGAGTCCACCAGAGGTGCAAGCTAAGTTGGGCAACTATTCGGTCTTGGGTAAAGAGGTCGCTGCCAAGATTCCAGGTGCTGAGTTGGTGGAATTCGCGGATTTAGGACATGCTCCGCAAATCCAGGATACTGAGAGGTATCATCATGCCTTGTTTGCATGGCTTGATAAAATGGATTGAGTAGGCTGATGAGGTCTAACCTGCATTTTCCGGGGATGGAAACCTGTGAATGGGCTGAAAGACTCAGTAGATGCGAGCTGCTAGGTATCGGTTGAAATTCTTTTGGTTGAATCATCAAGCGAAAACAATTCAAACCGCCCTATCAAGCGGAGAGGTTGTCATCGAGGCATACTTCCAAGATATTCCGTGTGTGACTGGTTATTTATTGCCTCTGTCATCAGCCGAATGTAGTCGGTATCGTCAATATCGAACCAAGTGCCGATAAGATATGCTGCATAATCAGATAGTTTGTAAACCAAGCTCAGGCCAAACAGAACGAAGCTGGCAACAGTAGTCCATGTTGTTGAGCCCTCGATATAGACAAGTATGCCTAGTGCAGCGGACACAAAGCTACAGCACGTAAATTCGATTAGCGATGTGAGCGTTGTGACCTTCAGTGCAGCTTCTTGAGCTACAAGCACTTGATACGAGGAAAGTATATGAGCTTTGAGACTAAGCAATGCTTCCTCTCCCTTACAGTCTGAAGTCGGGCGGCAGAGAGCAGCAGTCTTGTTGTCGACGATCTTAGTCTCGAGATAAAAGAAGTCTCTCAAACGAGGCAGACAGGCTTGATAATCTTCAGCGGTATTGCTAAAGTCCGATGGCTCTAGATCCCACAGCTCGATCGATTCGTAACCACAGGGAAAATCCTCTCTGAGCGGAAACGTTCCAGAAATGGGACTGCGCTCGCTGATTTGCTGCTTGTGCTCGGCAGCCGTGGCCTCTGCAGCCTCTGGAGTTGTCTGTTTTGATTGTGCCAGTTCGTCTGAATCTTGAACCTCTGGAAGTCATCAGTGAATAGAATGAAGTAGTAGTAAGGGTCTATACCATAATATGACTCGGCGGCTACCAGCACAGGTAGGATCAAAAGAACAAGTGGCGTGATTTGGCCAACGCCCATGCTTGAATCGATCTCAAGAGGTGTACTTGAACGCCAGCGGCCCAAGTACAGCTGCGTAAAGCCAAAGGCAATCATGAAAATAAGCATGGGGCCCAGTGATAGAAAGGATTGGCTGTATGTCTCAGAGGCACGATATGCAATCAGCCAGTGACGTCGTATTCCTCTACTATTTCTGACGTGTTCCAGGTGTCGTCGCCTTCGGTGAGATCTACGCTCGAGAGCTGCCTCTTCGATCATATGGTTCAGCTGAGCGCGGCTTGGGTTGAAAGTAGAGCGATGACGCCTGGTGCGCAACTCGAACATATTTCGCTCAAGGAAGGTTGCTTTGCCATCGTTGTTCTTGTAAGACCAGTGGATACGAACCACATACTGCCATGTCAATAGTGTAAGTGTCAAGCCGGCAGAAAGAATGTTTGAGATATCCAGAGGTACTGCCTTATTCAAGCCCTTCTCACCAAAAAAGTAGAAGGTGCACTGGATGGGAATGGTAGTATCGACAGAGGCCATGCTCATTACCAATGAATACATCAGCAAGATGAGAAGTGCTACCATTCCAAAGACGCGCCAGTTGCGCACAGCACCATGGGTCAGAAAATAATCCTGCAGACAATCCAACGTTGCCAAGTGTGTGGTGGATGAAAACCAGGCCAGGGCAAATGCGAGTTGGAATTCCCAAACCGTCAGCGTGCACTGATTTGCAACAGCGGCGATCAGGATTGCGAGGCCAGTTACAAGTTGTTGGTCGCTTAGGGTGAGAATAAACCGCTTGATGACCTCCTCGCGCTGTCGTCTAGTAAGCCTGCGGGGCGGTTTCGATTGTCGGCCAAACAGTAGAAACGATTTGGTCTTGTTGTACATAGCTCGCATGCGATCGAGACTTCTCTCGGATGGCAAGCAAGACTGGAAACTATGAATCACTGTTCTGTCCGTCTCATTGAGGTATGTTTCTGGTAGGGAATCGGACAAATAGCCATAAACAATGGACAGTATCGCCAGCACAGCTGAGATCAGGTAGGCGTATAGAACCTGTGCGAAGGTCAGATCAAGCATCACAGGGGCTGAAATATGCTGCTGGCTTACTCCAGGGCCTGCTATGTCAGTTGTGGCTTGGACTACACCCCTCGGCTCACAGTTGAGGTTCCCACATCGGCCCATGTTGTCATGTCGAGTTAGTGACCTGAAGTATCGACCAGAATGAGCACCAAAAACAGCACCTTGCCAGCTCCGAGTGGCCACTTGGCGTGATGCAAGATACTGAAGGCCTTCAAGGCTGATTGGAGCAGACTTCTGAAAAGTTGTAGCTTTTGAGATGGCTACGCAGTTGATTGGTCCTTCGTCCCTGGTGCTCTCTCCTTGTTGAATCCTTCAAAATTGCCAAGTGGCCACTCGGAGCTGGCAAGGTGCTGTAGTGTTTATAGCGAGGACTCAAGCACAGTGAGCGAAGGTAAGTTTGCGCCGGAGCACTCCCGAGTATGACTAGAGAACGGGTGCCGCGGATCGCGGAGCCCCTGGATTGATCACCATTGCTTTTGCTCTCTCTAATTTTTTGAAAGATGTGTAATACAGAATCATTCAATCTGCACATCCAAACTCTGTCTCCAGAAGAGTCTGTCGATCTCAGACTGGCGCGCGCACGGGTCGCTTTCTCGTATAAGAAACGAGGTAAAGCATCCATAGCGACAGCTTAAGACCTTATAGGATGCGCCTCGTTCTCGGAATAGCCCTATGCCAAGGTATACCGCACGGCCTTCCAAGAATCGAATTAAATTCAATCAATGACAAGCTTTGCCAAATCTTCGCAATCGAATGTAGTTGTAGGGAAGAGGCGCCAGGAAGCCTGCTGCGACCGACAGAATGGCCGCACCCCAGAACGCCGGTGAATCAAATTGAACCATACCTCCCGTGAGATGAAGATCAACAGCATTCTCGGCAGCTTCCATCGTAACCATTGAGATCATGCTCATGCCTGCAGCAGTCTTGGCAGCAGCCGTCCACGGAAGTCGGTCCTGGCCTAGACGGAGTAACGTGGTTTCAAGGAGGAGCGATGTGGTGATACCAGAGGCCACTCAAAAAAGTTAGCAGTCAACTAGCACATATAAGGGCAAACATCTCACTAGAAAGAGCCATAATCGTTGTCAGTCCGAGCTCGGCATGAAATGACTGTAGATACCACATGGCTGAGAAGTCACCGGCTGTGCAGCCAATGAGGCATCTCAAGGTATTGACACCTGCGCGTCGCCATACCGCTGAAGAAGCCCAGAATTGCGGAGATGTCAATGGTAACGCTCTTGCTGCTTTGCTAGGACAATTTGTTGTGGGTTTGCTTGCATTGCATGCCCATCTTCTTTGATCGCAGATTGGTACTGCCTTGAGTAACCGGGGGGACCGGCGCACGAATTGTGTCGGCCGTAGTATTATCATTGTTAATGGGCGAAAGGATCTTTTAGTTGATGTATGGAAAGTAAGTTGCGATAGAAATATGGAGCTGGTGTCAGCGGATAGAAATACTCATAGGCAGGCCTCACGCGAAAGTCGCGCAGTCCCGTGCACTATGCCCTTTGCTTCCATTCGAAGCCATGGAATTCTAGGTACAGAGATTTTGGATATGACTTTTGCAATGTGGTCAATATCACTCAGAAGCAGTTACGACTTGATGTGATTTGGGAGTGGTGATTTGTGAAAGGTCCCAAAGTTGCCTCGGCCAATGACGCACAGGTGACTTGCTGATGGCGCGCCACTCTCCACGCGTCGACGCGTTTGCGTAGACGACATTCACAGACAACACGATGTTTCTCCGGATAAGATGACGCCACGCACACGGACGAGCAATAAAGATGCAAACTACGAAGCTTACTACGCGAAAAAAGCACCGCGACAAGTCCACTTTCCACATAGAAGGAAGCTTGTGCGCCGACCAGTCCCGTCAGTCCAGGATGAGAAGAAACAAATGAAGTTTTTGCCGGAGAGGATGAAGCAAGGAAGTCTACAGGATCAGCAAGATTCTGAGGAACAGGAAACAGAAGAGGAACAGACCGTACAGGAGACGACTGTGGGGACAGATACGCCAGTGAACGGGAGAGGATGCAAGAAGCGGAGGAGCGATGACTTGCAGGGAGATCTTGTCTCGGACGATGAACCTTTAGTCACTTCTTCCAAACGCCAAAGACGAATTGCCGCGGTGAACGAGGAACCCAGCCGGACGCTTCGACGGCAGTCTACAATGACACAGTTCGCCGATGGCCGAAGACCTTCGTTTGGCGATGACGAGCCCGACTTCCGACCCGCGAATCGACGCTCGCGAAGGAGCTGGGGTGTTTCAGGTACAGAGGGGGAGAAGGACAAGAAGCAGCGCACCCTCACGCAAATGGTACCAGGCATGGGACGCTTGAGCAAGGAAGAACTCGAAGAGCTGGGTGATCTGGATGCAGACCTGGATGATAATGAAGCGGATGCGAACAACGTGTCTCAAGCACTCATCGAGCAAGGTCTGCTCGACATCGACGAGTCCGCACCCCCGGTCGAGGGCCAGGGCTATCCTGTCAAGTCTCAGGAAGAGAAGGAAGCTAGCCAGTTAGCTACACTTCAAACTCAATCCTCCACAATCGCTCAGTCTGTAGAGGTGATACAGGAGCCCGATGATGAGGATGATTACCAGCCAACACAATTCATCGAAGCTCCCACTCTCAGGGTTAGGCAAAATCCGCGCAGAGTGACTGCGCAGCAAGAATCAAATAAAGCAAGTGGATCACACAAATCTGTGAAGTCAAGATTTGGTCTGCTATCTACCCCCGAGAAGCGCCGAGTTTTCGAAATACCATCATCGCAATCACCAGCTGAGTCTGTTCTGTCTACGCAAGTATCTCCGCAGAAATCCAACAGATCTGTGCTGAGAGAGCGAACAAACAACATGACCTTGGTTCCAGAGACGCCTTCAAAATGTAGGCAAGTAACGTTCAGGGAACCCTCTGCCCAGCCTGTGCCGCCCGCCCGTCTGAGGAAGTTCGAAAGCACCATACAAGACTCCGAAGACGAGGAGAGCGATCTTGAGCAAGAGACGAATGATAGGGACAACACTGGTGAGACACGCCAAAGCGTACATGGACACGCCATCGGCGCAGACACACAAGCGGTTCTTGACCGTATCGATCGTGCATGCGCAGATGAAGGTCAAGGTAGTCAATCAGATAGAGGCGAGTCCCCAGACGAGACGGTAGAGGCGAATATTCGGCAAAGACCGTACCAGTCCTCCCCAGAGCTGGGCGAGTCCTGGGCGCCTGTTCTCTATGATGATGACGGCCCAGAGTTCGGATCTTACCGGTCCTCGCGATCTGGGGCAAAATCGCAGTCAACCCGTAACATGGGTGTATCGAACGAGTCACTTCCAATTCTGGAAAGTAACGTTGCAGTGAGCCAACTGGATCTCACCGAAGCCACTCAGGCGCATGCAACCGTCAATGAAGTGCCCAGCACACCACCAGCAATGTGTCTACATCTGGATGATGATCTTCCATCTACGCCAATGGTGATAAGGGACGAGTCTTCTGACGAAGAACAGCCTGGGTTGGAGCCAACGCCGAAGTCTAGGAGGCCGCGCATTGACGACAAGCCACCATCGACCTTGGTGCATCAATCGACAGATCTCGACGGCGAGCCTGTGCAGGTGCCTCGTTCGCCGTCTGCAGATCACGAAACGCAGCACTCTCATTCAAGCAAAGCAGAACAACAAATCCAGCACGAGTGGCTATCCTATTCTCAGTACGTGCATGGCCGAGCGCCAGATTCCTCAAGCATGCACGCTACGACCGACCCCTTCAGCTATCGCGCCACGACCCAAGTCGCAAAGAAAAGGGCGTTGGTATCCTCATCGGCTCGTATGCAGCACAGCCAAGCAACAACGGTGGACGAAGTCACGCCAAAGAAGAATCGAATACAGCGAGTGGCCAGCGCCCATACGACACCCCAAAGGAACTCGAAGTCGCAGCCGTTCATCTCGCCAGAGAAGCCGCCTTCGCTGTTCATACCGAGTAGCTTCCCGAGTCCGTCGAAGACGGCGATGGAAGGCTGGAGCAGTCCCGTGGCGCCGAGGACGCAGAATATGTATGGGAGCAGTCAGGTGTTGGGTAGTCTAGAGGATTTCAGTATTCCGTTGCCACCACCAATTGAAGACGACTAAGGGTTCTGGAGTCTCTGGGGCGTTGCTTGTAGGATAGTGATCATTCTAAACGATGAACCCACGAGTTGCATACCGAACACTTCCCGAAACCAATGGGTATCCCACCACCATCTCCGAGATTCCCTCCACGCTTACAACTGCCCCCTCAAAACATTCCCACTCTTAATAAAGAAAGTCCATATAATCCCCACACCAGCCAAAAACGACACACTCCTCAGATTGGACAAGGTATCCGTGGTGCCCGCAATATACAACCCGTTATACGCAACCCTGGACGCCAAATACGCCAAACTCAGCGTGTTGAGCGTCTCGTTGTCCAGCTTGGCAACGTTGCCGATGACTACGGCCGCGGCAAAGAGACCCAGGTTCTCGAACCCGTTTTGCTGCGCCCCCTCGGCGCGCACAATGGTCGCTTTGGTCGCTTTGTCGATGCTCTGGTCCCCCTCTGTGTCGCGCGTGTAGGTGCGCGGGTTCTTGTTGTCGAATTTACCGAGAGAGGCGGCGTAGAAGTGCGGGGCGATGGAGAGGATCCATGCTGCGGGGATGGTGTATAGGGACTGTAAGGGGTGTGTGTTAGGAAGGGGGGTTTGAGGGAGGGATGGGTTTGGGGGCGCGGTGGTGGCCCGGGGGAATACCTACGAAGTTGCGAGGGGTGTTGAGGATGTGGGCGGCCATGGTGAGCAATGTGTGTTTTTCTGTGAATTGATTGGGGGGTTTTGTGGGAAATGGCAGATGGAGTTGGGGTTTTGTACCTTGGTTAGAGCATGACGTCGAGCGTTCTTTGTAGCTTCCTTCCGTTCTTGCGCTAGAGTTGTAGCCATTCCAAATCAATGTTTACGGCGATCTTTACAACTCGAAAACGTCTTTTCTTTGTATTTGGGGAGAACGATCGTAGTTGGGAATCCGAACGGAAAAAAAGGTATACTAACAGGTAACGTGAGGGTGAATTGAGTCGAGTCGAGTCGTTCATCCAAGTCCAGATACACTGTTCCTCCATCGTCATTACGAACTAGAACACCATTGCACCGCCGTCTACAATAATATCCGTGCCGTTGATGTACCGCCCTGCATTGCTGACCAGCGTGATCAGCGGCCCTGTGAGCTCCCACGGATGACCCATTCGTCCCATAGGGTTCCTGGAGTTCCAGGAATTGCGCGCCCGTTCGAGGCCCGGCCCGTCATTCAGGATCGTGTCCATGTAGCCAGGGCTTAAGCAATTGACCCTGATGCCGTAGCTGCTCCACTCAGCGGCCAAGCTCTTCGCCAGCGACAGAAGCGCCGTCTTGGAGCTGTTGTAAGCAGCCTGGGGCTGGGGGTAGTTGGTGTGGTGCGCTGATATGGATGCCGTGAAGGTGATGCTGCCGGGGGTGCCTTGCGCACGCATCTGACGTGCCGCAGCCTGCGCACAGAGAAACGATCCTGTCAGGTTGATGTCGTGGGTTCGCCGCCACTCGTCCGCCTTCATCTCAATAGCATGTGTGCACCCGACAACGCCGGCGAAGCAGCAGAGCATGTCTACGCTGCCAAGCACCTTTGCGGCACTCTCTACAGCCGAAGCTATCTGCGCTTCGTCTCGGACGTCCACGGCTTCGGTCATGATGCGGCGGTCGGGGAAGCGTGCGTGCAGCTTCTTGATGGTCTCGAATGCGGCGTCGGGGTTCACGTCCCATAAGGCAAGGCCGGACGCGCCATGCTCGAGAAGGGCTTCTGCGGCTTCAAGCGCTAAAGTTCCAGCTCCGCCAGTGACTGCATATAGCTCAGCTTTGGACTAGGTGGACAATGGGCAGGGAAGCAAGGTGGGTATACCCTCAAGATATTCACGTACTGATCGCGTTACCGTGGACCTCAAATCGGAACTGTGCTCTTTCCGCGGGCTTAAGATTTTCTGGAGGCGGGCGTGCCTTTGTCAGAGGACTATCTTGTGTAGACAGTGTCATCTCCGGGAGCTGTCGGTTGACAAGCGAAGCTCTGTCTTCTCCATCGCCGGCCATTTTGTCTCCGTATTCAGGTAGTGATCGAGATTTTCTGGGCTCAATAGACGGAAAAGAACCTGGTACCTCGCAATTGTACCCTCTGATATCAGTTATGTACTCGCTGTACTCGGACGACAGAAGTCCGCTGCAACAGCTCTGTAGCTTATTCCTCGGAGAGTGACGTCCGGCACCCCGCTACCCCACCACCACTCGCTGTGCCTATTCAGGGAAGGTTCACTGATTCATGATTGAAGGTATTCAGCCAGAGACTCAACGAAACGCCTGCGCATGGTGAATTCGGTTTGGACTCGGCTCACAGTATCCCTGCATAGGCCTGATGCACCAGAAAGACTGCTTCTCTGCTCGCGATAAGCCTGCCTCCAGCAGCTTGAACCCTCGCTTGGATGTGCAAAGGAGAGCAGAGCAGAGCCTCAATTAACCGCCAGGGTCTCTCACATGCAAGCGAACCTGCTGCTTCCGGCAACTTTGCGAAAAGCATCGATCAGTTGATCGCTTGTAGCCTGCTGTCAGACTGCAAGCCACCTGCACCGCACCTGCCAGAACCAGTATGTACACCAGTTACCATCGATTGTAGCGCTAAATATCACCCCTCACAGATCCACCAACAGCTCCTCCAAACGCACCAGCTATCCCTATCCCGGCCTTAACTGTGCTGTTATCCGCCGACGGCGCGACGCACGTGGACAGGCATCTTCCCTTGTGACGTCTGTTCGCGTGGCTGAAGCTTGTCTGCTATCCAGTCACTCAGCACCAACATCCCACTTCTGTTGTGCGTACTGCTTATTGCACACCGCATCATGATGCCTAGCTCTTGAACGTCTCCTTCAGTCTTTTATTCTTCTCTTGCATACTTCCCTCTGCGAGCGTGTGCAGCATTATTCCAAGGCGCGGGGTCATCATGTCGTTTCCCGCAAATCCATTCCCGCGGCTCCGGAGCAGTCACAGACACAATGTCCAAACGCTCAAGTCACAACCTCTGGCGGAACTGTCAGGCTCGCTGGGCGATCTAGGGACTTTGCTTCCGCTCATGACAGCTCTGGTCATTACCAATTCCATCTCGTTACCCTCGACTCTGCTATTCACAGGAGCAGCGAATGCCTTTACAGGCATTGCATTTGGCATCCCGCTGCCAGTACAGCCCATGAAGGCCATTGCCGCGGTAGCGATAGCACGGAAGTTCACGATGGAGGAAAACGCAGCTGCTGGACTGGTTGTAGCAGCTCTGGTCGGACTTTTCAGCATAACCGGACTTATCAACTGGGCAAACCGGGTCACGCCAATTCCTGTTGTGAAGGGCATTCAGGTTGGAGCTGGGCTCTCGCTGTGCCTGAGTGCTGGAACCTCGATGCTTAAGCCTCTGGAATGGACAGGACCGTGGTGGGGCGACAACTTGCTCTGGGCGATTGCGGCAGTCGTGCTTCTTCTGGTCACATTCGCCTACCCAAAGCTGCCTTATGCGCTTGTCGTGTTCGCGGTCGGCCTCGTCCTCTCCAGTCTCGGCCCAGCAAGCTCAAATCTTGTTGAGACCAGCACTTCCATTCCCATTCTCCACCCCTCAGCCCATGACTTTTGGTATGCAACCTCTACCGCCTCACTTGGCCAGCTGCCCCTCACAATACTCAACTCCGTCATTGCCGCCTCAGCATTAGCTTCGGACCTGCTTCCTTCGCCTCAGTACCCTTCTGCGCCCTCGGTTACCTCGCTCGGCCTGTCCGTCGCCGCCATCAACCTTGTAGGATGTTGGTTTGGCGCGATGCCAGCGTGCCATGGCTCGGGCGGTCTGGCAGGCCAGTTCCGCTTCGGGGCACGCAGCGGCTCATCCATCGTCTTCCTCGGCCTAGTCAAGTTCCTGCTCGGCATCCTTGCATTTTGGAAGAGCGACCAGATCGTCGCTCTACTGGCAGGCATACCAAAGTCACTCCTCGGAGTACTCGTTCTCGCCGCGGGCGTGGAGCTCGCAAAAGTAGGCGAGAGCGTCAACACAGACGCGCGCGACCTGCGCGAGCAGAACGGCGATCTACCATGGGACGGAAAGATGGTCCGAGAACTGGACGAGCGCGACCGAAAGGAGCGGTTCATGGTGCTTTTGGTCACTGTTGCGGCGATCCTGGCGTTCAAGAACGATGCCGTGGGCTTCATCGCGGGACTCGTCTGGCACTGGGGGTTCCAGGGCGCGAGGAAGCTGGAGGCATGGCGAGAAGAGAGGGCAGGGCTCCCGTTCTGGCGCCGCGCAGAGCAGCACAGTTTGTCTGAGCGTACCAGGCTGATTGCGCAGGAAGAGAGTGATACTGTTGCGTAGACATGGGACATTTTTGTGTATTGTGAGCGTTTCGACGGCATAGCGTTTGACCGCATAGCGATTGACGGCATAGCGATTGATTGGCATTTGGGATTGCAAGCATCAGCGACTGTTGCAAGGGAAGTTGCTTCGCGGAGTTCAGGCAGGCGATCAGGAAGAAGAAATTAGAACCTACCCTATGACAGTACTCTGAAGACGTCCTTGAACTACATCTCACTTTGCTAGATCCTAAAAGATCCTCTCGCGATCCAGGATCTATACATGAGAAATGAAACACCCTCATTCGAAAACCCTGTACTGGTCACAACACTGGCCATGTGCAAATTCAAACTGAGGTCTGAGGACTACCCGGTATTGCTCGTCTACTCCAGCACCGTGCCAGCTCCGACTCGACTCAACACGTGACACATACGAAGGATCCAATGACAAAAACGCAAATACACAACCGATCTACCCAGCAGCATAGCCAGCTATCACAGAGATCCTCGCATTCGTCTCAACCGCACTGCTCAGAACCCAAAGCCGCCGCATTTTCCGCTAGATAACTACCTCCATATCCACGCGCGAAGGACAGCACACCCACCCCAAGAAATCCCCACACAACACCCCCCTCCCTCTCTCCCTCATACAAGCAGCGAACCCGCCAAGCGCGCCCACACCCACACCCACACCCACACCCACACCCCTCCCCCCATACCTCCCTCACCTCCTGCATCCCAGAACCCAAAGGACACCGCAAGTCGATCACCCCCCTTCCCCCTCCTTCAAACCCAGCACAACGGGCACCACCCAAAGCTTAATCCCACCCCCCAACACGGAACAAGCCTTTTCGCCGCGCCGGAGCGCGCAGGGTGTTATTCCCTTCCTTCATTCCTTCCTTCAACCCGGGGCGACGCCGACGAGCACGACTTCCAATGTCGGCTCGCGAAACGCCCCCATGTGCATGTGATACCTTTTCCCTTAGTTTCGGGGCTGGAAAACGGGAAGTCCCCCTTGGTTCTGGGTGGCTTGTCGTATGTACGCAGTACGCTCGAGACCGCGAGACCGGCGAAACGCTAGATGTGCATGGTGTCGAGGAAGGGTGATGAGTTTTTTTTTCCGGTTCTCGTCGCGGCTCGGCCGAGGCGCGGAGGGTCGTGGGACACATGCACGATGGGCAGGGTTAGAGAGACCGCGGGGAGAGAGGAGATAAGAACGGGATCGTCAAGTATGAGTGGGTATCGCGGAATGCGGACTCGATGAGATTGATTGAGGTGAATGGTGATGGTAGAAGAAAAGGAAAATTGTATCAAGGAACGCCAGGCAGGACTCGCTATCCAGTCCGCTATGCAGAAAAATGCAAAATATGAATGCAAGCGCTCACGCCTTCTCCTTCCGCCCAAACATGCCCCTGAGGCTGTTCTTAAGCTTCTGCCTCATGCTTCTACTGTCCTTCTCCTTGATGCCCTTTTTGAGGTCCTCCCTACTCGTACTGCGGTCTACGGTCTCCCTCTCCTGCTTCTTTGCCCTTCCCTCGCTGCGCCCACGCTTCTTTTCCTCCTTCTTCTTTCGTTCGTTCATGACAAACATGCTTGTCGGACGTCTCTTCAACCCCGGTCCATCAGTAACACCAGAATCCCACATTCCGGCTGTTGTGATAGGGTTGAACGCTGATTGGGTCTTGCGCGTGCGGTCTGAGTCTGGGAGCTGTGGCGAAGGAAGGAGCATCGGGGAGGAGGGTCCGTCGGTCGATGGACGAATAATAGTTGGTGTGGGTATAACAAGGACAGGCGGTCTTGGTGGAGCTTCGATTGTGGGGTTTGGAGCTGGCGATACTTCTTTAGAAGTTGGAAGCGCCAGTTGTTTGATTCTGAGGATCTCTTCGCTACGCTTGTTCTCCTTGTCTTCCTCACTCTCTTCAAGGGTCTCAACCTGGAATGGAGTGCCATAGCGTTTCTTCAAGCTTCCTGTCATGCTGTAAAGATTGTGGGTACCAGTGGAATTTGCGCGCCGTGAGCGGGTTTTCACAGCCGGGGATGAAGGTGTGGCTTTGGCTGACATAGGCGACGCAGGGACGTCGGTAAAGCTTGCGTGGCGGTTCAGCCGCTGGGAAGTATTCCGAAGCAGCTTAGGAATAGACTTTTCGTGCTCGTCCACTGAGACCGGAGAGGCTGAGCGTGGCGAATCAAGGAATGACATAGATACTGCTCGAGACACTGCAGGACGAATGTTACCAGAACCGTTGAGTGAGGAGCAGAGCGGTGAGCTTGGATGCTCGTGACTTTCGTGAAGAGAGGATACCCAGATGCCACTCACGACGATGAATCGTCGCAGTGCTTCTTCAGTCTGGATAGGGGCGCGCGGAGCGGCGTCAAGGAAGGAGGCAGCGTCGATGCTGGCTGGTGTCAGGGCTGGGGTGGCAGGCAACTGAGCATTGGGCGTAGACGGCTGGGTGGCATCAGGCATAGTGTAGGAGTCGTGCACGTCAATACGGGTGCGGGTCATGTTGGCAATGACAGGATGGCGTCTGGTGTTTGGGCTGATGGTGCTGAAATTCCACTTTGCGTCGTCTTTGGAGGGTGGCAGGCCAGGCGAGGCCGGTGTGGTGACAGAATTGGTGGAGACGCGGCGCGAATTGGGAGGCTTCACGACCCAGCGCGCCTTCATGGCCAGACCGTGCTCGTCCAGGGCGTTGAACTCGAAGCCACCGTTGGGCATTGGGGTCACCTCCCAGCGGCTCGTCCCGTCATCCATGCAGATTTCCGTGTGGCTTACCACCTGCCCCCTGTCCATCTTTCCAGGACAGATGACGGCTACGACCTCCCGCGACCCCCATCGTTCGTCGTCTGACGCATGCTCGTCGTGGCTGTGGCGGTAGTCGGCGGCCTTGACCACCAGCAGGTCGCCGTGGCCAAGGCGCTCCCTGGTGTTGAAGGAGCGGGCGAGGCGGCGGGTGGAACGCGCGGCTAAGAGGGCAAAGGGGATGACTTCATAGACGGGCTTGGGGCGCTGGGCGGCGAGAACCTGGTGCAGCTGCAATTGCACCTTGGGGCGAACGTGCAGCTTGGAGCGCGGGTGGACCGTCGGCGGGGGGTGGGCGATGAGGTACGACGTCTTGGGTCGTGGGGCCTTCTTCTTTGGCCTGTCGTCGGCAGCGGCACTACTGCCAGAGGAGGCGGGGCGCGAGGGCGCGGGGGAGGGGACATGGTGGGACTTGCGCGAGGAGGAGGGTACCATAGGAGAGGCAGAAGCAGAAGCGGAACCAGACGTCACATGGTTGGTAGTGCTGTCGGCGTGCTCACGGGCAGCGTCCTTGGTGGGCGAGGGCGTCTGGTAACGCAGCACCGAGCCTAGCAGCGACAGCGGCATCTGGGCCAGCGAGTAGGCGCCATGGCGAGGACTGGCGGGTGAGGGCAGGCGCGGTGGGGAGTAGTCGTGGCCGTGTTTGGCGGCAGCATCGGCGGTCAACATGTCCAGCAACATTGCACCAGCTACGATGGCCGTCGGTGTCGGTGTTGCATGCTGGCAGCGCAATTAGTACTTGTCCTGTCCCTGCTCTTGGTCTCTTTTTTATCAAAGGCTGCAGCAAATGAGGGGCCCGGAAAGGGGAGCATAAGCAGCAGGCGGCCATGGCCCTATATGAGGTCCGCAGTACGTGCGCCTGGAGGTTGGAGGGGACCGTCCGTGGAGCTGGAGCCCCTCTCCGCCAGAAACCGCAATCTGCTGGCGGCCGCCAGTGCGTGCAAGGGCTGACTACTTACAAGCCACAGCTAGCCTTCGAGTGCCGAATGCAGGGGACGGGCAGCCAATCGAACCCTGCAACGCAGCCAGAATACGCCTCGCGTTGCTTGACTCGAAAAGTCGCTGAGCTGACTGCGAGGTGTGTAATCTTTTTGTTCGTCTGTTCGTGTTCGAAGAAATGTGCCAGCCCTAGAGAAAGACGTCTGCGCTGGACCATGCACGCGGATGGTCGGCTCTGGTACTCCCCTCATCACAAGCTCACCCTGACACTATTTCTGCCGGCGTGCAACGGCCGAGCAGGAGCAGGCTTTGGTCCGTCGCTTCGCGAGCGAGGCTTTCTCCAGCGCCGTCATGTCAATCGTCCCGGTACCCGTTAGCGCATGGTTGCTCAAACCATTGTCGACACGCAACAGGCCAAGCATGGCTGCACAGACGTCTCCGTGATTCGTTCATCTCGCCTGTTTCATGCGACTGTGGCTAGGCCGCCGCAAACTTGCCCTGTTCCATCCTCTCCTGACTTCTTGGCTGCGCGGAGAGCACCATGAGCATGTGGTCCTCAAGTGCCTCGTCACCGCCGCACTTGCCTGGCTGCTTACGGACTTCGGACATTTACACTTCCATGCCCGCCAGTGCAAGAGCGTCAGAGCAGCCACCGATAGCAGCCGATCACCATCCTCTCCTACGCCATTTCCGCTTGCATCCGAATGGCCTAGTGTTGACCTGTAGCATCTGATGTGAGCCATGTGCTGCAGCTGAGTACTTTGTATGTACAAGGTACGCGCGTATTGAGCGTATAGTCTTGGGTCTTCTTGGCCAATAGTCGAGTCACGGTAACTTCAAGCGAGCTGCATTGCCAGCTGACATCAATGACCATACTTGGCCTCTAGAACCTCAGCTGGCAGCCTAGGTATCGTGAAGCATTCGGTAGCATCCACTGCGTCTAATGCTTGGGATGCTTGCTCCTGGCTTCGTGTTGCATTGACCGAGACTAGATTGACGAGCACCAAACATGGACACGCCAGAAAACTCAACTTTCAACGCCCCTCACCGCTCGCCGGTAACCTAGCACCACACAGGCATCAGCCGATTGCTGCATCATCTCTGAGATCCCGCCCTCTTGCAACTTCTGCACGATCTTTGATGATTTGTTCTCGCCCTATCTGTTAGTCCGATCGGTCTCCGCTGTCGTCCGCTTTCCGTGTTCTGCTTCAAAATTTGCGCCGAGGCCGACCTGGGCGTGAACTCGTGGACTACTCTAGCGAATTGCTTGATCGCCGAAGCGATCGCAGCTCCGATTGTAGCGAATCGTACTTCGGGTCGGAATCTTACTGTAACCGAATTGGCTGGAGTACATGCTCGCGTCAGCCGCCTTAGAGCCGCAGGTCTACCCATCATGCCATCAGACGAACGCCAATCCGAGACAGACTTTCAAGCTTTGTCGAATCCGAGTCAAGGATTCACGAAACATCCACTGGCAGGACAACTGGTGTCTTGGTTTGTTCAGAATGGTGGTTGGCTGAGTCCGGATGTCCAGATCGTCTACAATGAGTCTCAAGGCCACCACATGCGAGCGCTGAGGCCAACAGCACCTGAGGTGGTGACTTGCCCTCTGAAATTGACTCTCTCGTGTCTCAACCTAGACCCCGAACAGACAGAGGTGCTACCGATCACGAGCCCTCTGCAGCAGTGTCGTGGCAAGATACCTGACCACATACTAACGTACCTGCTTTTGATTGAGCAGCGTAACAAGGGCATCGAGTCGCCATGGCATAATTACATCGCATGTCTACCTGGAAACGAGGATATGACAACGCCTCTATGGTTTGACGACGAAGATGTAGCCTTCCTTGCTGGTACTAGCTTGGCGCCTGCTCTCAAGGAGAGGAAGGCAGACTACCAGAAACAGTGGCAAGAGGCCGTCAGCGTGATGAAAGAGGTTGGTGTTGCCTGGGCTGACGAAGTAGATTTGTAAGTACTTGTAATGAGGCTGCCCCAGCACGATCCAGATTGTTGGCCCGAATAGGGACTGTAATCAATCGCTTCATGATTTTCAGCTTTGATGCTGTCTCATGGACGAAGAATTATATCTTACATCCTAGACCTGCCCTGCCACGCCATGCCTAAGCCAATGACGCGCCATAGCCTTCTCGCTGACATCTGCCAGCACATCTCTTCTCTGGGCTGCTACAATCTTTACCTCCCGAGCATTCATTTCGACACACATTCTGCCAGAAAGCGAGACTTTTCCGATCCTTTTTCCCGTTGTCGATATCCTCAACCACTCTGTCACTGCTAAGGTCGAATGGGACTTCCAACCCCACCAATCGTTTACTTTGCGCTGTCTCGGCAGCTCCGATTTCGTTGCCAACGAAGAATTGTTCAACAATTACGCTCCGAAACAGAATGACGAGCTTCTGCTTGGCTATGGATTCTGCCTGCTTGACAACCCTATCGAACAGTTCGCTTTGAAGCTTGCGTTTCAGCCTGAGCTCATGCAGTATGCTACGCAGATGGGCTTGATGAAGCCTGAGAGTGTTCCCTTCGCTATGGACTCATCATTTCTGCAGACGGATCCGAACAAAGAGCAACACTTTCTCCGAGCCATAGGTCATCCATTTGGGCGGTACCAAAACCTCGTCCCTTTCTTCCGCGGTCTACCACCGTACATCGTCCATTTCTTTTTCATCCAGACTATTCTCTCGCTTGAGATCGCTTTGGACGAGCTTGACGTTCGGAAGCCAGGGGAGAGGATCACCCTACAGGTTCTGGCCCTGATGCACCAGGCACTTGCACAACGCAGCTCAACGCTCCCACTTGCTCTCTCTGCGGAGCCTAAAAACATAAAGCAGCGATTTGCAAAAACATATCGCGACGGCCAAGCAAGAATTATCAATGCCGTCCGTGACGAACTGCAGTCCGCAATCGACGCACTCCGCATTCCCCCAAACACCCCACTGCCACAACGCTCAGCGCTCCTAACTGTCTCTAACGGCCTCGCCGCTCTCCGCGCAGAGTACCCTGCCGCGGCCTCCAATTTTGAAGCAGGTCTCCGCAAACACCAACTCGCCGGCCCTCAAGACGAGCGCCTGATTTGGACGATACTGCTCGTCGCCTACGCGGCTCTGATCCTCACTAACGCCGACAATGCCAGCGGTCTAAATGCCACCCTCCTGACTTCTCTCACCTCTGCGCACCGCTTGCCGAGGCTCGAGGACGGCATCGAAGACGCGGAAACGTATACCTTCCTGGACGAGCACCTGGACGACTTCCTCGTTCTGGATGGCCAGGGCGAAGACTTGGGACCCAGCGATGTGCTGGATGATCTGGGACTGACTTTCGTCAAAGCAAAGGACGGTGAGGCGTTTGTCGATGGGCCGACGGAGAATCTGGGCGTCAGACTGCTGATGTGGGCCATGAGTGTTGTGCAGGCTGATGTGCTGCCCGTTGTTGGTCATGGCGGCGCGGAGATGTGTTTGTTTGTCAAGGGTGAGGATGGGAAGGGTGAGTGGATGTATCGCGATGCTTGAAGACGAGGCGTAACGGATATCCCACGTTGAATCGCAGACATCGACTACTCATTTGGCTTTGCGATGACTTCACCAGGTGAAGCAGCAAGGCCATTCAATCTCGAAGAGGTAAACAGCAACGTCATCTACAGTACTTTCAGACCCCCAACAACAAGTGAAAGTGAAGAACCTCAAGCCACGCGCAACACCCAATCTTCTCATACTCCGTCCACCTACTACACCTCACATATATAACCAACTCAACCCGCCACATCTCCATCAATCCAGACCACGCTGGAACGCTGGTCTGGGGGTTCAATAGACCCGCTACAACCAAACCTCTGAGATACTAGATCAATGCAGGACAGAGGGGGTTGTAGAGTGAGGTCGGCCGGGTAAGATTCCGATCCCCGGTTCGAATCTGGATAAAACCAAAGTCTCAAGCAAAAAGTAAGATTTGATCAATAGATGAGTAGTTTTCGGCAGTCGGCTGAGAATTCTTACACTGCAAATCGAGTGTGGAGATGGCGATTGTTCTTTTTGCACTTTTCGTGTGCCTGCAGCTGCTCTACCAGATTTGAGAGTGCCTGGCTACTTAGACTGCTTCTTGCGCATTTGCACTCGTAACTTCACTATACTGACAAGCAGCTCAGCCTAAACTGTAAGGACAGAGGTTGAGCCGCCGTCTTGAAGTCTTCCCAGTCCGCTGGCGAGCAGGCTTGGCGATCTGAGCTTCAGCATAGCCGTTATGGCTGTTGCGAAGACGGTTGTGCCGCGATCGTGATCTACGTCAAATGTAGGCCTTCGGGCACATTGCGATCGCGGTAAGACACCTCATTTCACCTTGCCGACTGAAGCGGTGGGATCGTGCGGCACAATACGGCGTGGTGTCAATTATAACAACAAACGGTCTAAGCCGGTAGCTAGAAAGCGATTGACACAAAACGGCGCACAATGCACAAATATTGATGCGATTTTGCCTTCCAGAATCGGCATATGGAATGACGTGACCTTCCGTGCCACCATGACAGCGGCGGACGCGAAATGAGCGCTCGTGCGCACGTTTGATCGCTTGGTCGAGCGGTTGATCTTTGCGCCTGCCCTGCCCTTTGTATTCTACACACTCGACCACACGCTGTAATTTCGCAGCGCTGAGATGATGTTTTTACGAGGTCCCTGGGGCCGTGATATAAGGAAGCCATTCACGTGCGGTCGTGTAGCATGTCCCAGTACTGATCCTGGCCAAGCCAGAAGGGGATATCGAATCCGACGTACGGGTCCATGTTGTCTAGCTGGGGCGGCAGCTGGGCGTTGGAGTCCAGAGTTTCGTTAGCTTGCAAGAAATCGCTCCATTCGGGGTTTCCAAAGTTGAACACAGGGGTGTTGGTGTTGCCGAGTGGCACTTCGGATGTCTGGGCATCTCCTACAACCTGAGCATGGCCAGCAGCTCGACTGGGAGCATGGGTGACCGCGGTCGGCGCAATTGCAGCCGATGTTGTACCACTAGGCATTGGTGCTTCTTGAGGCAGACCGGTGCTGGAGGCAGCGTGACTTGTGTTACTCCCATGCTGCTCCCAGGGCGACTGGAGTCTGTCTGGGCTCGTGTGAGTAGGCACGCTCACGCTATGGGCCTGGTTTGTCCGCAGGTCAGCGTCCTTGTCTGTTGAGGGAAGTCCATTCTCCGTCAAAGTTCTGGATATGCGTTGTGTTATGCGATCACGTAGTTCGCGTACAGCAGTCGCACTGGCTTCCGGCCAGACGCTACCTCTGCGAGCAAGATGATGAAGGACTTCAAGGGCTTTATCAGCGAGTCTATAATGCCGGTCAGTCCTGGACAATCGAATTTCAACTGCCAACCCACCTCGATACAATCCCATCCGATATATGACGACTGCTTGCAGCATGGAATAGAATAAACGTGCTGATCCAAAGAGCCCATGTACAGGACGGCCAAAGCAACGACAAAGCACCAGAACCAGGCTCGTTCCTACTATTAGGCTTCACAGCTTTGTGCAAAGTTGTGATGATAGCTCTCGCCGATCCTATGCATTGCTGCAGAGCTACTTCGTATGCATGGCCGTGATGCGAAGCGGCAAGAGTCGGTCGATTGAATGAGATGATTGATTCGTGTCTTAGAACAGTTAATATCGTGCGGTGATATGAAGTGAGATGGTCGTAGTCCTCCGTATCCAGGAAATCTTCAACATCATTCCACCACTGAGCAAGCTTTGCAGTTATAGCAGTTGCTTTGTCGGGATCCTTCTGCACGTAATGCAGAGATTTGTTTCGGAGTTCGATTATTTGTCCACGAATGGTGTATTGGCGTGCCACAAGGCTGCTAAGCCGCAGCCGACTGTCTTCTATGGCATGAGCTGTGGAACAACACGCAAAGAACTTTACTCACCTGCAGTGTGTTGATTACCGGGGTGGCGCTCCGTAGACAAATAACAGACATCTACGTCATCGTCATGAAGGCTCAGAGGAAGACCCATTGATTGACAAATGAATCTGTCGATACCGTAGAGCGACCAGAAGATTCTCTGGCGATGCTCTTTTTCACCAGCGGAGAATGATGGAAATCGTGCTGGACAGCGGTGCAACCCGAGCTGAAGAGCCATTCGTATTATGAGACCACCAAGACGGCTTGCAGCATTGAGGCGGAGCATAGAGATCAGGAAGAGCTGTACGCTGATCGCAGCTTGAAGGGACTGCATGGTTGTAGGGCGCGTCAAAACATGTTGGAGACTGTCCACCGCATCGTCGTAAGATTCAAAAACTATATCCTTTGGATATCGTACAGTGTCTGGCATTTGCGACTGTCGGCGGTCCGCAAGCGAGATAGACATGATGGATCGAATAATCGTCATCTCGAAGTTGGACGCCCTGTCATCGACTTGCTCGATCGACCGAGGAAACTTTTCAAAGTACTCCAGCACACTTGGAGCATGCAGATAAGGATAGATAGGATGCCAATTAGCGAAGTAGCTCCCGCTCCACTCAACAAGCTCCTGGAATGAGACATTGGATAAAGGTCTTGCTACGATTTCCTCGTCTTTCCAAATTCGTCCAGGAAGGTTTGGGCTTGTCGATGGGAGATAATCATCCTCTCCAGGGACATGGTCGCTCTCAGGAGTCTCTATTTGGGTAGATGTTGATGGGTGAGCGCCGCGAATTGCTCCGTACACTGACCTAATGAAGTAGATACCACTGGCGCTACCAACAAAGCTGGACAGCTTGTCTCCCGGAACGCTGCGCATCAAGCCTACCTCACGAGGTGGATGCATCGATGTTCGCCTTCTTTTCGGTGATCTGCCATCGTCTAAAGCGCTGTCTGGGGTTCTTCGTGCACCTGTATGCTCCATGTTGCTGAATTGAATGGGGTTTTTAAAAAACGAAGTTCGTGTCGGTAAGTTCAACCCTTCGGAGGAAGAAACCCCGCATTCGTGATGAGAGTTTTCATGCACCACTTCTCCAGTGGCTTACTGATACTGAAGTGACATCCAGAGTTCGTGTATTCAAAGGGTGATCGCCCATCGCCGTATGCTCGTACAATCGCAGCATGGTTGCAACACCAGGGGCTGGTTATGACGTCATTATATTTATTCTAGAAGTAGTTGTGCCAGCTTGTGGATTTGAAAGGGTTTGATGCGTTCGGTGCCTGCGGAGGTTCAATCTCTTTGAGCTGTTCGGCGACGTCTTTCGATAATGCTGACGAGGCAGACTCAGGGTAAGCGGGCGAGTCCACATTGTTCGAACCAGGAGTTTGTGGCATAGGCAGTGCCATCCGCGGATCTTCCGCAGGGGCACTGGAGGTTAGAGGTGCTTGCATGCCGGGGAAAGGGATGTGTGGTAACTCTGGCTCAGGCGCGGCTGCTTGATGCTGTTTCTCGCGGTACCACGTGGCGAGCTGCTCAGGCGTCTGTAATGGCAGTCGCTTCCAGTCGTCCTGCCTCTCGGTCTTGGAGAGTTCGCGGGGCGCTTTGAGTGCTCCAAAACTACTGACCTTCATGCTGTCGTGCTCGTCGAGCGCAACCATGGCCGCGTACAATGCAGACTCAGTCTCCCGCAGCCGCTTCTCAAGATTATTGATGTATGCTATGGGTAGCCCTCGCCTTCCACCTTCTTGATACCGACAGATCAAAGCAGATGCACGACATTGCGAGCATGTAGGGCTGTTCACTGTTGGTAAGGCACATGACGCAGAGGGGAGGGAAGACATACATGCGCCGGTCACATCTGCACTTCTTTGACCGACAATTGTCGCAGGCAATCGGGTTTAGAGTCTTACAAGATTGATCGTTAGAAGAGAATAATTCCTATGCAGAGCTTACCTCACCATCGCAAATTACGATTTGACTGTTTGGGCAAATTTCTTCGAAGCACCTGTTCAGCCAACAACCCAGTGGTGTGTACAGTCCTTCTCGACCCTGTTACTGCTATTGCGTTTGTTCAATCCTCAGGGTCCATCAATTGTCAATAACTCTCTTTGGGGGATTCGTTGATGCTGCACTTGCGACAGAGGTGCTGGTCAGGCCGGACCAGCAATGTGCGAAGCGCTTCTGCGTATCCGCGGCGGTATTTCTTTCTCCGACCGCCCCCGCCACGATCATCAGTAGCCGATCAACCTCAGTACTTCGTGGGCTATGTATAAGGGCTTGTCCACTTCTAATGCACAAGTTCGACAAACCCACTGGTTGTCAAATCGAGATTCCCACATCACCACTTTCTTGTCAGCACACAATAGCCAATCACAATGTCTCCAATCGCCATACAAAGGAAGCACTCCATTGCAACTATGGGCGCCGACGGTATCGGGCCTGAGGTCGTCAATGCTGCTGTCCAAGTCCTCAAAAAATTGACAACACTCGATGGATCGTTCGAGCTCGAATTCAAAGACTATGACTGGAGCTCAGAAACATACAAGAAGACTGGAAAATATATCCCGGACGGCGGGCTTGAGGAGCTGAAGAAGCATGACGCCATTCTCTTCGGCGCTGTTGGCGCACCAGACGTTCCGGATCACATTTCGTTGTGGGGATTGCGGCTAGCTATTTGCCAGCCATTCCAGCAATATGCAAATGTGAGGCCAACCAGGATCTTCCGTGGCACACAGTCCCCTCTTCGCAACGCCTCGCATGGAGACCTGGACTGGGTTATTGTGCGTGAAAACTCAGAAGGCGAATATGCCGGCCAAGGTGGCAGGTCTCACAGAGGCCAGCCTTGGGAGATAGCCACAGAGGTTTCCATCTTCTCGAGACACGCTGTCGAGCGACTGATTAGGTTCGCGTTCGAATTGGCGCAGAAGAGGGAGAGGAAGTTTTTGACTGTCGTCACGAAGTCGAACGCGCAAAGAAATGGAATGGTGATGTGGGATGAGGTCGCGCTTGAGGTATCGAAGGATTTCCCAGATGTCAAGTGGGACAAAATGCTGGTTGATGCAATGACCTGCCGTATGGTCCTAGACCCTAAGTCCCTCGATACCATCGTCGCCACTAACCTCGTAAGTCAATATAGAGAAGCCTTAATCCTAACATCTAACTTGAATAGCACGCCGACATCCTTTCCGACCTCGCAGCTGCTCTAGCTGGTTCCATTGGCATTGCACCTACCAGCAACCTGGATCCCACACGACAGAACCCATCCATGTTCGAGCCTATCCATGGCTCCGCATTCGACATCACTGGCAAGGGTGTCGCCAATCCAGTTGCTACTTTCTGGACAGCGGCGGAGATGCTGACATGGCTGGGTGAGGAGGACGCCGCGAACAAGATGATGAAAGCGGTCGAAAACGTCACAGAGCGAGGTATCGTCACGAAAGACCTCGGAGGAAGCTCCAATACAAAGGAAGTCACGGACGCTGTGTGCGCGGAGTTGGAAGAGGTTTTTGGTAAGGGGAAATAGGCACAGAATGACATTTTATCTCGAGACACTCAAGCTTACCAACCATCGTTCCAGCAAGCCACAGAAAGCTTGATGGAACGTTGAAGGTATCGTGAGACTACCCGGAAGATTGTGTAGCGCGCGAGCATGCAAGAAGTAAGCATGCAGGAAGCAAGTGTTGGGCAGACGCTCTTCCAAAGTCGTGTCGGATCGCTTAATGCAGGATTGGAGACAAATGTGTTGAGACGAGTAGGGCTACGACTATGGCACGACTGATGAATGGTATATTAAATGCTGATGATTCTTCTACTCTCCGTATTTAATGCTACCGTATAATAGACGTGCTGATCCGCTTCCAATCCGACAGTCCTGGTAACGTGTCTGTGCTCATATAATTTGGTGAATATCTCCTGCCTTGATCGGATACATAGTGTGCTGATAGGGCTTAAAGTTGACAAAGGGAAGTACAAAGGAAAGCAAAATACGAGAGAAAAAAAAAAGAAAAAAAAAACAAAGGAAAAACAAAGGAAAACAAATGCCAGACAGGTCAAGAAAGCCAGGTATGATCAGATCAGAATCAAAAGAAATTACCCTGGGTTTGTTGGCCAAGGATCCCGGGGTATTCGTCGATGATGATTTGGAGTGGCGGCCATCCTTCCCAGAGATCGTCGGAGGTACCTGCTGAGGCTTCCATCTCCTGCATCTTTTGCACTTCCCAAGTTTGTGACTGCCGCAGCTTCATGATCTGATAGTCGTTCCATTGGGCCTGTTCGTCCTTCCACTGGAGCTCTTTGACGGGGGATTCCTTGATGTCCCGCGCTGCCTTGTGAGCCTCGCACTCCTTGCAGTCATCGTGCTCTCCAGATGGGAAGCACTCCATACAGTGATCGGTGAATGGAGGATGGAGATAGCCGTGGTGGCAACGGGGTGGAAGTTCCGCATGTGGAATTTCCCGGAACCCACGGTGTAGACGCAGCCAGTTGGGGTATTCTAGCATGTCAGTGAAACCCGGAACTGGAAGATCGTTGTTATTGTTGACGAGCGCCGCATTCAGGTCGTCGACACCGTCAATCAAGATCCATGGGCTGTTGGTCTGGATTGCGTGCAGTCCGCAGGTCTGGGGAAACTTCTGCGAACGCGGGCAAATGGCAGGATCATCATAATGCGCTGACTCTATCGCCTTCTGATTCCGATCTGCATGAAGCGCGTCCTCGCTCAAGAGGGTCAATTCATAGCCCTCATCATCATGTTGGAGGACTTCATAGGCGACATCAGGCCCCACATCAGACGTCGAACGGAAGATTTCAAGCACCTCGAGCGCGGCGTGCCCACAAATGCATGGTAAGAATGCATTGGGGTCATAGAAACCGGCCTCATCGGTGGTCTCGAGCCATTGAGGAACGACGTTGGGTCGCCTCGCTTCTGGGTCTGTAAGAGATTCCAGATAGAGTAACGTGTCGCACCTCACGCCGTTCTTGTCCTTACGGGTGTACTCGCAACATCCTTCGTTGATTTCGACGGTTTGCGCATCTGTCAAGTACAGCCTGCAGCCCGCCAGAAGCTCTTTGGATGTTACGAGCAGTGCGTCCTCTCGGCGCCTACGTGTCAATGACATTTGGAAGTCAATGACATCGTGCAGGTTTTCGAATACATACCGAGGAACGCCGAAGAAGTTTGTGGACTTATGCTGCCACAGCAAAGTCTCCAGTTTGCGGACGGCGATGCATAGGCCGGTCATGCCTTCGCGACGTCGACAGAAGGCCTCGACGTCTGCTTCGATCCACGGGATTGGCACATAATCCTGAAGCACGTTGATCATGTGCTTGGCATCCGCTGTATCGTCTGCGACCGGCCGACACCATGTCGAGATCACAGTTGTTGCAAGGGACGCCTCGCTCTCACCCTCACTGTAAACGCTTTCGACGTCCGCGAATAGCTCACGGGACGCGAAAAAGTGTGTATAAATGGCATTGTCCTTGCCCTCGTAGAAGGTTGGATTGCCGTGCTCCTTCAGAAGACGTTGGAGACCTGCACCACTCATAGGTAGCTCGGGGCAATGGCCAAG
Organism: Curvularia kusanoi; assembly: GCA_011058905.1. NCBI lineage: Eukaryota > Fungi > Ascomycota > Dothideomycetes > Pleosporales > Pleosporaceae > Curvularia > Curvularia kusanoi. The sequence continues at coordinate 150,687 of SWKU01000005.1, read as the reverse complement.
TTTGGTCACATGCTCGTCGAGACTGAAACTGCCAACAGAACTAGGCACTGTGCTGGGAGAGCTCACAGGTGCAGATGCCCTCGAAAAATCCGACTCATGAGATCTTGAGGCACCGTCTGATGGCCTAGAAGAGCTTGAAGTCGAAGATGGCCGATATAGAACCAACTCCCAAGGCCCCGAAGTACCGTACTCGGTTTCGTCTTCGTCCTCGACTTCATTTCCAGCTCTGGCCTCGCCTTCATCTGACGTGGCGCCGCGAGCATCTTCCGAAGAGTCAAGGGTAGCGACAAGCTGCTCATCGGCAGCAACAGCGGCGGACGCGGAGGATGGAAGTGACCACGCGATCGGGACAGGTGGTTGTGCAAGGAATGCTCGAAGCTCTTCACCGAGCTTTTCACGGTCCGCGGGAGCTGATGAAGGCCCAGACGATGATGAAGACAAAGCATCCAGCTCGGCCAGCATTCGACGGGCGTCGTTGACGTCGCTAACGTTGCAGAGATCCGGACGGTCCACAAGAGTTGATGAAGGACCAGACATTGGTGGTGGCGAGAAACCGTCTAATTCGGCCAGCATTCGACGGGCGTCCCTGGCGTCGCAAAGATCTGGGACAATGAGTCCATTCTCGTCCTCTTCTTTGCCTTCCTTGCTCCCGTCCGCCGCTGGCAGGCTCAAGGAATCATCCTTCAGCATCTCGTCGCCACGCTCAGGTCCTACAATAGAATCTGTCTCGATGGTGACGGGGGAGGATGCGGCGTTCTTAGAGTTGTTAAGGTCATCTACGGGCGCTGTGACCGAGTACGCCATGACCGGGGGGAGAGATGCATCTGAGGAGTTGGTGTCATGCTTCTCTGGAGCATGAACTTGGATCGAGAACACGGGAGAGCATGAGTTGTGGGCGATCTTGAAGGTGGGCTCCTGTAGAGCATGACCTTGAACGGGAATGAGAGAAGAGAACGCATTCTCAGCGCCTTTGATAATAGGCTCCTGTGGAGCGTAATCGTGGCCGAGAATGACAGGCGAGTAGGAGAGGCCTGAGGCGGGTCCAGTATTGACTGAACGCTGAATCGTCTTATGAATACTGATTAGCTGTCGTCCATCAAAAAGAGGCTGCTGAACATTGCATACCTTGCAGGAGCAGTCACACGTTGACTGAGCAGACTTGGACCCAGTCGGCTCTCGTAGCCAGACCGGGGCTTGGAGGCACTTGTGTCCACCAAAGACCACCCATAGGAGTAGACCAGCCCAGAGGGTGGTATAGAATTGGTCGGTGATGAGATAGACAACGACGCGAAGGATGCATAGTGTCAGCATGAACATGACCAACAAGAGCCATTGCCAGTCATAGTCAGCTTGGTGCCTATCCATGGATGTTTCAGTGGTGGTAGGGTGCACGGCTGCTGAGATGTCAGTCAGTTGTGTAGGTGGATGGATGATATTGGAGATAATACCAGGAGGCGCGTGCGCCGAAGGGTGGTCGTCAGCCATCTCCGATGGAGAGTGGTCGAGACTGGTGATCGAGGTTGGGTGTGGCGTATTCAAGGTGGGTCGAGTACAGAATGGTAGAGTATGGTTGTGTTTTTGGAGGGTGAGCTGTCACGAAGAAACAAAGATGGGGGGCTGTATGGTACCCTTATATACAAAAGACGTCGGGAGTGAAGCGGGCGCGCGTGCTCTTGTTGATGTCATGCTCCTGTTGATGTCACGAGCGTCCGCTATTGTCGTGGAGACCATTAACTCCAGCGGCATTTCACTCTGACTCCGCTTCGAAGTGAATGCGCCTGGAGTGCCGTCAGGGGCGTATACAGCTGGTACTACTGCAATGCGTAAACCCAGTGAAAGTTCACACCGTGAAAGAAGAGTACATGTGCATGACGTTGCTATAGCAAGGTGCGTTCTGTGAACGTAACCCAGTGTGGTGTCGAAGACAAACGATATACTTCTTTTATCAGAGAAAAGCGGCAGAACCAGAGCCGCTCTGTGCTTTCGGGCATTGTCTCTGCCGCCGCATCATTTGTTAGTATTATCAGCGCTGGTCTGATAGCACAGTAGCTAGAACCCTTTGGTATATACATGTTATGTCGTGTCGTCCTGGTGGTCCTGAACATTGATGGTCTATATCCTCGCACATGTAGTGCGTTTGCGTATTTGCTGGTATGATCAGCTTTCACGGAAATTTCACAAAACACTTAGATAGGGGAGAGAACTTGCCTAAACGCGAGCAACGGTTACTGTGATGCGTGTAGAGGTTTTCTTGCCGAGTAGCGTTGGCTGAATACAACAACTGCCATCTTGCCCACTGTCTTTGCTCGACGTTCAGCACAAGTTTCTGCCGGTCTTCCTACCGATTAACAGATATTGCATGGCAACCTGGGATGATCAGATACATAGCGAGTCAAGAAGTGTATCTTAGCTGACATTCTCTGCCCGGCTCCACGCATACTGGAAGCCCTCTCCATTGTGTGCTATACAGAGATGATCAGTGCTTTAGCGTGACCAAGAAATGATTGAAGACAATCGCATAGCATTGCAGCGGAGTTCAGGGTATCTTTCGATTGCGGGATGTATCTCGCTATATATACGATACGTAAGTCGTTCGCATGATTGTTGCAGCAAACCGTCATCAATGCTGCCCATGAAAAAGAAACGCTGCAAATCCCTAGTATAGCTCCGTGCACGATGTGTATACACGTACGACCCACCCATAATCCATGAACCCCGGCCAAAGCCCCACGCGCTTTTGATGAACGATACCAGGAGTTGAGAGAAAAAGACATGGCAACTGCAATCTATTGGCAGTTGCTCACAAAACGTGAAATATTGGTATCGCGGAATTTACAAGAAGGTAGAAGTTGATTAAAAGCCGTACGTCGGTCGCATCCGGTCGATGGAAGAATCGTGTAATGGGAAGGCAAGTTTACATGATAATCGAGGGAGCTGATGTAGGTTAGCAATAGTCTAGCAACAGATAAAGAGGAGAACTTACTGTCCACGTTCTGCTTGATGGACTTGTGGGGCAGGACAGAGCCGCCGTTGACATAGACCTCGTCGCCAATGGAGACATCGTCACCGAGAACAGTTACGTTCTCAAGGCGAGCCCACTTGCCGACAGTGCTGTTCCAGCCGACAATGGTCGACTTGATCCAGGCGTGGTCCTTGACGCGGCTGTTCTTCAGCAACACACAGCGCTGAAGGCGGACACCGTCGCCAATGACAACGTTGGGACCGATTGTGACGTTGGGACCGATACGGCAGTTCTTGCCAATCTTTGCGCTCTCATCGATCATGACGTTGCCGCCATAGACGTAGGGTTCGCTGGGAGAAGCGAGGAGCTTAGGGTTCTTGCGCTGCAGGGACGACAGGTACAGGCAGGTGCCAGAAAGGAAATCCTTGGGCTGTCCAACATCCATCCAGAAGCCCTCGAGGTCGAACGAGTGCAGACCACCGTCCTTGCAGATGGCGGGGAAAGTCTCCTGCTCAATGGAGGTGGGGCGGAGCTCGATGCGGCTCAGAACACTGGGGTTAAGGATATAGATACCGGCGTTGATGCGGTTGCCAACGAATTCAACGGGCTTCTCGACGAAGCGGTCGATCCTCGACGGGTGGCTGGGCTTGTGGACAACGACACCGTACTTGGACGGCTCCTCAACCTTTGTGACGACAATGGTGCCCTCGTCGCCGTGCTGCTTGTGGAACTGGGCGAGCTGAGCGAAGGGGTATTCGCAAGTAACATCGGCGTTGAGAACGAAGAAGGGCGAATCATCCTTGCCGAGGATGGCCTCAGCGAGCTTCAGCGGGCCGGCGGTGCCAAGGGGCTCGGTCTCGACGGAGAATGTGATCTTGATGTTGTACTGCTTCTCGTACTGCGATTGTATGTCAATTGGGTGCTCTGTGCGGCGGACGCGTCTGGTGTATACTGACTTCCTTCAGGGCCTCGGCCATGATCTCCGGGCGGTAGTTGACAGCAAGGACAACATCGGTGACGCCAGCAGAAGCAAGAGCCTCGATCTGGTGCTGAATCATGGGCTTGTTGGCGAACTCAACAAGCGGCTTGGGGTATGTGAGGGTCTGCGACTCAGTCAGCCATGTTGCATCGCAGAGCGCGGGGCTCTCCTGACAGAGAGCGCCCGCGGGGGTGGTGGCATACGAGAGGCCTCAGGCGGGTACCGAACCCTCCGACGAGAATGATGGCTGTATTGTATGTCAATTGCCTGCATCGCATGCGTCCATCTGGGGCTGCACTGACCCTTCATATTGGTAGTTGTGGTGGGTGAAGAGACGGTTCAAGAGTTGTTGTGGAGGGGTTGAAGAAGATAAATGGATCTTCAGCAAACAACGAAGGCAACGGGTGAGCGAAGGACGGGTGAAAGAAAACTGCAGGCAAGCCGCAGACACAATATGGTATGCAGGCGAATATGCAGACAGAGTCAAAGAGCAAGAGCGCAACGCTGAGGACAGCTGGACATTATGAACTCTGGCCAGGAAGCTCCCTAGCTTCTTAGCGTCGAAGAAGGGGTCCATATTTCCCCTTTCCTCACCAACCATGGCCTCCCCCTCGGCCGCTCCTCTCGTGTCTCTCCTAACGGGCCCGACCCCTTGCACTTGCACTCCGCTGTTCCTGATCGCTCGACCTATCCGCTTCTAATTCGAGTGTGCACGCCGGTAACTCAGGGTGACATCGTCAACGCTCTGCCAGACTCGGCCGCTGCTGCAACCCTGGCGCTCCATCACGCCAGCACACTCCAGAGTCTCGCAGGTACAGCCGACACATCTGATCATTCCGTTTGCAGCTCGCCACACCGCCTTGCGCAAGATCCCCTGAGATGTCGACCACGTGCAGCTGCATGCCGAAATTAGAGGCGTTCGAGATCAGCTCGTAAAGTCGCGAGCACCCGCAAACCCGCCCTTGCCAGCGGCTTGTGGCGGTGCTCCCCTTGCCGTTTCTGGCGAAAGTGTAAAGCGCGCCCCAGGAAGCCACAGTTGATTTGCTCTTCACAGCTCCTGGTACGATGCACATGACTGAGCATCAACACTGAGAAGTGATTCGTAACGTTGTGTTTCCATGGTACCCGAGCCAGTCCCTCACCAAGTTTGAAGGATCGCACCAGGTTCAATGCGACGCGCGTCGTATTTGCGTGCCCACTGGCCAACTTCGCTATTGCTCACGATGCGCTTACACAGCCCTATGGGCGCTAGGCGAGGTATTTTGGGCAACGACAGCTCGTATCGCTGCGCCTAAAATCTTTGCTGCGAACTTGACCTCAACCAACTCCCTACCAGAATTCTATAATTTACGAGTAGCTCGATCTGTCATGATGATTGTGCACATTCAATGTCTCTTCGTTTTGCCAATGACGCAATGCTGACTCGCAATTTTTCTGGCTCCACCAAGCCTTGTGGCAGAAGTTTGAGGTGTGAGGGCCTGAGAGTTCAAGACACGCTACAGGAGGCTGGTGGAGCTGCACTGCCTATATCGGCAACCTCATCGAACTGTGGGATACTGAACGCTAACGCGTTGCGAGTAGCATACATTAGAGCGCTTATTCCCGAGGAAATTTGTCCACGAACACCGCTCAAGTTCCTGGGTATCTTCTGCAAAGCGCATGCGCTTTGTGTTTCACGGTCTCGTGAAAAGGAAGCATATAATGTTCTCGCTCCGATGACCATCATCGTCGAATCGTAAGCATGCAACGCACATTAGGGGAGGGGCCCAGTACACCTGCACTGCAGATCGTGAATAGCATCCTTCCCTTCATGGCAAGTATGCAAAATGCCATAGAAGACTGACCGCAGTTACTCCGTCTTCACCGATCGCCACTCAAACCTCGTCAATCACATTCACGGCCTGACTCGCGAATTTCCAAAGAAAGTTTGCGCAGAGTTGGATTGTTGTTGAAGACCTCGTTCATCTGCTACTAGCACAGCCAAAGCTATCCCTATCTTCGAACTTCATCTCGTCTGTCGACTGTGCGACACTCCTCCAGACACACGGGATATCATGTTACACAAAATCCTTCAAGGCGTTTCTTCGGCCTCTTTTTATGGACCCTTGAACTTGTATTCATTGGCGAACACCCAGTTACCCTTGTCGTAGCGCCATAGGTCAAGGCCAATCGCTTGTCCTTCCTGGACGTTCTGGGTCACTTCCTTCTCCACTGCCTGGAATACTTCGTCGACTTTTTTCTCCTCGTTTACTTTGTTCATCACTGTCCAATGCGGCCTCCATCCTCCCGCGTCCTGCTCGCTAAGATAAGGCATCCATTGCGATCTCAATTCCTCGTGCACCTGCTTCATTCTGTTGTACCCCTTGCCGACATTGATGCCGATTCCAAGGCGCATCCGGAAAGGTTTTCCAGTCGAGACGAAGAACGGCCTTGTGCTTGTTGCTAGCTGTGAGAGCCCGCTGTCGAGTGCTGCAAATCGAGAGTCAGGAAGAGCGTGGAAGAGCGTCAGATGAGCGGGAGTCCTGTTGAGTCTCCTAGGAAAGTACTGCTCGCGCATCGAGTTCATTGGCTTTGCCAATGAATCTGTCAGCTTCAGCGTGAGCACGTAGACGAGTTCCTCTTCTGCTCCGGTCTTCGGCTTGTGTTCTTCGCGGGTAACATGCTCGGTTCTTCGATGTGCTTCCTTAGTTGCTGGACTTTGTCGTCGAGGGCTCTTAGGTTTAGGAGCATAACCATTGGTCCCTGATTTGGTCTGCGCAGGAGGGTCGTGTCGTTGCTGTGGGAGTGGACGCGCAGGTCCCTTCGACCCACCCGCTGCTGCTGCGTAGTTCATGGATTGGGATATAGCCTGCTTGACAAGACGTGGTCGCACTCGGCGTGAAAGTAGAACAACTACCATTGGTTTTTAATATTGCAATACTTTTTTGGTGCGTTCCTGACTATTGTACCAATCTCAAGGATCACTGCGTCATCGACGGGCACTAGTGTTAGCTGCGCATGTGGGGATCAAAGCATCACCATCTGAAGCTGTGGGCGGGTCTCCGATTCGCATGTGTTGTTTGATCGCATTCATTCAAGCATCAGCTTTCGTCTCCCGGGTATCATAACAATCTTCCAAACCTCCTAATGCGCGCCAGTACGTGCAGCCAGCTCTCGAAACAACCAAAGTGGCTTCAACTCACAAACCAGCTCTTTTCGAGTGCTTGACACCACGTTATACGGTATCCACGCTCAGTCTTTCACTCCGCCTTATATAAGAGTCTGCTGGTGGCTTGCCATCTTCCACTCCTGTCCTTCTAGGACCCATGCGCTGGAGCAGATTGCTTTGAACGCCTGATCTTGGCGCTGCGCTTCAACGCGGTAGTAAATCATGGCGCTGTCTGCACCCAGCGGAACGACCTCATCGTGACTGAGCTTGTAGTTACTCCAGGGCTTGAAGTCGGTGCTTTTCAGCATCTCGTGTACCGTGGGTGAAGATACAGCCGTGAGAATGTAGTCGCCTGGGAAGATCATGACCGGGTTGCTTGATAAGAGGGGCAGAAGGTCATGACCAGAGCTGCAAAGGGCTGCCCAGGCTTGATGCTCCAGGCTGCAAACAGCTGCAGTAAGGGAGGGGTTGGTGAGCTTCGGGGCTGTCGCTGCCATTTTGCTATGCTTGGATTCGGGCGATTACGGAAGTTGGTAGGTCGGGTCTTCTGGAGAGTCAGTGGTGTTTCCATTCAACCCTGCGTGAATAGACAGCAAGGTGCACCTCAAATACGTGGTATAAGCCACAGGCGGGGTGACGACGCTGTGACTTCACACCAGATCTTACTGCCAGCCACACCCAATCCTTTGTTCGAGAGATCTGCGACAGCCATGTGCATTCTGTTCAAGAATCTTGGACTGGAGTCTTTCCAGGGTCCAGCCCAGCACCGCTGATGTGGCGCATGCAAACTTGCTGCTTGCACGAGCTTGCTCATTAAGCGCCACTTGCTTGCGAAAAGCTGTCGCAAAGTCTTCGCCCAACAGGTTTGTCGTGAGTGATTTTCGCCACTCAGCATGACTGTTTGCAAGTGGGCGCCCATGAATGTGTAGGACCGTGCACCGTTGATTGCGGCGCATCGCATCGCTGACGTATTGCTATCGCCTTATCACAGCACGCAATGCAATGATCTCAGTATCAGACCGAGTCCTTGTCGCGACAGCAATGTTGGTTCCAGCGACATCAAAGCTCTACTGGGTTCGAGATGAATGTCTGGCATACATTGGAGCTCCTCGGTACGTGAGTACCGGAGTGGAGGCAATGTTGCCTTGTTTGATCGATAAGAGGGCGTCACATGGGCCAGACGCGCCATTATGGGGCGCGATAGCGGAAGCGGGGAAGAGCTGCGAACAGGCCACCGAGCTTCAGGTGGCACAACGACAGCGAACAGCCTCACTGTGCAAGACAGAGTGAAGGGCATTGCGGCTCACTATAGAGCAACGGCTGACAAAGAGCAAGCTGCAAACTGAGTGAATTGCTTTCGGTCGAATCTGCCCGAACGTTCCGTATTCCTGATCTCATTCGTGCAGGGGCCAACCTGGGATTAGCGTCATTGCCATCACTGTCACAGCCTCAGGTTGCCGCCTGCGCCTGCCTCCCATATAAGACCTGGCCCGCCCCTCCTTCCTCGCTCACTCATCCACTACACTCAACTACCCCAACCTCTCACCCAAGCATTCGCTGCGACCTACATACACACATCAGTACATTCAGCGCAACCACAAACATGCAGATCTTCGTCAAGACCCGTAAGTAGTGCACACCGCCGCCGCCGCCACACTTCACACCTTCAGCCGCTAACAGCCTTGCAGTCACCGGTAAGACGATCACTCTTGAGGTGGAGTCTTCGGATACCATCGACAACGTCAAGAGCAAGATCCAGGACAAGGAAGGCATTCCTCCAGACCAGCAGCGCTTGATCTTTGCCGGCAAGCAGCTCGAGGATGGTCGCACTCTGTCCGACTATAACATCCAGAAGGAGTCGACTCTCCACCTTGTCCTTCGCCTTCGTGGTGGTATGCAGATCTTCGTTAAGACTCGTAAGTCGCCACACCATCCGCACTCATCTTGAGCTATTGCTGACATCATCACAGTGACCGGAAAGACCATCACTCTCGAGGTCGAGTCGTCCGACACCATCGACAACGTGAAGTCGAAGATCCAGGACAAGGAGGGTATTCCCCCAGACCAGCAGCGTCTCATCTTCGCTGGTAAGCAGCTTGAAGATGGCCGCACCCTCTCCGACTACAACATTCAGAAGGAGTCCACACTGCATCTTGTCCTGCGTCTGCGTGGTGGTATGCAGATCTTCGTCAAGACCTTGACTGGCAAGACTATCACACTTGAGGTTGAGTCTTCGGACACAATCGATAACGTGAAGTCGAAGATTCAGGATAAGGAGGGCATCCCTCCGGACCAGCAGCGTCTCATCTTCGCTGGTAAGCAGCTCGAGGACGGCCGTACACTTTCCGACTACAACATCCAGAAGGAGTCCACCCTTCACTTGGTTCTCCGTCTCCGCGGTGGTATGCAGATTTTCGTCAAGACACTCACCGGCAAGACCATCACATTGGAGGTTGAGTCTAGCGACACAATCGACAATGTCAAGTCCAAGATCCAGGACAAGGAGGGTATCCCACCTGACCAGCAGCGCCTGATTTTCGCAGGAAAGCAGCTTGAGGACGGCCGCACGCTCTCGGACTACAACATCCAGAAGGAGTCCACTCTGCACTTGGTGCTGCGTCTGCGCGGAGGACAGTAGACGGTCGCGGGCTGATGATGGCTTATTGCATGGCGTTTCAGGGTACGGTTCAAGCCTACGGGCTGGGATCTTGATTATTAGTAGTTACAACGCCGTCTGTTAAATACAGCGGCTTCACGATCAATGCGAAAAGCATGCCTACGGGCGAGAGTATCTCTCAAATTCGTCTTTCCCTGTATTTGCATGTTCTATGATGCTTATGGTGCTATGGCGCTGACACCAGACCTCGTGCATGAGGAGCTTCGGCTATCAGCTCCTTACATGTCTCCCAGTGCTGGCGATCGCCAGTCGCGATTAGTGAAGACCATGGTCTGCTAAGTAGATTGCTGCTCAGCTTTGTAGTAGGTCTCGGAGATATAAGTGCGGCGTTGCGATGTTGTTCGAGCCGGAACCGCTGGCAACCCCACATCGTGACGCAAGATCTACGGACTTAATGAACAAATATCTCCGCCACAGCTCGGCTTTAATCAGCTAAAGAACTCCATAAACTCAGAAAGCCCCGCTTCGATAAAGCAATAAAGCAACCGAAGCCTCTTGTTTCTCTTCTTACCTCACCGATCTTTACTCTCAAATTCGTGTCCCGAAGACAGTACATACCGACCGCAATGGCTGATCAGAAGATGCAATATGTCAAGTCAGTCGTATCTCGTCGGCGGATAGATAGACAATGCTGACAGCTATAGCCTGGGCAAGTCCGGCCTGAAGGTCTCAAAGGTCATTCTAGGTGCCATGAGCTTCGGCACCGACAAGTGGCAACCGTGGGTCCTGAACGAAGACGCCGCGCTTCCTATTCTCGAGCACGCATACAAGAACGGCATCAATACCTGGGATACTGTGAGTGAATCCAGGTTGCGGCATGATAGGCATGAACGTGGCTGACAATTGCTCCAGGCCGACATCTACTCCCACGGCATCTCCGAGAAGATCATCGCGAAAGCAATCAAGCAGTACAACATTCCGCGTAGCAAGCTCGTCCTCCTCTCGAAGTGCTATTTCGGTGTGAATGAGGAGGATCCATCGCTCGGTATCGCAGCCGTGTCTACCAACGATGGCGAAATGGTCAACAACGTCGGCCTGAGCCGCAAGCATATCTTCGATGCTGTTGAGAAGAGTGTGGAGCGTCTTGGCACATATATCGATGTCCTTCAGATCCACCGTCTGGACCGCGATACACCAAGGGAAGAGATCATGAAGGCTTTAAACGATGTCGTGGAGAAGGGCTGGGTCAGGTACATTGGCGCAAGTTCGATGGCGGCGTGGGAGTTCCAGACGCTGCAGAATATTGCCGAGAAGAACGGGTGGCACAAGTTCATCAGGTATGTCGCTGCTGAAATAGCAATATGTTGTGAGTATCCTACTGATATCAGATTAGTATGCAGAACTATTACAACCTCATCTACCGCGAGGAAGAGCGGGAGATGGTAAGTCTCACAGGAACCAACCTGACAGTCTCTTGCTAATGTTGTTTGCAGATTCCTTACTGTCAAGACACAGGTGTAGGCCTGATCCCCTGGTCTCCCATCGCTCGTGGTGCCCTCACACGACCGTGGTCCGACCGCTCTTCCAGCCGCGCGCAGACCGACAAGTTCCTCGAGAACCTCGTTCACGGCCGGGAAGACCAGATCGACCAAGAGATCATCAGCCGTGTCGAAGAGGTCGCAAGGAAGAACAACGTCAGCATGGCATGTATCGCGACAGCTTGGTGCATCAAGAAGGGCGTCTGCCCGATCATTGGCTTGAGCAGCAAGGAGAGGGTCGAAGAGACGGTCAAGAACGCCAACTACAAGCTCAGTGACGAGGATGCGAAGTACCTGGAGGAGAAGTACAGGCCCAAGGAGAGGCAGGGCTTCTAAGATCGGATTCGTGGAGTGGAGTCAGGAGGGTGAAGGTGCTTCAACAACTTGTGACCAATAAACCTGCAAAATAGAATACAGCCATGTAAAGCAGTACTGCATGCGAGTCTTACCTGACTTCACTTCTTGCTGACCTCAACGAGGGCCGGAGATATGCGCGCTCATCGCTTGCTGCTCACATGCTCGACCAGGCGGCAATCGTCGGACGCGTGCAACCACGGCGTGCTGCATCAGCTCTGTGATAACGGGGTAGATGCAGGCAGATCCATCTCCACAGCAATCAGTTCACCCGCAGACCAAGCGCTCAGAGACAGCACCTTCGCGCTAAACCCAACAGTGCATACATGAAGTAGGAGCACAGCCAGCAGCAGACGCCATGCTCGATCCTTTTCCTCAAAAAGCTCAACCCCCCCCCCTCCTCATTGACTCAACCTCCAGAAAGGATTCCTACCAATCCGTCTCAAGGCAGACAAAGACAGACAGAGCAGGCGCAATTTGCCCCTACATATGCACGCATCCTTCAACTTTCCCATATGCGACGCATGAGAGGCGCCACGCATACAGCATGAGGATCAAGCTGCATAAGAAGGCTGCATCTGCGTCGCCAAGCATCGCCACGTCGCACAGAGGACGGGTGTGGTGGCCACCTGACGCGCTCGCGCCGTTGAGCGCTGGAGGAAAGCAACGTACATACATGCAAGAGTGGCGCAATCCAACCGCGTCCCGCTATTACGCTGCATACAACACTTCCCAGCCACATATCCAAGATAGCAGGGCGTTTGGGGGCATCTGGGAGACCAGGACTGCGCCAGTCCAGTTAGTTGATGGGCAGTCAGGACTTCTGAATCATTCCCAGTCTCGACGACACCATCGACTGACATGTACGGCATCTGGATAGTAGCCATGAGTAAGAAACAGAGAGAGAAAAGAACCATCTAACAGACCGCCCAACGCCCCCTTCGTCACCACCCCATCCAGCCTCGCCTCTTGACATCTGACAGCCTGCACGCCAGAGGAAAAAACCCCCCACCATCCAGAAAAGGCGCAATGGGCACAGTACGGTAGTCTCCAGCGTCCCCTGAACATCCGATGAAGTACAGCGAGACAGCGCCCTGCACGGCCTTAAGGTCAAACTCAATCGACTCCATGTGGGACCCGCTGAGTCCCGGCTCGCGCAGATCGCGGGCGCTGCCTCGCAACTAGACTAATAACTGTGGATGATGTCGATCCAGGGCGCTGTTGCCGCGTCGCTGCTGCGACGCGTTCAAGGTCCTGCGCTAAGGTTTCTCTGACCGGACGGAGGCGGGCAATATCGGGTCAAGGCTTTGCGCTGGAGCTGGACGGTGGGGAAAGGCAGACTGTGCGTGCGTTTCGAAGTGGAAAGGTTTGTACCAGGGCGAGAAGAGCGGTGTGGCGGCACTACTTTTGTCCGGCCGCGCTCATGCGATGGTGGCGGCTGCGAGCTTGGGGCAGGGCTATTTTCGAGGGCATGGTCTGTGTTTGACGTTGACAAGAGAGAGGGGCGTATGCACTGGGTGAATCATGAGTTGCAGACGGAGATTGCGAACTGCTGGTTGAAGTGTCAATGTGGACTTGAGTCCGTCGCATATTCTACCTAGGCTAGACTAGATATGGCCATCGGCAGGCCAGAACATCGCTTTGGACGGCAGCGGTATGGCCCAGCGTAGCTCATCTTCCAGATGATCGAAGCCTCAGCTCCAGCTAGGCCATTGCTACATGTCCACAGATCGGTGCAAGTCGTGTCGAGATCAGGTAGTTCTGTTGAGTCATATTGCTCGCTCCCAGTGCCGGAAACCTAAATGATAGATACAAGTAATGAGGAAGAGCTGGATACCCAGTACTGTCTTTTGCGACAGTATCAACCCGTTGAGGTCATACGAAAGGAGATAAAGTAGACTCGCTCGCTATGCCATAAATAAAACAATCATAAGAAACTTGAAATTCAAAGAAGACCGATCGTACAGCCAACAAAGTTGGGTGTGCAATAGTCGCCGCCCTTCGGTATCATGAACTAGATACTCAGGTCAATGGGCGCCGTCCCAGCCTGCAAGATAAACATAAATTTTGTGGCCATCATATCGTGGGCCATCGTTTCAGCCGTAACCGTGGCATCGTGAAAAATAGGTTATTGTTGTTGAGTGAGTGTTAATCAGTTGGATCGCTAACATGGCGTCCTCGACGCCGGGGAATCGCAAAATGCAAACAGGCCGTTCATCGTTTGGGTGTCGTACCATACATTGCAAACATCGGACACGTAAATCGTTGATCGCAGGGTGTCGTGGTGGTAAGCTGCGAGATATTGTCGGTGATGAGGTCTCGTTAAATGTAGCCGGTATAAAGAAATGCGGCCCGGGAAGTAAAGATAATTTGTCGGAAGGGAGACTCTTAGTTCGCGCGAATGACAAGCTTGGACAAGAATTTGTTTGACAGAGAGTCGAAGTCTTCACGATCGAACTTGCAGTCTGACCTCGAGCGGAGATACGAGTCTGGCCATCGGATTAGTAAAGCACTAGGTTGTTAGAATAGCTCGTTGTACTTACCATATTTGGTGACGTGTGCGCGAACATCAGTCATGGCATCGCACACCGCCGGATTGCTGTTAAGCAGGTGGTGGTGCTTCCTTGTATCCCACTCTTGGAACGATGGAAGCTTCTGTGAGATAGCCGAGAACAGACCAACAATGACGCCAACTGGTGTGCCCTCCATATCAGAGCAGAATTTGTTGACAGCCGACTGGTCAGGAACACGGTAGCTGCAGTCAAACTGGATCAACTCCCAGACAGCAAGGAGAATGGCTGCCAGCATGAAGATGGTGGGCCAGTTCTTGAGCTTGTCGCCACTGTATACCGACTGGTACAATGAAGAGAGCTCCTCAAGGACCTCCTTCTGCAGCTCGCGCCACATGTCAGCAAGAGCGCACTTGACCTGGAAGTTGATCATGACTGGCGCGATGGTGGTCCCGCAGAACTTCGACGATGTGTCCTCGACCTTGCCAGGAGCCTCCTCATCGCCAAGACCCTCGACCATGGTAACGTGAAGAGTCAGGTTGTAGGCGATGACAAGCTTGAGAGCCTTGCGGATGACAGGCAGCTTCTCACGAGTGTAGAAGCGGTAGGCGGTCTTCAAGAGCTCGGTAACGAAGTATGTGCCCTCAAAGTACTCGTCAACGAAGTTCTCAAAGCCACCGTCAATGTGACGGTCGAGGTAGTCGCTCAGCATGCTGCGCGAAACACCCTCCATACCAGCAGAAAGCTTGGCGGTGTTGATCTCGAAGTGCGAGCCGCTGAGAGTCTCGTGCCAGTCAACACCGAAGCACTTCTCGTCACGAACGTAGACCTCACGAGCCATAATGGGCAGGTAGTGGCCATAGCCGTGGGTGACATAGATGGGGCGCTCATGTGGTGAGAAGCCCTTGATGTTACCAATGGAGAAGCCAAGGCTGACATGACGTTCATAGTCTGCCTTCCAGTCCTTCATGAAGAAGGCGATGTCCTTGATGTCAATGCGCGTGCACGGGACTTGCCAAAGACGTGCGTGAGATGGCTGGCAACCAGCGCACGGATCGCCCTTGTCACAAGTCTTTTTGAGGAACTTGCACCTCAAACAGGCGCGAAGCTTGCGGATCTCGTGTGCTTGTTGACGCTGATCTGGCCTCAAGGGGCCGCGTCTTCGGCCAACACGCTTCTCGCCAGTTGTGTCCTTCTTCGTAGTGTGAGCTGGTGTCTTCTTGACAATAGTCTTGGTAGGCTTCGCGCCGGCATTGATGGGACCAGCGGGTGACTTTCTCCGACGGGCTGTTGGCGGCGAGCTGACAATTGACGATGAAGGAGAAGCTGAGCTGCTGGCGGACTGCTTGATGACAGGCTCGATGCGGGTCATTGGTGGGCTGACAGACTGGTTTGGCGAGATGTAGTTGTCGTAGCCGTGGTCCAGCGACAGTCCATGGCTGCAGTCATCCGAATGTGCGTGCGAGTGAACCAACGACAGGTTGTTCTCTGATCCAGGCGAGTTCATGGGGAAGTTGATCTCCTCAAAGCTGCCTAGCGACCCAGCGGAGCGTGGCACATCCGAGTGGTTTGAAGTTGTCGAATCCGACGAAGTGCGGATGTGCAGAGACTGTGCGGGATTGAAGACAATGGCAGACGAGTCAGAGAAGTCATACGAATGACGGTTGTTGGTGTGCGCGCCGACGTCGACCCAGCCAGCGTCGCTGCTTGATAACGAGCGAACCTCCATCCACTGCTCGCCTGGCGACCCGCTACCGATGCTGACATTAGAGTGGGAGAATTCCTGTGGGTTGATGTTGTTGAACTCATGGGTAAAGTCGCCCATGCTGAAGTGTGTGTTCAGTGAGGGCATGTCCATGGTGGTGGTGGTCATCATGTTGAAGGGCATCGACATGGACGACATCATGGCTGGGTTGATGCTGAAATCGACAGGCGAAGTCTGCAGTTGGCCGCCGAATGTCGAGTCGAAGCTGGTGGCCATGCCCATGGCACCGGGTGTCATGTAAGGATCCTGGGCGAAGCCGTCTGTGTTGATGTTCATCCATGTTGCCAGCATAGGGTTCATAGGCTGCATGGCAGCAGGGAAGCCAAGGCCGGCAGTCTGGAGAGGAGTGATGGCAGTCGTCGACGCGGGCATGGTGTTGTGCTGGGCGCTTGTCGAGGCAACAGTCTGCATGCGGCGGTGCTGGTGTGGGTGCTGGTGCTGGTGCTGGTGTTGGTGCTGCTGGGTCGCGTCATGTTGCTGGTACTGCTGCTGTTGCTGCTGTTGTTGCGGCATTGCGCCGGGCGACGTAGGCAATGGCCAAGTCTGGTATTGCGTGTATGTCTGGCGGTTGGGATCGAATGATGGGTCAAACCCTCCCTCGACACCATAGAAGGTGCCGTCCAGGTCTATGTGCTGATGGTTCTCCATACTGGCGACGGAGCTGTGTTTGGTGGTCGAGAGTTCGAGTGCTCAGCCGCTCTGAGCTGAGGGTGAGCGGTGTAAGCACAGAACGTAAGCAGACTGGAGGGGACCAGAGGGTAACACTCGGGTTGCACGGGCCTCGCAGCTGCCAAAAGTCGGTGAGGGCAGCCCCACACTCCAATAAGCGTCTCGATCTGCCTTTGGTCGACAGTAGCGCTGCTGGCGCTGCAGTAGTCTGCCCGCACGATTCGCACTTCACCACTGCGAAAACCCTGATGGAGTGCGTTAAGGACGAGGGTGCCTTGCCGTGCAAACGGCGGCTGTGTGCGCGAGGTGAGGTGATCCAGGCGAGAGTCAGGCTGCGTGGGAGGATCCTCTGCTAGCGAGGAAAATCACTTCACCATGGGCGTATTTGAGCAGAGTAAGAGACGGGGCTGGGTTCGCCCGCTTTGACGCCGTGATTGTCGCCCTCGACCACGACCTGGTGTCTGCTCGCCTGTCGTCCAGCCTGCTCAACGCACGCCTGCAAGCCTGCTGACGCCTCACCTGTCGCAGCCAGTGAGAGCGCGCTTCACGCCATGTCGCGCGTTCTCGGCACCTGGCATTGCCAATCGAGACAGCTGGAGCCCCTCTTCTCGATAAGCACCCGATATCAGTTAGACTCGGGGTCCAGTGGGATCAGCATGCGGAGGAGGGGACCGCGAAGGATGCTGCCGCAACAAGCAAACAACCATCATCGAGTCTCAAAAGGCGTGGCTATCGTGTCTTGTTCCTTACTGCACTGCGCTGAGCATGCTAGAGCATGCAGCGCATGCAGCGCCTCCCAGAGCCTCAACGTGAAGCCTAGCATGAATCGCTGCTGTGACCGCCGTCTGTCATCGACCGATCCAACAGTTCAAGCATCGCAGCCTGATGGGTCTATGACTGCCAGACTTGCAAGTTGCAGATGCTACACAGACCAGGGGCAGTCCGCGGGCATCGCCTCACTGGCATGCCCTGGCAACGGCAGTCCTCCAAACGTATTTTGATGTCAAAGTGCCAAACTCACCGACATCTTTCAGAACGCCCAGCAAACTCTTCATCGTCATTATACATTGTGAAATCGTCGCAACGCGAGCGGCTAAGCGACCCGACGCGTGGAGTCCACTCGGCCATCTGTTGGGCGCTTCCTCGTGCTCAGTGCAGCGACGACCAGAATAGACCGGCCGTCTGCATTCTCAACGGCCGCTCCGCGTCCATGTGCATGTCATCAGCGCGTTCTGCGTAACAATCCTTCCGCAGTGTGTAACTATGGGTACACCCGCGGCTGCCTTGCATATCATTTCAGGTCGAAAGGCTCGTCAATTCAGGGACATTCAGTATGTCATGCAGATGATAGTCCTTCGCTGTCTGAGATTCATGTCGATGGGAAGCGGAGGTCCGAAGTGCCCCAATGAGCGTGTTGGCGTGGTGTTACACGAGCGGTGACAAACTGTGAGGTGCAGCATTTTGGCCCGCCTCGTGACCAAATCTGCAGGTTGTTTCGTTTGACATCGTCTTCCCTTGCCTAGGATGACTTCGGCAATGAATGTCTCAGGATTGAACCCAGCATCTCGGTGTTATCGGATAGGCTCAGCCCGGGATTGGTCTCACTGCGGAGCGGCCCAATCATTTTGCAGGTTGGTTTATTGTCATGGTTGTACTCGGATTGCCGATGTTGCTCACTGTTGTACCTGAACGGTGTCGTGACGTTAGCGAGAGTCAATTGTCAGATTCGGCTCGTGGCTGCACGTCTCAAGGATTGGAATGTTGCCGGTGCGGTCAGCACGGCTCAGAATATTGGTTACGTATGGTGTCGTACGATAAAGACAGAAAGTGTGGAGGTGAGGAGAGAGTGAAGGTAGACGCACCAGAGTGTCAACACAGAACACTATACTTGGCCCTGAGCACGCAGCACCCCAATCTGGAGGGATCTGTTTGGCGAATACCGCACCCTTGGACAGTGTGGTAATCCAGCAGTCAAGAAGGATACCTCTGTTTTGTCATCGCAAGCCTGACGCACAGAGAATACCGCACCTTGCCAGCTCCGAGTAACCACTGGGCCCGTTTGAAGGATACAATCCATAGGGCTCAAGCACTATACTGGGCCAATCAATCGCGTTATCATCTTAAGAACTACACATTCTAAAGATCAGCGCCAATCAGCCCCGAAGGCCTCCGATTAAAGCGCTGCATTTCGAGTCGTTCGCATTCTGACAAAGGGCTACTCAGAGCTGGCAAGGTGCAGTAGCGTGCTCGACCAAGCGATGACTGCAGATGTTGCCTGTCTGAGACCTGTTCGATCAAGGAAGGCGCGCATGATTGGGAGTTCCTGCCAGCTCCGGGTCTAGCACACAATTTTTCGTTCCGCTGAGCAAGAAGCGCAGGCTCTTGCCAACCATCATTTACTGTTCACCATGGAGAACCCCGAGTATTCCACCGTTGCACCCCCACTTGACTCTCCCCAGAGCTCCCCAGCCACCAAGTAGCGCAGTCACTCCCGTGAACAGGATGATACCACCATACTGACCGCTATAGCCCCAATCCTTGCCATCTTTCATCCATCCATCGCTAGTCACCAGCGCAACACTTAGTGGGCCACTGATAACATTCCCGATACCTCTCCCGCCAGCCAGGAGTCCAAAGATGAAACCAGTGTCTAGTGCAGGACTCTGAGATTTGAGCTCCTGGAGCACTCCTGACCATGTCGAGCTGAAGCCTCCTGCGAAGAAGCCGTATGTAATGCTGAACACTGCGAGGAGCGCCGTTTGACTAGAGAAGCCCCAGAAGAGGAAAACAGCGAGAGCTGAGCCAAGCGTCGAAATTAAGATTGTAGTAGTGATGTGTAGATGGTCACCAAGACCACCTATGACGATGCCGCCAGGGATGGAAGTGACGTTGATCAGCACAAGAAGAGCAGTTGCCATGGTAGTAGACACGTGAAGCTGCTGGACAGCGTATGTCGAGAGATACGTATAGGGAAGGAAGTAGCCCAGAGATTGGAGGACATTTCCGATCTGGAGCATCCAGAATGCAGGAAGATGGATGAAGTTGAGGCTGATACGACGGACGGTAGCAGATTGGGATAGTGGTATCCTGGGCTTGAGGAAGTACAGCAAAGGGGCCGACAACAGGACCTGACTTGATTAGCACTATCCAGTGTGAGTACAAGTCATGGGCTCACAGTCGCGACAGTCCAGGCTTGAAGAGTAACGCTTGGTCCAAACTTCTGGAGACAGGCTTCCATTGCGAAAGGTATTCCCACGCCAGCAGCTGATTTACCGGCCCACATAACGCCATAGGCAAGACCTTTCCGCTTCACGAACCACTCGTCGAGGTACAGTGTAGTGGGTGTGAACAGTAAGCCGCATCCCAAGGCACAGATGACTCCTTGAGTCGCAATGAGCTGCCACACATTGACTGCGAAAGAGGACATCAGGAAGCCAATCGCTGTCAAGAGCAGACCGAGTGGACCAAACCAGCGGCGCAGACGAGGCCAACGAGTCAGAATAGTGAAAGTGACTGGCGATATCAGGTACATGATGCCCTGTCTTTATGAGTATTCGGCAATGTCATCAATGATAGAACATAGCTTACAGTCATGGTCGTGCCAATGACGGCGACATTACTCGAATCACCTGCAAGTTTCTCCGGATGACTTCCATAATACTCCTGGAATACACCAAAGGCAAGCGAATAGCCTGTACGCCAGTGAGTATCCCGCTGATTGCAATTCAGATGGTGATAAATACCCCATACTGGGATCTGAATCAATGAACATCCAGCCAGCACCAGCCACGCTTCTTTGCCCCTATCGGTAGGTGGTAGCGATACTTGTTCGATCTCTGGGACGGTCCCTTGATGGTGTGCTTCGTAGCTGCCTTCGTTCGCTTGACTGGTACTGCGCAGTCTATCGAGTTCGATGTCTCGGTGTGCCACCGCCATGTCGAATGATGCTGTTGACGATTCAATAAGGGTGGTTGTCTCGGTCTATATGTTGATGAATTGAGTCAATGAGATGCTTTATGACGTTGCAAGAGACCCTTTCGCAAACGCTGAGGGTCACGATCGTCAAGATGATGAGGCTGATTGGCTCGAGGTGACCGTTGAGAATACTAGAGCTACGATCGCGGGGTATGTGCGCGTGCTCCACGGCCGTAGATACCGCGCAGTCCCTTAGCTAACAACGATATTCTATTCTCGAGTGCAGACAGCCAGTGAGTCAACAGTCGTATTTTCTTAGAAATATATCCGACGCTTGAGGCTGCGGTTGTGGTGGCAATTTGTCAATTTGTTTGGCAGCAATAATCAGAAGTGCTAGGCGACAAAGCTCGTGAGTGAGATTCCCGCAGCCTCCCAAGGCTATACAGAAGGCTTTGGGTAAGGCGGATGAAGATTCTCGCATTGCATACACGCACATGATGCCAATGATACATGCTGTCGATCTCGGTATGCGGAGTCATGGGACTTTCCCGGTCTCCGGGTTTCGGCTCCCCGAACCAAATGCAAATAAACTGAGATGAGGTTGGTCATATATAGTACGAGACTGATGCTGGAATCAACGGCACTTCAAGACTCCTGCAATCAACATATCGTTCAAGTCTCACTGTGAAAATCTCATCTCCCGCTTGACACGCACTATGGCACATATCGGCGCTCTTCCCAAGATACACAGATATATCACAGGCCATAATGACGAAGGCCAGGCCATCTTCAGCAACACCTTCGATGAAGAAAGCAAGATGAAAGCCAACGATGACGGCATCGCGTTTGCCTTGAGCTACACCACGAAGGGTTTTCCGGTGGACATGACACAAGACCAGGACCTCAAAGTGTATGAGAAGTACTTGAACAGCCCACCAGGCCTTGTTGTATCAGGCGGGACCGTACTTCGTCATGTTGACATTCCTCCCAACACAGCGTGCACAATGCACCGAACCGTAAGCCTGGACTACGGATGCGTTCTTGAGGGCGAGGTGGAGTTGCTGCTCGACAGCAACGAAAAGCGCATTATGAAGCGGGGCGATGTTGCGATTCAGCGGGGAACGATGCATCAATGGATCAACCATAGCAAGACGGAGTGGACGAGGATGCTCTTCGTATTGCAGGAGAGCAAGCCGCTCGAGGTCGCGGGTGTGAATTTCGACGAACAGCTGGCGGGCATGGCGGGGGTGCGGGCGTCGGACTGAGATGTGTCGTGGGTGCGTTTGCTGGAGTAAATTCGTTGTAGAAGACAGTCTCAAGCTTCGAGAATCTCTCAATGCCAAGACAAGACTAATTGGGCTGCAAGCACATGCTCCACTCCACTTCTCACCCTGACACTTTATTTGCGCAGACGCAAGCAGCAGTCGCAACCATTGTGCTTTTTGAGTTTTCTTGACGTCTCAGTGCCAAGTTTGGACAAAATATTGTACAACCCTTGCAGTAGCTACGCGATCACGAACAATAGTAGCCACCGTCATTGTTCGGTTCGACCATTCACAGCAGTCTACCTCACGTGCCCGGAAAGACTTAGAAGTCAGTTAAAAACATGGCAGTCCCGCTTCGGAGCTCTACGCAGGTACCTTCCGAAAGGTTAGAAGAGATCGTATCTGGGGAAGGCCGGATCGAAGAGCTATCTGATTCAGAACTCAACTCGGAGGACGAATACGAAGATATGGGCACAGCAACGCCCGAAGAACAGGCGAATATCGCCTACCTGGAAAGCGTGCGAATACCTATCAAAGAGGAGCTTCCGACAAAAACATCCACTACGCAAGACGAGACACTCAAGGTTATCTTGCCATTCCTGGAGGGCAACCCAAATGAATTCCCGTTGAACTCGCACGGCATTACACAACTGCAAAGAAAGAAACATGTCGCGTATCTAGAAGACGCCCTGGATGATTATCCAGCGGGGTTTGCTATGATGGATGCTTCACGGCCATGGATCATTTATTGGGCCATGCAAGGCTTGACAGCGTTGGGTGAAGATGTTTCTGAGTACCAGCGAAGAACAGCCCATACTTTCTCATTAGCTCAGCACCCTGAGGGCGGATTCGGTGGTGGCTATGGACAGTATGGGCACCTTGCATGTTCATACGCAGCCATACTCTCGCTTGCAACAGCTGGCGGCGAAGCAACCTATGAGTCAATCAACCGCAAGACGATGTGGCACTTCTTGGGACGCATGAAACAAGCCGACGGAGGATTTACTATGTGTGAAGGGGGCGAAGAGGATATCAGAGGTGCTTTCTGTGCGATGGTCATTCTGTCGCTGCTCAACTTGCCTCTCGAGCTGCCCAACGAGTCACCGGCTCGACAACACGGCCTCACAACATTTACCGATAGACTCGGTGATTGGGTGTCGAAGTGTCAGTCTTGGGATGGAGGTATCTCGGCAGCACCTGGCAACGAAGCTCACGGCGCCTACGCGTTTTGCGGCCTGGGGTGTCTCTCTATCCTGGGTGCTCCCAAGGAGACCATGCACAAGTATCTCAACGTCCCTCTCCTAGTCCATTGGATGTCTTCCCGACAATGTACGCCAGAAGGCGGGTACAATGGCCGCACCAACAAACTTGTGGACGGTTGCTACTCGCACTGGGTAGGAGGCTGCTGGTCGCTCATCGAAGCTGCCACGACCACCGGCATTTGGAACCGCGCGGCACTTGGGCGCTACATTCTTGCAGCCGCGCAGGACAGGAGGGGTGGCCTGAGAGACAAGCCTGGCAAACGCTCAGACGCCTACCACACTTGCTACAATCTGGCTGGGCTGAGCGCCGCGCAACACCATTATGTGTACGACGAGAGCATCAACAGAGGTCTCGGAGAGACGGGGCTGGGTGCTCCGTTCCGTTGGAAAGCTGAAGGCATGCATTGGGAGGATATTGTATGGGACGCAAGTGACATGGTCGGTAAAATCCATCCCGTGTTTGTGATTCCCTTCAGAGCTGTCTACGAATGCAGGAAGTATTTCGAGGGCAAAGAGGGCTTCTGAGCTACTGTTCATACACAATCAATCCAAATGTTTATTAATCTACATTTCGCTTGCACTCTGAATAGACAGTGGGTCTTGTAGCCTTCGTGACGGTACTAACGGTTATGCATCCATATACACTACAAGCGGCGGCCCTCCAGCTTTTGGCTTGATGTAAGACTTGATAGCTGCATGCGCCTCACATTCGTTGTCGTAGTAGTCCATGTCGGCTTTGGACTTGAACACTGTGCGAGCTACAAGCGTGTAACCTTGCGTCCTAGGATCATCATACGGCTGATGCGCAGTTGCTTGTTCAATGTATCGTTCACCGTTCTGCAATTCCGTCAGATCACACACCTAAATGGGAAACCTCGATGCTTTGGCCAACTGCAGACACCCAAGAGCGTTACCCTGCTGCACGTGCATCACGGCACAGGCTGGCGGCATCTGCAATCTCATCACTACAAACCCCACAGCGCACTGAGTTATTCAGCAAGCCGCCCGCGCGTGCTAGGATCATGAGTCGAGCATGAGGCTGGGCTTGGGCGAGGGGTCTCGGGGAAGTGATGGAATAGCTGACGTGCAGATGGTTGCGGTTCAGGAACATACCTTGACAGCGTCCTGAGTCAGGGTAGAATATTTCTGAATAGCCTCTTTGATAACTGCAGTGTCCGAGAGCTTGAACAACGTCATTCGTACAATTTTCGACATGTTGGCGAGTAGGTGCGAGAACTCTCACTGGGTGATGGTGTGCGTTGTTAGGGAGTCGCCACAAATAGGGTTACTTCTGTTAAGGGAAAGCTTCGGAGCTTGTGAGGAGAGCCATACGTAGGTAGCGGGGACATTGTCTTCGGTCCCCCCTCCGTGGATGAAGCTCAGCGCTGGAGCGCCGTCTGAAGCTTTGTATGGCACCGCGTTGTCGCATGTATAAACATGACGATTACAGACGCTCACGGCTTACATGTCACGTCTGGCCCTACTGCATGTAGCAACCGAGGACAGTGTAACTGGCCAATTCTAGATTCCATCCAACACATCAAGGCGGGGACTCAGTGTTACAAGTTTGGTCTTGATGAAGAGGCCCAATTGCTGCAATCTATTCTCACACATGGAGACAGTACAAGATCATCAAGATGAGGTGATGTTGCCACAACTGCAGGCATACAGTGTACCATTGCCGATGCCGGAGGAGGGCCCGGATGCTCTGATTGTGCTCGGCTGTTCAACCTTGCACGGTTAGAGAGTGATTCCATGCCGTGCCGTCTACCTTGCAACGTCCGGACCTGAGACGCACGCAGCACGCTGAGGGGTCCATGGTTGAGGGTGCTGGGTAGGGCGCGGGATGTTGCGTGGAGTTGCACGACCTCGGAAGTAGCGAGGGTAGGGTCGAGTCCCTAGCTCGAGCATAGCATAGCATAGCACAGGTAGTCCAGTCCCGTCCAGCTTCATGCCCAATGGACCTGGCAACAGCTCCGGTTCACAGCGGGCAATGGCAATGAAGATGGGCGCATTGGATAGCGTGATAGCCACTTCATTTTCACGTCGCTCAAGCAGCCGTGGTTACGGCGGCAATGGAGACTGCTCTTGCCATGATTGTTGGAGTCTGAGCGCCTTTGAAAGAGGGGCAGTCGCGGTGCACTGACTGCTGCCTCACCGCCATTCTCAGTGCAGATTGCGCTGGTAGCCGTGCGTCATCCATCCCCAGATTTTCCCGCCCGTGCTACTGCCGTGTTGTGCAGAAACTCAAGTTGTCCACGACGAGGCTGCAAACGCTCTTGAGTGATTCGCCAATTGCAATGGGCGTCATCAGCTCAGCGCGTTCGGACTGCTCACCTGCGGAGAATTCCTGCGGTTCATGCTGTATGGACCCGCTTGAACCCACATCTCTAGCCCTCTTCACCCGAGTCTTGGTCTTGGACCGACGCCATAGCAAGGCCGCTTCTGCGTGGGCCTTGCACTTGGTCCTTCATGTACTGAGTCTGCAGTACGCTGCCGGCCTATCGCGTTTTTGTCTTCGTTTCGTGTACCATGACACTAATGCCCGGACCAGCCTATTGCGCAGCGATCGAGGGCAACATGCAGCCGCCCGCTGGGGACTGCTTCAGGCCATGCGAGCCGTGAGATGAGGAGCTTCAGCCACTGGCATTCTGCAGACACTGGCCGTGAACGCAATCAGCTCGGCTGCTGGGCGACTAGGGTCCTTTCCGAGCGAGCGAGCTGCACAACTCCAGATACTGGTACACATCAGGCGCTTCGTAGATTCGTTACATGCGACCTTCATCCTTGCAAACGTTCGTCGACAATTGTGGACTGCAACAGGCGCTCGAGCTATCGCTAGACTGTCTCCGCAGTAAACCGAATCATGGCGCAACCGCCGTTGATGTGCCTCTCCTTCTTCGGCTACAGTTGCATATCGCTCGACCTTCAAAGTCAAGCGTCGTTGACAACTCACCATGCGCCATGCCATGCAGGTGCATGAACGCCCGGGCGCAACGACGAAGTTCTGGTAGCACAACCCCAGCTGCCTTCCAACCCCTCGATTTCAGCAATCAATCGATCTTATTTGCCTCTTCTCGTCCTGCCCAGAGCGCCTGCTATTCCTGGTATGACGCTCTGCCAACTTCGGCTGCGATTCTCACGATAGCGTGTCAAGTTCCTCTCCACTCATTCCGCCTTCAGGCGCGACTTGCGCTGCCACGCTTGGGTAGCCCTGTCAAAATCCTTGGGATCCACATTTTCCTGCGCGTCTGCGCCTGGTCTCTGATCCCGTTCATCGACTTGCCCCTTCGTATCCCACTCGGATCTTCACCAATTGTTGCCAAGCTGCCCGACCTCACTCGGTCCTCAGTGGGTCTTTGCCGTGCTTAGCATGCTCTGCTCATGCAACACAGCATCATGCTACTGAGCTTACATGCTGAGGGAGTACAAACGCACCGTCACTGTACGTCGTTGTTTATGCTTCTGCATCAGGGTCTTTGGTATGTCGATCTGAAAGGTGCGCCTTGACGAACCATCGACCGCGCTAATGCTGCAGGACAGTGGCAATGGCGAATGATATTCCACTTGGCGGGTACCGGTGAAGCTTGTGCCTTTATGGTATGAGCCCTTTCACTAGAAATCTGGAACCCTAGTTTTTGTTGGCAAAAATGCGGCCAACGCATAGATAATATGGGCCTCTTTGTACAGAGCCGCAAGACCCGCATATCATGCGCTTCCAGACGTCCAATTGATGCCGCTCTTACTGGTTGGAGAACTCTGCATGATCCAAGATGCTCGCTGCACTCGGCTGCCGCAATTAATTACACGCCATCCCACACTAGACGGATACGTCCCTACCGTCCCATATACCCTCTGCACGCCATACCCTCCCGCTTTCTCCTATCTACAACGCATCGCTTCTCCCCCACCTTCAATACATCTGTCATTCTCTCGTCTCGACAACTGTCAACACCGTGTTGTACGACAGCAGCCACGACTACCTCTTTCAGTCGGACACAGAACAACGCTTGCCTACTCTCGTCAGAACCAACCTCAGTCTTTCCCTTCTTGAGCTACAAGCAATAGCGTTACTGCTTAGCATATCCACGACCTCTAAGAGCCAGGCACCATGTTCTATATCATGTATCTCACAGGTACGTATTCTACTTTACGGTATTCACGTGGCGGGGCATGGGCAGATTCAGAATTGCCATTCCGAAAGAGTTGGATCATGCATGATGCAGTACTGTGTCTATAATAGCATACCTTCGCCGATGTCCAGATCCATTGTCCGACCCACCAAAAGTTGGTGGGAACCTTATTCATGGCGCTACGTAGTCTCCGAACATTGAGCTGATTCCTGTCATAGGCCTCTGCCAAAGGAGACATTGGCCCGATCCTATGTTCCAGACTTACCGCTCCGGCTACGGCTGGGGATGCACAGTCCGTGTCAACAACCGGGAGTACTCGACGGATGTGGACTATGAAAGTGACGAGCTTGCCAAGAATGCCGCCGCCACTCGAGCGTACATGATCTGTCGCAACTTTTCCGTCAACGATGGCATGTTTCCTGGTCACCGACCAGGTCAGGGTGGCGTCGTTCAGGGTATGCCGGTTGCCATTGGTGCTGGTCGACGCAACACAGCGGTGTCCAACGATTACGAAACAGCCAGTAGCTCAAGCGGAGGAACCAGCCCGAGGAACAGCGACTATGGTCTCGATGCTCCAGGACGTCGCTCAAGCAAGTCGAGCACAAGTTCGACCAGTGCCTGCTACTGCGGTCGAGGAGCTGTGCGCATGTACGAGAGATGCAACGGCTGCTTGAGGGATGCTGGCTATCAATGCTAAGCCGGCATGCCTTTGGACAGAAGCCGCTTGAAAAAAAAGTTCTTGATGCCACCACGAGGGCACACGTGAGCAGGCTTCACAATTTGGTCCGACACAGCGTTTCATGGTCACGTGCTTGGACGTTATGGACCTCCGGATTTCCAGGTTGCTGAGCAATCATGATGACATGGCATTTGTTTTCCACGACTTTCCAACAATCTCTTTACCCAGATATATTGGGTATAGTGATGGACCTCTCGGCCCTTCTCTTTTCTTGGATCCCGTCACGGCCTAACACGACTTTCGGCGATATTCTTTTCTTACTCGGCGGCTGCATAGCGACGGCATTGCGCATCAAAGCGATTAGCGACTTCATCATCATTATCACGGGTCGGCTGTCTTATTTATCCTCATTGGGTCGGCTGTTTCATGTTTACAAATTGCGGAAAAGTTTCTCTGTTCTCTATGTGACGAGGACAACTTTAAGATATATGACGTACAAAAGAAGAAAAAGACCACGACTACAAGCCTCACGGCTTAACGAATACCATTACGATTACGACATTTTCATAGACCGAATTAAGTTCATTCTGACGAATTACCATTACTGTTACCGCGATGCTCGAACAAATTGTGCTTTGCAAAAACGTGTTTGATCAGTCCCGCCTGTGAACATTACAATACCATGTATCTTCTCCATCCTCACGATCCTTCTGCCTCTTACATACCATACCCTTCTGAGTTCGCCCAGAGCATCGGATTTTAGGATTCTTCCGCCCCTTCTTCGCTGGTCCTGCTGGCTCAGCAGCATCCTCCGCCCTTCTCTTCGCTGGCCGGCCCCTTCCACTTGAGCCTGCTGCTGGTGCAGGCGGTGCGACTGGTGCGACCGGTGCGTCTCCTGGAGCTGCAGCATCATCGCCCGGCAAGGCTGCTGGCTCTATGGGCACAACCTCAATAACTGCAACAGGGACATGTACTGCGTTTGGAGGTGGCGGTCCTGGAGGCGACGGTCCTCTAGGCGGCGATCCACCGTACGAAGTAGCCACCTCTGTGGATGAGTCCGAATCAATGGGTGAGCCCAAATCAATGGCCCTTGAATTCTGGGGTGATCGTGCTGGAGGAGGCGATCCACCGTGCGAAGTAGCGACCTCTGTAGGCGAGCCCTCAGGGACTGCCCTCGGTTCATATGCAGGCGCCAGCCGTTCTTCAAGGCGTCTGGAGCGATGGTCCCACACGTACTCCTCCTCGATTGCTTCCGGATCCAATGTTGCGAGGCGCGTTATATATCGCATTCTGATGCTGTCTTCCTCCGACTCATACTCACCGTTTCCCCTCGGGAAGAGGGGGAAGTGGCGATTCTCTTCTTCATCAAAGTAAAGCCCATCCAATCCATCCAAGAATCCACGGAGATTGCGCAAATCCCATACACGGTCGGGGAAATGTGCAGCGAGTTCCTCCAGCGTAAAGCCATTGGTCAAGTAGGCGTCGTTCTCGTCCACAACCTCCATTATCTCTACGTCGTTTGGCCCATCGGTCAACATAGGGATCCAACGGTGCGTCGTCACATCCCGGGCTCCCACTTCCTCAAGAGCCGCTTCGATTATCTCCATGTTCTCGGCAGAGGGGAAAAACTGTTCCGCCACCACCATATACTCTGTGATCGAATCGTTCTCTGCCCAAAGCCGTTCCATGACGTCCAACACATCCTCTCTTGTCGGGTCAGGTAAGCGATGATACCTCCTCTCCGCAGGCTGGAGCCGGCCCGTAACCGCGACAGGGAAGGGGCCCTCCGGTTCTCGAATTCTAGCAAAGCGCCGGATACGATGCACCAGCATACGCATACTATGCGCGTGCGGGAAAAGATGGTGGATCTCCGCAAGAGTGGCTCCGTTGTCCCTCACATAGTCTCTGTCGAAGAAAGCCGACAATTCATCGAATGTTGGCTGGCGTTCATTATAACGTTGCCATCTGTCCGAAGTCTGGCCGACGTACTCATGCCAGACCAAATACCGTATGAAGAGGTTAAGCATAAGGCTCTCCATGTCACCTCCGAACGCGTCCTCGAAATCTTCACGGGTGTAGATGAGATAACGCTCCCAGTCATCGTCGCCCATGTTGGCGACAGTATCGCAAGCATCGGCCCATAGCGGCCTGTCGTAATCGTCCGTCGGAAATTCACCGTTGCTCTTGACGAACAGTGTACGAGGGTCAGGGGGGGTAGGATACCTCCCCCTCGGCGTCATGTCAACCTCCCATGCTACCATCCTTTGCTCGATTGCAGCATCGGTAATCAGGTCTCTGAGACCTTGGTTTAGGTGCCAGAAGTATTCATTGGTAATTTGCATCGTATCCACCGCTGCTGCATAGTGAGCTGGGGCCTGGGCGGGTTCTGGAAGCCTCACCCAGAATCTAAGAGTGTTTGGAATGCTGTCATCCATGAGATCTTCGTAAGGTGATGTAGTCCATTCCGGGAACCTAATATGCGGTGAGGGGATATCAATGTGCAGCGCGTCTGGGAGCTCGTTGGGGAAAGTCAACGGGTTGCTAGTCTGCAGGTCGGCCAAGGTGGGCCTTTCCACGCGGAAAGCTACACTAGGATCCATTGTAATGAGATGTGGTCTGATCTGTGCTTTGATTTATTTCGTCGTGCTAATTGGTAAAGCTCGAGTCTGAATGTATGCTTGTAGTCGGTTTGAATCAAACGATGATAGTAGCGATGTATAGACTCATATACAGAAAAAGCTGTTGCTAAACAATGGTCTCTATTCCCTTCTCACCTCATTGTAACTGCACAAACGGCATTGAATCCGACTCCCATTGACATTGTGTTATTCCCATACTGCAGCCAGAGAAGAACATCGTTGAACAGTCTTATTGTTGAAAGTTGAAAGGCAATCTAAAGACAAAGCCATATTCACCGTGAAAGAGAACAATGCCGTGAAAATTTAAACCAATCAGCGCTCGGTCAGCAAGTTGCTTGCTCTGAGTCGACCTCTGAGGTGGCGACAATCTCATTGTCCTCCTTTGTCTCGGCACTTGCCTGCTCAAGTACCTTCAGTCGTCCACTACCAATATCGTATATAAGACCATGCAGCGTGAGGCCTCGTTCCACGGTCGCACTTTTCACCGCAGGATGCTGCTCGAGCACATCGATCGAGCGGTGAACATTGAGCTCAGCAAGGCGTGAGGCGCGCACATCCTCATCGAGCGCAGCCAGCTCGACCTGGTGCTTTCGACGCAACCTGGTAATCTCCGTTAACGTTCTCCCTTCAATTCAGCAAGAAACTTTTAGAACTTACTCGCGCAGCGGCTGTAGCCACTTATTGAGTGTCTCGCCCAAATCTGCGTCTGTCAGGCTTGCAATTGCGCCCCCGCACTTTGTGTGTCCGCAAACCACGATTTTTTCCACCTTGAGATACTTCACAGCATACTCCACAACGCTTGCAGCGTTTTTTTCGTCTGCGTGGATTGTGTTCGCGATGTTGCGGTGCACGAAGATGTCGCCGGGCTTACAATGGCATACCGTGGTCTCGGGGACGCGACTGTCTGCGCAACCCACCCAAAGAACCTGCGGCGATTGACCCTGCAACAGAGTCGTGAACGCTTCTGGATCTCTGGCTATCGTTTCGTTAACGTAGTATGCATTGCCCGTTACAAGGCGCTTCAGGGAATCTACCTTGTTGTAAGCTTTGCAGAACTGTAATTTGCAGCATAATATCGTAGGGTAGGAACGAATTTGTTCTGAGAATCCTGTGAAAGCCTTCCAAAGATTGTTGGATGGTGGAGTACACGAAATTGAGAGAATCTTGCTCACCCTCTACAACTGTCATTTCGATACTGCGAAGCGTTGCTTCACTGGGTTTTTACACGTTGCGAGCACCACGTTGGTTTGATCAAGACGAGACTGATGGCCATTACTGAGAGTCCTAGTCGTGCCATTTGTATAATTGATGGTAGCACCCGCGGAGCATATATATGGACTTCACGGCATGAAGCTACCATGTGTAACGACCGGGTGAGACTTGTCTTAGGCAAGAATTTTCTATTGAGCAAAGATAGAGGGAAGCAGTCATTTTCAAGGACCCGTGTTCGGCTGAGCAGTTCGTGTCGTTCCAAGCACCAGAGTCCGGAGTCACTACGCAACTCCCATGCCTGCAAACACCAATGCGGCGACGTTCATGACTACAATGACACCCCAAATGATGACTGCAAGTGCTGTCGTAATCCAGTGGTTTCGCATCTGCACGTAAGCATCAGTCGTATCAGTCTCTTCTGGCTGAGATTGTGTTGCGCTTTCGTGAGGTCGCACGGCGACCCTCATATACTGTGCACGGCACGTGAACCAAATAAGCGGCGCGCTTACAAAAGGAAGTATGACGCTAAGTGCAAATTGGCTGCCGTTTAAAGCTTTGCTGAGTCCTTCTTGTTCAACGGAACCGGCGATAATGATAGACGGCGTGATACTTATTGATCGTGTCATGAGCCTCCGGAGCCATGGCTTCATCGTCCAGTTCAGCTGACCTTCAGAGACCATCTGCCCGGCGATAGTGCACACGATTCCAGCTGACGTTCCCGAGAGAAGTAAGGCGAGTGCAAACAGAGTGCCAGCAACGGGTGCGATTGACTGCGATAGCAAGTTGTGGATCGAGAACAAGTCTGCATCCGTTGCTTCCGGTTGACCGTAGAGTGACGAGCCGGCGACAATGAGTATAGCCGAGTTGACGAACAGCGCGAAAGTGAAGAGTGATATTGCAAGCTCAGCAATACTGTATGACATGCAGTGCTTGATGGCAGCAAGAGAAGGTTTGTACTTTAGCTCTTCAGAAACAGAGTCGGCATCAGAATTGCGGAGAGAAGTTGAGCTGTGTTGTTCGTCGTACTCGCGTAGACGTGGCTGAACAATGCCACTGCCGAGATAGAGACTGTGCGGCATGACTGTAGCGCCTAATATACCGCATGCTTGATAAAGTCTGCGTGAAATCAATACCAACGCAGCACGGATATAGAAATGACCTACGCTTGGGACTTTACTAGAGTCGAAGATGGCACGTAGCCGTGGAAGGCTTCTCCCACAGAGGCATGTATCTTGCTAAGCTCAAAGCAGAAACAGATGACCACACCCATGACGAGTAGCGCAACGAAGAATTCAAACCCACGTAAAGCTCGCATAGTGCCAGATGGGGAATAGAAGAGAAGAATGATTAGGACGTCCACGATCGACAATGCACACCCAGCGACAAGCGGGACTTTGATAAGGATATTTAAAGCAATGGCGGTACCAATGACCTAAACTTGTAAGCTTGTGTATACCAACCATCAGTATGGTCTCACCTCTGCGATGTCGGTCGCAATGATGGCTGATTCCGCAAAGAAGTAAAGCATGTAATTTAACCATGGCGGGAGATGTGCCTTGCAGTTTTGGGCAAGGTTCAAGCCAGTCACAGTGCCTAATTTGATGCACAGACTCTGTAGGAAGATCGCGAAGATATTGGACATGAGTACAATGAACAGTAATTTGAACTGGAAGGATGCGCCAGCAGCAACATCCGTAGCGTAGTTTCCTCGATCAGTCAGCCTTGACATACTTTCAGCCAGCAGTCGCGTGTAAAGCTTACCTGGGTCGATGTACGCAACAGCTACCATGAAACCAGGACCGACAAACTTGAAGTATTTTCGAACGATCTCAATAGCACCTCCGAAGATGCCTCCAGAAGGTTTTGGGTAACTCACATTCTGACGATCGCTCGACATATCAGATTGACGGACAGCTGCTGCGAAGGAGTCCACCGGCTTCTTGACTGCATCGCTTCTCTTGCGCAAGCCATCATGCACTCCAGACTGTGTGTCTGTGTCTGCTTCGTCCGCCTGCCGATGGTGTATTGCTATGTCATCATCAGCGTCGTGGGGCGCTATCCGATGATCATCTCGAGCTCTTGTGTTCATCATGTATCCAAGATCCGCTCTTGTGGTTGAATCTGCATTAAGGTCATTGGGGCTCTGGTTGTACCCATCCGGAATTTCCGGTTCCGTGCGCGAAGGACAGTTCATCCTGAGATCGCAAACAATGGGCGGACACGCGACACCTGCAACGTCAAACGCGCACTGAACTTAACGACAGCGACTGAGGTGTTGAGATAGTATTGTGAGTGACGTGTGCATATCCGAGACTTTAGATGATGCTAATCAAATTGCTGTGGGGTAATAGCGTCCTAGTGTACGGCTTTGCTGTTGCCGGATTTGTCAAGGGCGAGCACAAAAGCTCGCGGCTTCTCCCGAAGCGGCGTCGTAAGCAGCGTCGTAGTAGGCACAGAACATGTTGACTGCTAGGCACTTCGGACGCACAAGTATGTGTCCTCTCTTCTGACATTGGGGGATAAAGACTTTGATGTGGTGTGATCCATTCGACAACGGGGCGAGGCCAAGCTTCAGCCGAGGAAAGCTTGTTCCGCAGGCCCGCTCCGCTTCTTGCATTAGGACCCATCGATTGTAGAAAAGTACTCCACACATTTCACGCTTCTCGAACAACCTCATATCTCCTTTTGATGCGCATATCTCCAGCATGGGTTTGATCTCTACAACATGAGCGACCTCAATTAGGTTGTCTTTGGGTTGTGAGTCGATGCTGGGTAGCTACGTATAGTGCGCATGAAGTATACTTGCGTCTCTGACAGCTGCAGTGAGCGAATGTGCTCGGATCACCGAGGATGTGTTGGCTGTGTTTCGCAACGACCAGCTCGTGGTATAGTGCCCAAATTATAGTAAGAAGGCTGCACTGCACAAGTTGGCACGAGGACAAGGATTCATGACTGCGGCTTAAGCAGCCGCCACTTAGCAGACGCCACAAGAGTCGACCTACGAGATCGTTCATTTTTCAAGGTTCTCTGTCAGCACACGTGACGAAAACTGCAAGGCAACCACTTGCTTTGCCTTGCCGATCGTTGTGTTCAACCCACAAACGACTGTGGGCTCAGCTCGGTCCAATCTAGAACTATCCCTGAGGTCGCCTGACGCACGTTGGCTGACGGAAAGATGGAAAAGCAAGCATCGGAGCAAGCAGTCAGGGTTAAGCGAAAACAGGACGGTAGGCGACAGCCCTGTTGAACACGATACTTTGGCAGCTCGGTTTGTAAATAGGTAAGAAGACAAGTCGGAAATGAGGTGACGAGTAAATTTCGTTTTCATGTAGAAGAAAAGCAGAACTCACAAGCTGCTCTGCAGAAGTGCTTTGTACATCTTCTCTAAGGAACGCGCTCCGCGGAATCCCAGCCTAATGCTTCAGTGAAGCCACGGGCGCAATGGCGCTGTTCGAGACTCTCAGCTTGAAGCATTACAATACAAAGCTCGCAATACGGCCGCTCAGTCTTGCCTTTAGCTTGTGCTCCGGTCGTCAGAAGCTCTTGTCCGATCTTCTTACGCGTACTGTCAACATTGAATAGCGCCATGAGTGTACCTCTTCATACCATTACTCAAGCCTCAGGCCTCAGGCGTGCACGTACTTACGAGCCGGTCTATAGAGCTCTCAGCGCGGCAGATGAATATCCCGTCGGGTGCTCAGCATTCCTAAGCTCCATTCACGATGCCCGTTACTACCAGGGAATACTCTCAAACTCCCGCAACTTCTCTTCTGAGTCGAAATGTGACCTTTTGCATGTTCAGGATGGAAGCGTAGAGTGGAGGAGTAGCCTTCGAGACGACGATTTGATCCGTTACCTTCAAGTGAGTTGCCGATGTCGAGTTGTATCATTTGCTGACGCACCTGTCAGGAACCAGCGCAAGGTCGCAAGCCCGTGTTCCGCGTGATGTGAGTTGCTCCTGTGCTAAGTCAACTTTACTTATAGGTTTGTACAGATTTGGCGAGATCGAACATCTTATCGGTACAAGCTTTGGATGTCAACTTTCGTTCAGTAAGACGACTGTGCTCGCCCTGTTGAATCACATTCAGATCTCACCTCAATATCTGAGTCTGCTCTTGGGCGAGCCCGACTATTGGGCGCCCGGGGATTTTGCTTCCACTGACGAGCAAGGCAAGCTACACCGTATCGGTAAGCTTGCATTCGATCATTTGCCAAACTTTAATTAGCTAAAACTTGTACAGAGTTCTTTGCTCAACAGCCGCGGTGGAACATACACAAGAGAGAAACACCTTGGAGTATCTACATGTCACACAGCCTTTTAGAACAGATTACTACTTATGTTGTTGTTTGCAGTCACGAACAAGCCAGTAACGTGAGAGTCAAGGAACGCTTAGCGGATATCTTTCGGTCATGGGCTAGTGGTCCTCACATGGATATTGCTCGAATGCCGGATCCGTTTGAGCTTCATGTTATCATCACGCACGAAGCTCTCATGGAAGCCAAAGCAGTCATTACTGACCTGCGCGGAAAGCTGTACGATGCCCTTGATATGGTCGATACATACTCCAAGCAGCCAGCCAGCCACAGGTCTAGAGCTACACTCGAAAGTCTTACTCTGCAACTTCACGTTGTCTCGCAAGATACAGATTCGGTAGCGGCAAGTGCAGATATGGCCGGGATGATAGTAAGACGCATAGCGGAAGCGCACAAAAGGTATGCAGAGAGCGATTTCAAGACCGACAAGAAGGACATACAGACTAAGACAATCGACGCCGTCAAGTATCTGGAGGCTTCTATCGAGTCACAAAAGAGATGGCTGGGGAGCTACAAGTCGCGAAAAGACATTGCCATGAATCTGGTACATAATAGGATCAACAGGCGATACTGAATCCCGCTAACAGAGTACAGGTCTTCAACCTTGTCACCCAGCAAGATGCTGCCACAAGTACAACGATTGCGAGAGAAGCAAAAGCTGATGGGACTTCTGTCAAGATCATTGCAGCATTGACTATGGTATTTCTGCCTGGGACGTTTCTGTCTTCTGTCTTTGGCATGGCTTCTCTTTCTAGTGCTCGTTGGTGGTTATACATTGCTCTGACGCTCCCGTTAACGCTAGTCGTACTGCTCGTATGGTGGATCTGGCTGAGATGGTCCAGAGCAGGTAACGATCTTCCATCATTCGCAAGACGCGATTTAAGCAAGACTGTTTGAAGCACGCAGATACAATATAGAGGAGTATGTTCGACTTATATCTTACAGCACTTTGCCAACTCTTTTGGAGAATTCAATGATATCAATCGAAATTTTGACGCATTCAGCTGGATTGTAGCCATCATAGAGAGCTGAGCATATATGCAGAATACAATGACTAGAGTTGGAGTCTTCCTATCCTGATCCCTTTCCTGCTTTTTGCCAAGTGTCTCGTCGAAGCTGGAAAGGGGTTCATTTCTAGCCTTGTAACATTACTTCCTGTCTTCCCCCTCGTCCAGCCCAAAGACTCTCTCCAAGAAATTCTTCTGCGCCTTGATCATCGCTTGCGACACAGGTATCTCTGGCTCGAACATAGCGGCACCGTGGTACACGCCAGGCCATACATGCAATTCGGCTCGTCCGCCGTCCCTCCAAATCCTGCTCGCAAAGGCCACTGCCTGGTCTCTCATAGTCTCGCATTCGCCGATATCAATAAACGTCAGCGGTAGATCTGCTAAGCTCTCTGCACGACCAGCAATCCTCACACCATCAGGATCGCTCCTATCTCCGTCTCCAAGGACCAAATCCCACACCTTGTTTTCCATCCATCCGGGCCAGGGAGTGTCGTGCCAGAACTGTTTTGGAGAAGCATGGTCCGCTTGCCGATCGTCCAACATAGGCATATGTAGCACCAATGCCGCACATTTAGGGCCGGCTAATTTTCTACTCAAGAGCGCTGCGCTGGCACTCACTGCTGCTCCACCACTGACACCGTAGAGAACGATCTTCTTTGGATCAATGCCAAGTTCTTTCGCATGAGTGAACAGGTACACCAGTCCAGCGTAAACATCGTACGCGCCTGCAGGTGCAGGATGCTCAGGCACAAGTCTGTATTCTATGCTAGCAAAGACGACATTGCCTTCCGGAGAAACGTTCGCCATAGGACAGTCGAGAGCGAAATATCGGTCTCCCGCTGCTTGAGCGCCGCCGTGAACGTGATACACGAGAGGACGTCCCATGGGCCAAGTACGGCCAGTTTCTGAGCGGGGCTGGTAGAATGCCAGGTCAACGGTGGCATCACTCAAACCCGGTATGCCTGGAATCTCGATATTGCTGTGCTCGTACTGCGGATGCTTCTTTGCGATACCCTCTGGGCCCGCATTTATCGCCTGTATCTCCTGGCGAGTGGCATGTAAGTCGAGGACTTTATCTGGGTTGGGGTGTCCAGCGGCGTTCTTGAAGCCTGGGTCGAAAGGAGGACGCCTGTTTTCGTTGACCATGATGAAGTCGTAAGGGTGTTCGCAAGGTGTTTCGAGATTTACAGTATTTATGTAAACTATAAGAGGGAAACTTTGCGAAGTCGCTCACCGCTTCTTATATACTTGTACAGCACGTTGTCGGCACGAGCAAAGCACTTGGCACTCCTGAAGGATTCAGCGATCAAAAAGCAAATACTGAAAACGACCAGCCAGGTGTGCAGTCACCTTGAAGAGCTTTTCGTCCAGCTGTGCTGCGCCAATCGGAACTGAAGCTATCCGATCAGCACAATTATCTACATTGTGTGATGTATCTCGTCAGAGCTGACAAGGTGCTGTAATAGTCACCAGATACCAGCTCAGAGCACCGCGCATGGTAAAATATGTCGCGCCAATGTGCTTTAGCTGTTTACGATCACCATAAGTCTGCAGTCTTCCCCGCGAAGGATCACACTTGGAAATGTATGCGGGGTTCAGCCGGCAAGACTTGGAACCAAGAGACTAGGCCATGCTGGGTAAACGTGTGCTGCACGTCGTTAATGATTATTGAATGCAACAGAAGTGTTGACCATGCGCCTAGAG
The DNA here is from genome assembly GCA_011058905.1 of Curvularia kusanoi. Lineage (NCBI taxonomy): Eukaryota > Fungi > Ascomycota > Dothideomycetes > Pleosporales > Pleosporaceae > Curvularia > Curvularia kusanoi. The sequence goes on along the minus strand of SWKU01000005.1, from coordinate 112,012 downwards.
AGCGCCAAGATACCGTTCTACCCGGAGGAGTAAGCAGAGCACAAAGGCACGCAGATGCCGTAGCCTGCACAAGTCAAATTTGGCTGGAGGAAGACTACTGCGAAGACACTTCAAAAGAATACAGTGAATGTAATGGACAGCCTATAATATTGGTTTGATATGCAGCTATTCACATAGCTATTAAGAATTTATACAACTTGAAGGCCGGCTTTTACGGCGGGCAAGATATGCTCAGCGCTTGAGCGAAGAATATGTCTACCTCTAAGATCAGAATAAGGAAATGCACAATGCATCGCGCAACATTTGAACAACTGTAACATAACGCCATGAACGCATAAATAGACTATAGGTGATGAGAGGAATAATTTACACCTTCTCGGTAGGAACGCCCGGCACCGAAGTTGAAGGCCCACGCTCCGCAGTCGTGGAGGTGGCGTTGTTGACAGCCTTCTCGTTGTCAGCGTGGCTGCCTGTACGGCTAGACTCCTGAACGGCGCCCTTTGGAGCGGCGGTCTCCTTCTTGTCGGCCTTCTCTTTCTTGTTCTTGGGCATGCGAATAAGCCAGTAGAGTGCAAGGGCGGCGAAAATGTTGAAGATGACGTAGACCCATAGAATGCCAAAGTTGCGCCAAACGTCATCGTAGTTGGATGAGAGCTGGGCAAGGAACTTGTCGGTACTCTCGACGGCACAGTAGCTGCACTCCGAGGTTGCGGAGGTGTTTGTGAGGTAGCCGCCTGCTCCTTTGATGTATTCCGACATGTAGTCTCCGCAAGTAGAGCCCTGAGGAGGATCGAACTTGACGAACTCGTTCGCGGCGCAGTGCACTGTGCTCCTTGCGAGACCCGTTGCGAGCAAACCTGACACCAGATATGTGAAAGGCGAGACGCGGTACATGAAAATCCAAAAGCGGGGGAATGTAGCGGGGGTAGCGAGAACACCACAGAAGACCAGGCAGAGCGAGAACATCAAGTTGGCAAGGTTGCCACCTGTTTCAGCGGAGTCGAGACCGGCGATGACCATATGTGTGAAGGTTGAGGTGAAGAGCAAGAACATCCATGTAAACAAGAAAAGTTGGAATCCGCGATAAGCAACCTCATCAGTAGGCTGGGCGTTGCGGTATAGACCAATGGGGTAGTACCAGCAGAAGAAGATGAGGACAGCCATGAGAGAGTTCCAAGGCAGTTCGACGATGATGTTGGAAAGCATGAAAGCCTTCCATGAGTATGTCTTGCTAGGTCGCTCGCGAACTTCGTATAGAGAACGCTGGGTGACAAAGTGAGGCATGATCTGCTGGACAAGCTGACCGAAGATAGTCATCAACATGAAGATACCAAACATTTGGTTTTGGAGTCCTTGCTGAGTATTGGGCATCATGTAGAGCGAAAATCCGATGAAAAGACCAGAGGACACACAGAGAAGAGTCTTGGAGTAGATGTAGGCTGGACTGCGCCAGTACTGCTGAAAGACACGTACGAGAGTCTCACGGAATTGCTCGGCAAAAGGAGCAGCAAACTCGCGGTAGGCAGCCTTGTCATCCCGTTTCTGGGCAGAAACGGTGCGTTCAAGACGGTTTTGTTGCGAGCGTTCCAACTTGAGCTCTTCGAGGTGTCGTTGGACCTCAGCGTACTCGGGAGAGTCGCGCCACGTCTGATGCCAATCGATGTCAGTGTGTGATCCAGGAGCAGCGCCGATGACCTCGAGCATCCATTCGGCAGGATTGGCCTCGGGGGGACACGGGTGACCTCCGTTGCGGACGAAGTAGTCTACCAGAACCTTGGAACCACGGCCCACATCACCGTAGTAAACTGTACGACCACCCTTGGCAAGGAAGAGGAGGCGATCAAATCGCTGGAAAAGCATGGCAGAAGGCTGATGAATGGTGCAGAGAATGGCCTGGCCGTTCTTCTTCAGCTTGTCCAGTAGATCGAGAATAGCCCATGAAGTTTGTGAATCCAGACCAGACGTAGGCTCATCCAAAAACAAGAGCAGGGCTGGCTTAGCGGCCAGCTCGACACCAATGGTCAGACGCTTGCGCTGCTCAACGTTGAGACCTTCGCCAGGTACACCAACGACAGCATCAGCGTACTCATCCATATCGAGAAGCTTGATGACTTCACTGACATAATCGATTTTCTCCTGACGAGGAACATGGGCAGGTTGACGGAGAAGAGCGGAGAAGGTGAGAGCCTCACGGACGGTCGAGGTGGCCAAGTGCAGATCCTGTTGCTGAGCGTAGCCAGTCTTGCGCTGGAAAGACTGGTCACGCGGAACGCCGTCAACCAACATCTCACCAGTGATAACACCCATGGTGGTACGAGTAGCCAGAACGTCCAGCAAAGTGGTCTTGCCTGCACCGGAAACGCCCATAAGCGCCGTCAATGTACCAGGCTTGACCCATCCGTCTACGTGGTCCAGAATGCGACGAGGTTCGCCCTTGATCTTGATATCATAGCAGACATCTTTCCATTGAAAAATAGCAGTTTGGCGCTCGATGATGGCAATGTTGTCATTACTATCAGCGTAGCCAGCGGGGCGGCCAGTGTCGTTATTCTCGAGATCGTCGGTGGACCTGGACTTGGGGACCTTGTGACCACGACGGAAGACGAGGACTTCGCCCTTGGACTTTGCGGAGGAGATGAATTCGGTCGCAGTGAGATAAACTGTCATGAGTCCAATCATGAAAACCCAAAGGAGACCGAAGTTGCGCCATTTGTGCGAGCGCTGGTACTCATACGCCGAGTTGATGTATACGGCACCATCAACGTAGGGCTGACCAGCAACGGAACCAACTGATGAACAGGCATGGTTTATTGAGTCCGCAGGCATGTTGTAGGTAGGTCCTTGGGGGACGAAGATATTGCACTCGTACTGCCGACCGACGAACTCGTTGACCATAAGTGCTTCGAAACCATAGCTGACAGGGTTGATATAACGAATCCATTTCGACCAACCCAGCATGTAATTGGGAGGGATGGCGAAACCGGTGTAAATTACAAGACCCAGAATGAGGATGGCAGCGGGGGCCAAAGCTTGGACAAGAGACTTAGACAGTGAGGCAATCGAACGGAAGAACATCGACATGACCAGCGTAAGAGTGAACGAGATCAGGACGAAGAAGAAGAAGTTGCCTGGCTCTCGACGCAGGTTCGTCATGAAGTAGAGGACCAGATTGAATGTGATGGCGTTTGCAATCTTGTAAGGCATGTCAGTCAACATACTCGCGAAGGCTTCGGCGGATGGGTGGTAGAGAGCGTATCGTGAGTGTTTCTCGACAATGGGACGCTGGGCGTAAAGAGTGAGGATTTCAAGAGCGGAGCCGAACGCATTCATGAGAATGGCGAAGAAGAGCAGTGCAGATCGCTGATAGAAGGAGCTGGTGGTAGGCTGGAGGTTGAAGAACACAGACGAGATGATCAAGGCCATGATGGAGTTAGCAATCAGCTGAGTAAGGGTGATACTCGGATCAGCCTTCAGACGGACAAAGCCACGCCACAAGCAGAGTTTGACCTGCTGAACGTAGGAGAGAGTGTAGGGAGACTTTGCGCGCTGGCCCTTGGCTTGCTGCAGCTTGCGAGATTCAGCGAATTTCTGGGCCTGCTCACCGCCGACAGGGTACTTCTGCTCGTAAGCATTGATGTCGTTTAAGAGTGCCGCACGCTCAGGGGATTCCAGCCAACGCTGGTGGAACTCGTCGGGTGTGCGGGGAACGCGTCCTTCAAATCCCTTTGCGACGATGCGCTCCAGAGGGGATGTCATGGAAGTGAGGAAATCGGCATCAGTCTGACGGTCAGGGCAAACAAAGCCCATGTTGACAAAGAACGCCTTTGCCTCGGTGGTCCTGCCGAAGAAGATCTGGCGGCCCTCGTACAGAACGAGAGCCTTGTCGAACAAATCATAGGCAGCCTGAGGAGCCTGGTAAATGGCAACGCAGGCAGTGGTTCCGTTGATCTCGGTCTCCATGCGTAGAGTCTTGCAAAATTCGATGGCGTTGGCAGAATCAAGGCCTCGAGTTGAGTTATCCCAGGCTTGCAGCGGTGCACGACTAAGGGAGGCCTCGGCGATGGTGACACGCTTGCGCTCGCCACCAGAGACACCGCGGATGAAATCGTTTCCAACACGGGTGTTGATGGTGTGTGAGATGCCATACATAGCCATGATGACATCGCGCTGGTGCTTAGCGTACTCATCCGCGCTGACACCACCAGGAATATTGCGAGGACGACGGGCGAGCGCGGCGAAGTAGAGGGTCTCGCCGACAGTCATGGCAGGGAAATGAACGTCGACTTCGGCGGTGTAGATAGCCTCACCACGGTAGTTCTTCTGCATGAGCTCAGGGCTGACACCTGATTGTTCAAGTTAGCAGATAGTTATAGTTCGGAATCGCTGAACGTACCCTGATAGTTAAGCTTAGATTTCTCATCTACAAAGAAGCCGTGAGTCTCTCCAGTGATAGTCTTCAGGAACGTCGAGCATCCAGAGCCGGGGGGTCCGAGTACCACTAACATTTCACCAGCCTCAACAAGTCCGTCGCAGCCTCGCAAGATGTTGATTTTACGGCCTTTGTCGCCCTTAAGCTTCTTGAACAGAGCCGGTCCCTCAAGCCAGATATTACCAACACTCTTCTGGTAATCGGTGTCGGCGCCAAATCCGTGAACATTAAGATCTTTGAAAGAGATACCGGCTTGTCTGGGAGGAGCGGCGGTTTCATCCGAAAGCTGGAGGTTCATCATAGCCTTGGTCCATGCACGGGCATTGAAGTTCTCGCCGCTAGGGTCCAGAGATGAGCCAGGTGCAGCCTGGAATGGGTTCTGGTGGTGCGAAGCGGATTGGTGACTCTGGGTAGTCAAACGTCTTGCAAGCTGTTGGACCTCATGTTCTCGTCGAGCAGTCTCCTGAGCATCGTCCTCTGTATTGTCAGGGATCTCCTTCTCGACAGAGCCGGTGGCCTGGTGATGGCTCCTGGGAGGCGAGTTCTGGGCAGCAATTGTAGATGCATCTGATGAGGTGTCCTGTTGGTTGTCCTCCTCATGGAAATGTGATTGCGATGGGCGGCGAGCCTGCATCTCTGGAGTAGGGGCCCCTCCAACTGCGGCCTCACGGTCGAAGTTGGAGGTGAAGTTGCCTACAAGAGACATTGTGATTGGGCAGACGCCACAAATATCCCTGGAATGCCCAGCTGTATTAAGGAAAGCGCAAAATGTATTTGGTCAGGTTTAGGAAAAAGAAATCGATGTATTAAAGAGTTCTAGGACCAGAAACCTGGAGATGGGATACCAACATTGAGCGGGCGGCGCTGGCTGATAAAAGGCAGCACACGCGCATAGTCAAGAAATGCGCCCAGCAGCAACAGAAGGGGTTTGGATCCACGGAAAACGGCTTGGCCTGATGCGCCCGGAGGCGGATGCTGCTCACGCCCGGGGCATTGGCCGCTCGCTTGCATCCTGGAATACGCTGCATACGGATCCGAGTGCGACCCGACCAATGAGAGTGCGCTTGGTGCGTAGTTCAAGATTTACAACGGAGCTCGTCCTTTTCGAGAAGGCCCGCCGTTGTGCTTCGCTGCTGCACGATGCGCATCTGGTGCGGCTCTGGTGCGGTGACGCAACACAGATAATTCCAGCGCTGCGGTCGTCGGGAGCATCTGAGCACACGTCCAAACAACTGTGTAAACAATTCAACGTAGAACTGATGTGACAGTTTGCTTGTCTCGCGACGCTGTCAGCGCAATACATGCCCAATACATCTGACCCACGCTCCTTTGCCGAAGAGGAAGTCGATTGGGCCAGCGCTACGAGCGCCGTAAGATTGCGCAAGACTCATCATGATGCTTACTGTCGCGACGGCCACTCAGGCAGCCGTCGGTATGTGACAGTCTGCCATTGAGGTGCAACAAATTCGGGCCTTTGCTATTCTTGCACCTCCTGCATCCCTATTTCACACGAATAATAGCAACTCCTGGCTCTTGTCGCAACGAACACCAAAGTCAAAATGAACGACCCTAGACCTCAAAAGTGGGGGCCTTAGTTTACCACGGACGAAAATCGCAGATGGCGAGACCAGGACGAAATCGCAAGAGTGGAGTCGGCTCGTCTTCCCTTTTCAACTGCGGTGCCTGTGCTTTCCCGCGTGGCTCGCCAAGCTCGACGGATCCATGGCACATCCGCCTGCCGGCCGCATCTTTTACTAGTGCTCTGATCAGCCTTATCACGTCGTAGAAGGCATACAAGAGTCTCCGGCGTCCCTGGCGGAGCTGGAGAAGATTACACGCAAACCATACGGGTATGACCGGAGCATGTCTGCCGACACACCGACGCGGATGGAAGATCTGTGAGAAGCTGCAGAATGTGATCTTGGCCCTTCTTCTTCTGGCTGAATGACAGGTGGTTGGCTGTTCCCGCTCCCGGCTTCATGGTGCGCGCTGTCTATCGAATTGTGACTGTGGCATAGCTGAAGTTGCCCAAATCTCACATGCTTAGGCTGAGTAAGATAGTAGCTCAAGCACACGTCGCCGTCGGTGCGGAGCTTCTTTGCGTGATCGAGACCCGGAGAGTTGCTCACCGGAAGATAACAGCACACGTCAGCCACTTGCTGCCGTCCCTGGGTTTTCGAGACCGAATTGAGACTGCAAGGAGGATCATCGGAAGTGATCCGGGAATTCAGGGAAAGAGGACTTGACATATACCGCCTCCTTGGTAGTGAGCACATCAACAGACTTCATCTTGCGTCCATGTTATCACCGTAATATTGGAAGAACTAGATATCTGGTATCTTTTTTAAGAGACCAAGACAGCAGAATGTAGCCCTCAAAACACTCAAGCTATCGTGAAAGCAGACAGAACATCACACAAGCCCTATCAACTCGCATGAGCTTGATTTTGCATCAGTGAACGTGCATTTTACAGTTTTTAACATAAGGTCAATCCCGTCACACTAGGCGAAAGGATCTTTGTCGATCTCAACGGGCTACTGCAAGCAAAGGCAGCTCTGCTTCTAACAAAGCTCATCAACTTGACCAAACGATTGCAGCCTGGGGGAAAGCATGGGCTGAAGCAGATTGGACTTTCGCCGAATGGTCAGACTGGTACGCCTTGAAGCAAGGGTAAGTAGAGTCAGAACCTGTAGAAGACTCATAGAAATTCTCATGTAATGGACACACGGGTTTTGGCACAACTTTACGCTGTTTTGCCTGCTGTCTCATGAGATTTGAGCATAATACACGATTCAGAAGGGCGATGTGACATTTACTGGAGCATCGGGAGCACGCTCACAACGCCATCTGAACGATACGCTCTCTATTGTCCATCAAATAGACCTCAAATCCTATCCATAATTGGTAGAGCGAATGCAAGAGCCATCCCATACGCCGCGAGTCAATTGTCCTGCGCTACCCGTACACGCTGTACACAAACCTTGTATCGGATATTCCTTAACACCGAAACATTGCGCGACGCCCTTCTAGCAGAGCCCCACTGAGTTTGTTGATCCTTCCACAGATTGCCGGGAGCCGGAAATCTCGCCCTCCGCCACTGCTCCGGCCCAATTCGACGACCGGGAAGTGAATACCAACCCCGATCGTCTGTTTGCGGGATTTGATCTGATCCAGTGCTGGTGCCACTATCGGAATAGTTGGCTTGAACGTTGGAGCAGACTTCATGCTGCAACCCCTCAGCCTAATAGGAGTCACCAAAAAATTGGCTGGCAAGAACAATATCCTTGTCACCATTCGCAAAATCCCAACCCACAATAGTTGGGTCCTGACTACAGCAGATGATCCTTCGCGCATCAAATTGCAATTTGAAAACACGGGAATTAGTGCCCTGATTAGCGAGCGGTACGCCAAGAGGGTGAGGATGATGGTGATGATGGGGACCGTGGTGGTGATGATGGGCTGCGGCATTTGTAGGTGCACCTGGCTGAGGTTGTTGTGCAGGGCCCGTAGCTGGACCAGCCTGATTAGCAGGACCAGCAACGGCATTGACATTCGCGGAGGCGGCGGAAGCAGCAGCAGTGGGTGGTCGCGGATTGCCGCCATTGGCAGTGTTATTACCGCCGGTGGTATGCATCGCCTGTGAAGCTGCGTGGAGCGCCTGCGCTTGCTGAGCTAGATTCTGTGCAGCTTGTGCCTGAGCTTGAGCTTGTTGTGCCAGTGCCTGGAAATTGTTCTGCTGCCCAGCTGCTTGATTTGTTTGCTGCTGTGCAGCAGTTGGATTGCCCTGAGGTCCCTGAGCAGGGGCTGGAGCAACAGGCCTTCTTGGCCGACCACCTGCGGCCCTGACGGCGTCATTTTGGTATAGAATTTTCGATTTCTCCCAGGCGCCATCAACCCCCTTCTTCCAAATGATAACAGTCTCGTCATAAGAACCCGAAACGATTCGGGCCCATTTACTGCCTCCGCCACCTGGTGGTAGCTTTGCACCATATGCAAAAATAGACCTCGGATCTCGGGAGCCAGCATTGCGAGCACGTCGTTGTTCCCTAGATAACCTTTGTTCGACCTGACCTCTGGTCTGTGCCTCAAAGAACTTGCGGTCCACAGCTCGTGCTTCGGCTTCCAGGTCTTCCTCGTTGCCAGGAAGATCTCCAAACTGAGCTTGCACCGTGCGTACAAGATTGCTATGCCCTTGCAGACAGGCCACCTCGGCCCCTGTAGCTCGGTCGAAGATTCGGACTGTTTCGTCGGAGCTACCGCTGACAATTCTTCGTCCGTCGAATTGAACGCAAGCGATACCTTTGCTGTGGCCTTGGAAAGTGCGAATGCACGCACCGGTCCGCACATCCCAGACTTTGACGCTCCTGTCCCCAGAAGCGGAAACAATCTGCCCGTCGAGAATTTGTATTGCATTGACGGCTGCACCATGTCCTTCCAAAGTCATGACTAGGTTATAAGGCCTTAATGGTGTAAAATGCAAGTGCTGGTTCTCGACATGATGCTGCATGTTGATGATGTACTCGGGGAAGCGGGCGCTGCTTTTCGTGGTTGATGAGGGATATGTCTCATCAGTAGGGAGCATTTCTTTGCGATTCCAAACTTTGATGGACTTGTCTTTCGAACAGGTCACAAGATATCGGTCGTCGAAACGCAGGTTCAGAACAGACTCTGAGTGTGCTTTCTCAATCTCTTTGATCATCTGTCCAGTAGAGAACTTCCACAGAATGACTCTGCAATCGCTACCTCCAGACACAACGAGATCGTGTTCAGGCCGCTCGTCGAATTGCAGACAGAGCACCGAGGCTGTATGGCCCAGCAATGGTTTGTGTATTAGGCGCTGTGTGTCAAGATTCCAGATCCTGATACTTCTGTCCCTGCTCCCACTTACAAGATATTTGCCCGAATACTGGATAGTATACACACATTCCGTATGAGCTTCGTTGGGGTGATTGGGATGAGGGAGTTGAAAATTCGAGTAACGGCCGGCGTCCCAATTTTCTTCTAGCCTCCTCTTTTGCTTATACAGGTATTGCCAGTTGATCTTGGGCTCTGGTCCTGGTAACAGGAGTGCTGGTTGTATACTTGGCGCGGCACTCCCTGTTGGGGAAAGTAGCCCATGTTGCATGGATGATTGTCGGGGCTCTTGTGTCTGAGTCGCTACAACGCCTTCCATGTGATCTTCTGTCCTGCTGGACGAGCCTTCATCAGCCTCGACAGCCCCGTGCTGCTCACCCCAGCTATTCTCTGCAGCCGGGCCATCACCAAACAGCTGACGCTCGCCTCGCACCCGCCGCTTGGATGAAGGCTTGTCCAGCTCCATGTCCTCTGCAGCCCTTGGGCGTGTCTTGCGCTCCTTCTCCCTGAAACCGGCCCGTCGCTGTCGTTCTGCCTCTTCAAATTCGCGCACCTGCGGAAAGTTGGAGTTCCAGCCTTCGAGACGGAAGAGCAGCTTCCACAGCGGACTGTCGGTGACGCGTATCCTCCATGCCCGTGATAGCGTCGAGGCGCGTAAGAGTGTCTCTGGCTCCAGGTACGACAGGATCTGGAAGGTGATCTCAGGCGGAAGGTACATGACAGGATCGAGATGCAGAAGTGGGTTGAGTTTCTCGATGATGCTGGCTATGGAGGAGGTCCGTAGCGACCGCAGGATGGCGTATGCGATTTCTTTACACTTTGTCAGCAGTGTGGCCTGGCAGTGCGCGCGCCCTTGACATACCGCTGCGCTGTTGCTCGTCTAGCCCCATGATCCAGTCGGGCAGGCTGAATTGCTGCATGTCCGGCTCCATGCCGCTGTCGCCAGCCCCCATGACCATGTCCGTCTCATTCTGGCTGCGCGTATCTTCCGAATAGCCCTCGTCGAATCTGCTGGCATTCATGACGGCGGCGGGGCGGAAGGGATGCGGCAGGTATGGCGAAGTCGAGAAGTTGGTGGGCGGGCCCCCGAGCGGGCTTGCCATTGCGGTGCTCGACGACTCTCTGCGGCGGCGATAATGTGCGAAGTACGGGCGAAACTGATTGCTTCGCGCAGCCTGGTGCGCGTCGAACCGTCACCGTGTGCGCAGTGTGGACTACAGGCGGCTCGCGAGGCTCCGGGGATATGGGCACCTAGCGGTCCAGGTGTATTGCGCGAACGAGGATGTAGAGGCTGGTAGGTAGACCGTAGACAATAGTGCCTGTGTGGTAGGGACGTTCGGTGGTCATCACCAGTGCCCGCGGTAAGACCCGCCGTCCGCCGCCTCACTCCCGAAGTGGAATGTGGCCAATAAGGTCACCACTTGACAGCGCAATTGACCCTACAGTCACCAACGGATACGCTATCCTCAAACGAGCCGTTATTCACTTCTTGCATGATGCCTGCGACTCCTATTTTCCTTCATGATCAGCGATCTTTTTCAGGCGAAGCATCAAGAGTTTCAGTACAGCACCTTGATAGACCGACGAGACATTTGACATTCATTAAGAGGCAATCATGGAAGCGCAAAGGCTTGACAGATCTAGCTAATCTTGTAGGCGTTGTACAAAACTATGCAATTGTTTGAACTAACTACATCATTCACAGCTGAAATCCTCTCATTGGGATGCATTTGCCGCATTTTGAGCCAAGTGTCTCATCAGAGCTAGCAAGGTGCTGTACTGCCTGTCTGTAGGAGTAGACCTATGGCCTTTACTGTTAAGCCGCACTATTAGCCAGTGCAAATATCCATTCCTCTTCGCTGAGACTGCCACATCTACACAGTGAGCTTCCGTCGTTTGTCAGCGCTCGGCAGCAGGGCCCACAAGGAGCATCTAGGATTCAAAGCTTGCACGTAGGCGCCAGCTGCCCCATCTGAACAACACAAACAAGGCTAGTCACGGGTACATGCATTGCTCCACGGTCATGTTACTTCAGAGCTCAGTGCAAACAGCCCGCACGAGGTTGCCTTGTTTGTTCCAGCGTGTGTAACCGTGTTTGTCGTGCAAACAGGCAGCGCCAGTCGCGACACTGATCACACTGTTAACCTGACTTCCTCAGTTCTGAGCATCAGAGTCTGCCCTAGTATTCCTACCCGAGCAGTCTTGTCAGGTCTCACCGAAGTACCAGAGCAGTGCTTAGCCAACCATCTTCTAAACATCACCTCAGCAACAGCAGTTGTGCTCTGCATCTATTTATTGCTTATCCAAGCGCCGCAAGTCACACGCCCAATGGAGCCTGTCACCTGGCTTTGACGTGCACTCACCGATCGCCAATACATGCGACGCCTATGGGTGTGATGGGTTTGGGCGCGTACAGCTTCATTGTCTACCAGCCGAGGTGACATGGAGCAGTACACTGCTCGGGTAGGCGAACAGACAATGCGCACTTGACTGGTGAGCTACAACCCGGAGATGGGTCCTCAATGACTGTATCGTTCGGCTTTGACTCCACTCCACGCATAAGGCACGCTACATGCATAGAGCGAGAGGTACTTTTTCTTCGCGAACCCGACTTTGCGCGAAGCAAGCTGGAAGAGCACCTACATGTGGGCAAGTTGCGGAGAGCGCGAATGCTCCGACGGGCGGGATGCAGATCACTCCCAGAGTAGGGACCATTGCCGGCAGTAAAAACCGCTGGAGCACAGGCGGCGAGACGGTGGACGGTGGTGCCCAACCTTGCCGCAGAGAGATCATGAGAACGGCGCTCGTTGCTGAGCGCTGTTCGTCGATCAGGTGGGCTGCCGACACCCGGATGAAACATGGGATGGTTGACTCTTTAGTGGAAGGAGAAGTGCTGCTCATGAATCACTGCAGCACATGGTGAGGCGTCTCGAGTCAGCTCCTATTCGACACGCAAGCTGGTTGAAGGGTCCAGGTGAAGCAAAGCGCAGCGCCAGCAACAATGGCAGCCGCAAGCCTGCCATGTGCCGGCCAGCAGCAAGCGGTAGGCGGCTACGCGAGAGCGGTGCAGTGTCGCCCAGCTAGGAGCCTGCAGCAGCTGTTGAGCCTGAGGCCTTGACGGCGCCCGTGAACGAGGGATGCACGTGATCAGGGCGATGAAACAGCCCGCAGCACGTAGGCCGCCCAAGCACCACATCCCACACTGCTAATACACGGCCTCCTTGTCTGCCCTCGCCGTCTGAACTCGCCCCCGTCTGCTCTGCGTTTGCGCCCCTATTCATCACCCTCGTCGTGCCCTCGCCTGCTCCTGTGTCTGCTGCGCGACAACGGTGCGCTCGCTGGACTGCACTGGAACTGGACACTGCAACTGGACCCTGCTCCTAGCGCCAGATCGTCCCTGCCCTGCTACCCTGGCACCGACTGTCGCAAGGAAATGAAGCAGTAGAAGCGGGACCTGCCCCGAGCCAGAAGATTGCCTGTGTCGAGCCAGCACAGCACAGCTCACGCCCACACCCGGCCGCCGCACAGGGCCGCCGCCGTCCTCTGAACCTGCCTGCCTGTCCGGTAGTAATGGAAGTGCAGCGCTCGCATCCTCCGCCCACCGCCTCTTCGACGCACTCTCGCATGAATTCCACCGGCGGGCCGCCAGCCCTCATGTCCCACCAGAGCTTCCAGAGCCAGTACAGCAGCTACTCGCACAACAGCGCCCGCGACACCCAGGGCACCAATGCTACCACCGCCTCGACGCTGTTCGGCCAGCCGCCGCCCGCCTTCCCCACGCTGTCCACCCCCGTGAACGGCGGGCCCGTCGAGGCCAGCGACAACGTCCTCAACAAGCGCGCCGACAAGGACACGTCCCTTTTCCAGCGATGTCTGACGCTGCAGCTGCGCTTGCGCGCCATCCCCGGCTTCGAGCGCTGGCTACTGGAGGAGGAGGACCGCGCCGACGACGACGAGCCCGTCGACCCCGTCACCCTGCTGTGGCGCACCTTCCGCCGCGGCTACCCGCTGATGGAGCTCTACAACGCCCTGGGGCCGTCCACCCTGCTGGTGATTCCCAACGCAAAGGCCGATGAGAAGAGCCAGAAGAAGCACGAGAAGATGGCAACCTACAAGTTCATCCAGGCCTGCGTCAACGAGCTGGGCATTTCGCAGGAGAGCTGTTTCATCTTGATGGACCTCTATGGCGACGACACGACTGGTTTCGTGAAGGTATGATGGGCGACACGTCCGCCGATAATCTTTGTGTATGCTCACCGTCTGCAGGTCACCAATGTTGTCAATCGCGTGCTCGACTCGCTCGTTCAAATGGGCAAGATCAACCCTGCCGCTGCCGACCTCGATGACTCCGCCTCCTCGTCGATCAAGCGCTCTCAGCGAGAGTACATCATTGACGAGCTAGTCAAGACTGAGCGCACCTACGTACAGCACCTCGAGCTCTTGCAGGAATTCAAGAAACTCGTCGAAGAGAAGGGCATCATCAGCGGAGACCAGATCCACGACATCTTCCTGAATCTCAACGCACTCCTCGATTTTCAGCGCCGCTTCCTCATCCGTGTCGAGCAGACAAACGCTCAGCCCGCCGCTGAGCAGAACTGGGGAAATCTCTTCGTGCTGTACAAGGAAGCTTTCAAGGTCTACGAGCCGTACATTGCGAACCAGAAAAAGTGCGAGCAAATCGCCACTCGCGAATTTGAGAAACTCAAGGAGACTGGCGGAACACCAGAAATGCGCCAGATGGTTGAATCGCCTACAGTACTCACCTCTTTCTTGCTGAAGCCTTTCCAGCGACTGACCAAGTACCCCTTACTCCTTTCGGTAAGCCTGCCGTCTTGTATGTGTCCATGACCAAGACTAATGAGACGTAGCAACTACAAAAGAACGGTGATCTAGACGAGCAACGAAAGGATGACCTTGCCAGGGGTATCGAAGCAGCGTCGTCCGTACTCGCTGGTACAAACGACGCAATCGCCCGTGAAGAGCGTGTCGAAGCCGTTGAAGAGCTCAAGACTTTGGTGGAAGATTGGAAAGGCCACCGCATCGAAGGCTTTGGCGATCTCCTCCTCCACGGTCAATTCACCGTACTCAAGGGCGACAGCATGAGCTCGAAGAACGAGGAGCGTGAGGTATGTTACATGCAAAAGTTTTGGTATTCTATCTAACATCTCATATAGTACAAGATCTACTTGTTCGAAATGATATTGCTCTGCTGCAAAGAGATCAATGTCAACAAGCCTAAAAACAAGATGTCTACCAGGTCATTGGTCACTAAGGACGGCAAGCCAAAGCTGCAGCTTAAGGGCCGCATCTTTATGCAAAACGTCACAGAAACGATCTCGCTGCAGAAACCAGGATCCTACACATGCCAGATCTTCTGGAAAGGTGACCCAGGCATCGAGAATTTCATTATTCGATTCACTTCTGAGGAGACCATGAAGAAATGGGCGGCTCAAGTGGACGCCCAGAGACGAGTGTGGAAAGATCAAGCACGCGCAAGCGCCAGTACGACCGCCTCGAAACCATCGGACACGAATTTCACCTACATGGCTGGCCTTAACGTAGAAAATCCATATGCACAACAGGAAGACGACGACGACGATGACGATGAGCCCCATACCGGCTATCCACGAGATAGCTACGGCATCATGTCGAATGGCTCACCACGCTCACGATCGGTAACTGGTGAAAGTGGCCCACCGATGGAACCACCTCCACGATTTCCTATGGCTTATCCTGGTGCCTCTCAGCCGCCACTGACATTACGCACACAGCAGCTCCAGAACTCCGGCGCAATGGAATCCCACTTCTCGCCCGTTGTCGAAACCCCAATGTCGTCTTATTCGAACGCGCGTACTAGTTCTTCATCTGCAGGCACGTTCCCCTTCCCTCGACAAACACCGCCGAATGGGTTCTTGGCGGAAGAAAACAATCGCCACACAGCACCTGCGCCCTCTCGTCACGGCCGTGAACCATCTGGTCAATATGCCGCCGCACGCGCACAGCGACCATCTTTACCAGCCACTGCCAGTATGTCATCTTCAGGCCAGCGCCTACGGGCAGCTAGTAGCCCTGATATTCATAATGGTAACGTGCCACGTAAAGGACCAAGCGGACCCGTACCGGATGTACCACCTTTCCCGACACACTACGCTTACAACGCCGCAATCGTGAACCGCAGCCAAAACAACTCACCGAGCGGCTTGCCTCCACGAGCAGGCACTCAGTCGCCTGCAATTCAGAGAGATCGCTTGATTCAGCAGCGAACAGCTGCAGAGCTCTCTACGCTTGGAGATTTCCAAGGCGGACCAGCTCGGCGCGATCCCAATTTTGCGCCTCTCTCTCGCACGATGACTCCCGCCTCCTCTTTCGAACGCACAATGACGCCAGCTTCAATGGATTCCCGGAACATGTCGCCTCCGCTTGCGTCGGAGCACTCTAACATCCCGAGTCAGCTGAAGGTTAAAGTTCATTGTCCATCGGCAGGCAGTTCGATGGTCCTCGTCGTCAGCACCAACATTAGTTTCCAGTCGCTCAAGGACCGCATTGACGCCAAACTTCAGCGATCGACTGCTGTGTCGCTTGTTTCTGGCCAAGTCAAGCTCAAGTATCTCGACAGCGAAGGCACATATGTTAGCATACAGTGTGACGATGACGTCCAAGAAGCGTTTGAGAATTGGCAAGAGCAACAAAGAGATCTAAACCCAGGCGGAGGTCAACTCGGTGAGATTGAGCTTTTCTGCCAACGATGATATATCCACGACATGGCATGGAATTGGCGTACTGGGCGCATATTTGATTTTCTCTTTTCAAATGCAGATCACGATCTGCTGTTTCGGGCGAACGGAGTTTGCGTACCTCTCCTCTAACATTATATCCACGATCTGGCATTGCAAATGGATGCGCTGTTCCCATCAGGCTGGCTTGACCAGGAAAACTCCAATTGCCTGGTTGTAACCAGGCTGAATTACCTCAGTATCCTTCAACTCATCGGTTTCTAGAGTGGCATCTTCTTTCGGTTGTAGGTAGTTCCAGTGGCAGTGGGTTTGTGGAGAGAAGATTGGTTTTTGTGCCTCGTGGCAGTGACGACTGATGACGGAATGAAAACACACTTATCGATCTATACTCATGTGCGTTACTATAGGGTGGAGTTTGATAGATGGAAGTAGATGAATCAGTTCGATGTTGTTGTGTATGAACTCCTCTTATGATCATGCAGGCAGTTGTCTGGAAGGTCAGAGAATGCGCACGCAGCAGCCCTCACGATGCAGAGGGCATTCAATCAACGCAGAATGCCTAGACGCCCCGTCCTCTTCCTCGTCCCCTGCCTCTGCCTCTCCCTGCTCTCCCGCCACGATGTGCCTGTCGCGGCCCCTGGGGCACGCCCCTAGTCCACCGATCCTTTTCATCCCTCAAGTCTTTCCACCGTTCGTCCAGTCCTTTGTACTTCTCCTCCTCACGTTTCAGCCCCGCAGTCGCCACTTCTCTCGTCACCTTATCCTGCACAAGTAACTGCATGCCCAATCCCTGCTCATCACCCTGCTCGTACATGCCTAAATTAAGCGAATCACTGTGGAGATTCCAGGAGGCAGCTATATCTGACGCGGCCGTTTGGGATAGCACAGTGTCTGGGTGAGCGTCGGCAATACCGTGGAATGTAAGAGCTTCGATACACCCTTCGAGACCGGCGTACAGGTGGGGGCTTGTGGATGAGGGAATGGAAAGGCTGTAGACGGGCGAATCATCACGGCCACGGGAAAAGTCCTCACGATACGCGGAGCGACTAGGTGGCGTGCGCGGGTTCAAGAAAAGATTCCAGCCACCCCAGATAGAAGCAGCGGTGGTTGCTGTGTCATTGACAATAGAATTGACAGCGTTGTGAGGAGTCCGCGGTTTAGGCTTCCCTCCTGATGGTACTGAAATGGAGGAGTATGCGTGAGAGCCTGCGAGACGCAGGTCAAAGACTTTGAGCATGCTGTGCATCGATACACCGACAACCACGCGTTCCAAACCCTGCGTTGCGAGCGAGTAGATGGAGGAGTCGTTGGTAGGATCCCAGTACAGACTCTCGACGTCACGTGGAGAGCGCAGATCGTGCAGTCTGACGATGCCATCGTAGCCGCCTGATAGGAAAACGTTGCCAGTTTCTGAGCCGCCTTGAGAACGACCTCCGATTGATAGAATAGGGTAGATGGAGGTTTGCGTGCTTCGAGTCGTACCCAAACTGAAAGAGCGATATGGCTCAGATAAGAAACCATCTGAGGTGATCTTGTACACGTGTATGGGCTCTCTGGTTGGGCCAACACCGATTGCTACCTTGTCTTCGCCGAGAAAGCTACATGACCATATTCGTCCTGTTCGAGCCCCTTGGATGGTGGGTACGACCTCTGACATTGCTTCAATAGGTCTATCGGACACTTCGCAGTCCAATGGATAAAGAGACAACGACGTATCTCCAAGTGTGGCGGCCAGAAAGGGTGCCTGTCCAGGAGATACCGCAAGGGCGCCAATCGCCCGATCAGAAGTGTCGAAATTCTGCTCGATCGTTTGGCACTGCTGAGGATCGACATCGAGCCGTGTCAGAATACCAGACGCCGTGCCAAAGACCAAAGACTCGTAACCTTGTTCTTTCTGATGCGGTCTGAGCATTCTCAGGCTTGTGATGTCGTCCCTACCTTCATGACTCTCTGGGATCTTGTACGTATACCAAGAGCTCAGATGCCCAAAGACATCCAGTGATTTTGTGTTGTCCTTGGACTTGTTGTCGTCCTCAGTTCTGAACCCTGATTCTTTCTCTCGCATGACAATCTGAGTACCTGCAGACCATGCCAGAACCTCCCTCCTGCCACTCCATGTGCCGAGAGTCTCTTCATAGCTGTCGATACTGGGCTGATAGCCCATAGTCTGACCACGTGGCCCTCTCCATGGTGCAGTCTCCCACGTGTTCAAACTTGTAGTCTCAATGCTGGGTTCTAGATACTTAGCAATGAAACCCTTCCTCCTCCAATTTCGGTAGAGAGTTGTTATCCCGTGAACAGAGTTCTGCGCATCTGCATCCAGCCCGTTAACGTGGAAACGCCCTTTGAGCAGAGCTTTCCATCCATCTAGCTTTGCGAACTGTGCAAGCCGTCGGCTTGTTAACGCCAAGTGTAGTAGATCCCGTGGCGTGTCGAAATGGCTGGTAATGATTGAGATGATCTCATTAGGCAACGTGCTGAGCGTAGCCATTTTTTTTTTACTGAATACTGATTATTGCACCTCTTTGCTGGGCTACATATAAAGAACCCAGTATGGAATGCCCAGGCAAGTATTTACTGCTGACGGTTGGAGTCATCAGGCATCCTGGAGCCTGCATAAGCGTGGCTTTCTGGAGAGTTGACCGAAAAGTGACTCTTACCGATGACGACAGGCGAAGCCTTGTGGCGACTGGAATCCACTAGCGTCGCGCATCAGCCACATCTCCTATTATTTGCAGATGCAGTTTTCAAGGGTGTTCATAGCGATCTGCACACTTGCAACCGTTATGTTTCGCAACACAGTTCCATTAGCATCTTGGTTTGGACGTAGTAACGATATCCCAGTGACCCTGCCTCTAGACGTTGCGTAGGCCTCCCACTCAACGTGAAACATATATTAGGGTTTGCGCTAGCGCACGTGAGCTCAAAACGTGGTACCGCGAACCCTGAGCGCGTTCCTTGTCGCCTTGCGACCCTTCACCGCTCGAGTCATCTCACGATATTAAACTGAGGCTTAAATAGTAGGAAGGCGTTCAGCCTTAGATCCGACCAATGACTCAATATAACCTTCGTCTCAAGTACCACAATTACATACCAGCCCGAGTAGAAGATCTGCTCTTCCTCGGCCAACGGTGCCTTCCGGTATTTAGTTGCTGAAGCTATTGGTCCAGGACTTTGATGGCGCTGACAACTCCGGAACTTGTCCCGTGATTATCATTATACAAGCGCCAGCCTAAGTCAATCTACCGAACAGTGAGATCTGCAACGTGTGCCAGTTATCACCGGCCCTTCTTCACCTCACTCTACCTCAATGCAATTGATCACAGGTTGATATTGCGACACCCACTGCGCAATGGCGGTCGTGCCGCCAAACGAAAAGCAAGTGTATGAGCTGATCAGTACCGTTGGGACGAACATAGACAGGTTGCGACAAGGGATTAATGCGCTTCGACAGCTGCACGACCGGTGGACAGGCAGTAATGAAACAGCAATCAACCTTATAGCACAACTCACAGCATTGCGATCCAACCTTGACCATGTGCACGATTGGCTCAACTATGCGATCAATGATCTGCACCCACAGCTCCTTTCCGACCTGGAGCTACTGATGGCATCGTGCGCATTGCTTGTGCGGCACGTAGACCAGCTGATTGCAAGTCTTCGACAACCGGACCCGGATGCGGTGGATTGCGCAGTGAAATTAAAGTACGCTGTGGGCGGCCGCTCAATGGAAAGACTCCGAGATGTCGCTGAACGACAATCAGAATCTGTACGCATACTACTTGCTGCATGCAAATGGTAAGCACGCTTCTGCTTCTGCAGTACTTGGGGGCTGGGAATGCTGACATGAATAGTCACACGACTGCGCAGCGCAAAATCCTTCTCCACAAAAGCCGCCAGATTAGGAAGGAGGACGACATATCTATGAGAGTACTAGCGCGTTCATCGAAATGGAATGGCGGATGCATGACCGTACTCACAGGCGTCTCCAGGGGGATTCAAGGCCTGCGACTATCCTATCACAGAAAATTTAAGCGGAGAGATACCGACGAGGAGCCGACTGAGAAGGACTACGACAATGCCGCAGCTACAATTAGATCCGAAGCGATCGATCGTGCGTTGCAGGAGGATAGTATGACACTGCGACGAGAAACTAAACTGATGCTTGTCGGCCAGGACAACAGCGGAAAAGATCTCGTAATGCATCAGATCAAAGTGCTATACGCTGAAGGGTATTACTCGCCAGAAGACCGTATGAAATTTCGAGACGCTGTACGATCCACAATGCGATTGCTCGTTCACGCGATGATCGATTTACTAAAGGATACGGGGATTCATCTTCCCAAAACTCTAAACCACGACTTTGCTATCTTACTGGACGAGGTTGAGATGGTAGACATGCACCACATCACAACTGCAGCCGCAGCAGCAGTCCGGAACCTGTGGTTCAGTGCGGAGTTCTCATCAACATATCTTAAGAATTTCGAGATCGACTTTCCGCAATATTCACCCTACTTTGCGCAAGAAGTTGAGAGGATAGCCACAGAAGACTACATACCCACGGAAGGAGACATCATCCGTCTCAACCAGTCAATAGGAGGCATTAAGGAACTACGATTCAATTGGGATGAGCTGGATGTTCATCTTTTCAATATCAACAGATACATCCCAGACCAGTTCCGCAAGCGTTGGTTCCACCAATTCGACAGCCCGACATCGCTCGTGTACACTGTCGATGTTTCGATGTACGACCGGCCCTTTTATGGCCAGGCGACCAAGTCGCAATTGCTGGAAGAGTTTGCAAGCTTCGAATCTTGGGTCACGTCATCGAATTTCGCCAATTCCTCCATAATCCTTCTCCTCAACAACTTCACTCGCTTCCGCGATAAATTGCGTTACTCTCCGCTCGAGACTTTCTTCCCGGACTACGAGCCTAGCGCGAACGACCCAGAAACCTCTGCGCGCCAATACGTTCTTAAGCAGTTCAAAGATGTCAACCGCAACCGACTTTCGATTTACTCATTCTGGGTCGATCTTGACATGAGCGATAATCAGCATCTTTACGCTGCGCTCAAGAAAACATTGCAACACATTCAGCAGCGCAAGGCAAGAAGTGAGGTGTGGCAGGAGACCGAAACGAGTATGAGTTCCGGCAACGGACTTACACGGAAGCTGACGAGCAGTCGGCTAAATTTGCGGTCGATGAGTAGTGGGTCGAGATTGGATGGCTTACTGTCGAAGAAATCAGTGGAAAGCGACTTTTCGTGAGCTGCTGCAGTCGAAACAGGCGGTCTGCTTCGTCGATGTCTTATTGTTTGGCGTTCCGGATGCAATATACCATATTAGGGAGTGTTTGTCTTACGATTATGGCGGATCAGAGGAGACGGACGATACGACACATATGGCATGGCAATATGATGATACTAAACATGCAATTCTAAATTCTCTATAATATTCATTTGTGAATTATATTTAGCGGTGCTAGTGTCACTGCGGCTCGTACGAATGATATCTTCCCCCATATGGCTCTGCTCTTGCTGAGCCCTCCATCATATGATGCGGCCACGGCGACGCCTGATGGGCTGCGAATGCTTGCTGTTGGTGCTGGGGTTGCACGTACATGTTCGGACACCCAGCTGATGGCCAAGACGAAGCATGCGATGAGATTGTAGAATCATGAGACGAGACGCACGTGGCATATCCAGTATCAAAGCCTGGTAGATTGGCATTCAGTGTCGCGTACTCCATTACACTATTTTCCCTTGGATTATATGCCATCATCTGCTGCGACTCGTTATACGCCAGTGGGTATGCAAGGGACCCTTGGGGGTATAAAGGATTCGGTTCAGGCCATGTTGGAGTGGCGTGTAATGTATAGTTAGGTTGGGGAGAGTCTAAATGCCCCGGCGTGGCTGTAATGTGAGGCGACACACTTGCTACAGATCGCTCGTAGGTGGCTGAGCCTGAGCAGGATCGATCTTCGTACGGACTAACGGATCTTGTCTGCCCTCGTACTTCGCTTGTGTTGTCGTCATCGCCGTCATCGAGGAGCTGTTGGAGTTGTTGTAATTTACGCTTGCGCTTCTCTCCTGCGGTCGTTTTATGTCAGTACAATTGGTGCTTGTTCCCGATATCTAGTAGACGTACGGTAGTTCCGTGATGCTATCCTGTTTTGCTGCTTGCGCACCTCGCTATTAGGTTTCTTCGGCTTTGAATCTGATGGTGCAGTGACTGTTGGTTGTGCTCTCGGCGTTGCAGGTGCTTTCGTCAGATTGTGGAAATGATGGTTCATGTTGTTCATGGCCATTCGCGATTGCAGAATGTAGAGACTTGATATGCAGACTGGTAGAATATCAGTCCTTGATTACTTAGGACTAGTAAAAGCATGCGGCTTCCCGAGGTTGTATAGCAAGGTGACAGCGTCCAGCCTCAGCCCTAGAAATCTAACGCTAACCAAAAAGAGTATGTAGACTCGTGAATAGCAGCTGATTAAGGATGATAAGAATAGCAAACTGCATTAAGAGATACCACAGGTGTAAGCGAACATACGCAACGCCCTCCTCCCCGGCGGGCTGGAACCTGATCTGATGAAGCAGCATAAAAGTGCGTCACCTCATAATACAGCTGGACGATGCACGGAAAGACCTGGTGTATATGACAAAAGCGCCCCCGAAGACTTCTCGGAGCTCTGGAAAGTTTGATCCTGCTTAAGGCGTAGATATCTGGAGACGGCCGTATATGACTTGACGCGTTCAGCGGAAAGACCAAGCTTGATCCACCTGCGCTCAAATTAAGCATCGTGATGAGGCGAGCTGACCGGCAGCGCTTGCAGCAAGCTTCTGACGCCGCTTGACAACGGAGACGCCGCGAAACCTGACAAGAATACCAACCAAAATATGACACACTCTGCGGAATGGTGATCAGATGGTGCCGGTGAGGCATTGTGACAAGAGGACATCGTGGCCACCTGCAACGCTCGGAGACTACCGGTAGCGTGATCATTGATGATGACTGAGCAAACGCTACGGGAAATCTCACGCCGCTCTTCCGTCACAGACCACGTCGTAGAGTTCCTTTACCTACAGTCATGTTTCAATCACAAATACTCTACTGTGGAACTATTTACAAATCATTCGACTTCTGGGTCTACGTGTAAGGTCGCAGGATGTATGATGACGCGCACCGCTCAACTCATCCTTCCATACTGGACATGTCTACAAGAGCTGCGAGTGTTCGACCTTGCAACGCCGACCAATGCAGGCTTGGAAGAGTTCGGTCCCCGGAATCACTCCATATGTTGCTATGTTGCGGACGCACTAGCTCACAATCAAGGATGCCGTGATGAGACTCATTCGAAAATCGCCCAGGGCCGCTTTCGAAGGTCTACAGTAGCAACCTGATTACTGCTAATTTATACCATTATTTGCGCGAGTGCCCGGCTTCCAGTCTGGTGTAAGTACATATCGTCCTTAAATTTTTCCTGCCTAATAGTATTATTTGGAATCCATCCAGCCGAATTCAATGCTGCTATCTATCAAACTCAGGGTCCTGCGCTGCAGCTACAGTGGATTGAGATGCAAGAGACTGACAATATTGAAGGTATCGCCAAAACAGATTGATCTGCATCTTTAGCCCTGGTTCTGAGGCGCTTCGCCAGCGTCCAGACTACCCGTAGACCGCTGCAAGGTACGCCTTCAATTATGCCTGCAGGGCTGCCTGTCAGTCCCCTCATCACAATATCAAAGTTAAGTGGCCGATCATACGACTCTGTAAACACGCGGCGCGCTTTCATTGCAATCAGCCTGCTCATAACTACAAAACTAGATCAGCTGGCAACTGGGCACAGAATTGGCGTGATGTGGACGGAAGGGTCGAGAGTGTTGACTGATGAGGGGTAACGAACCCCTGCCAGTTGAAGCGTGAGCACCTCGCCAGGTACGGCACGGATCTTTTCTCGAATAGGTGTCTTCAGCCTGATCAAGCTATTGCGAAGCCATTGTCGTGGATCCCCGCCGGACGTGGCTTGCGCGAGATTGGAGGCCATCTTGGCGCAATTGACCAATAACCATACCGATTGATCTGGGGTAACACAGGAACAGTACTAGTTGAAGGATCAATACTCCATGGATAAATTAAGACCCCCAAGAAGCACCCCAACGCGAACATGCCTCCTAGAGCTGCACGTCAAAGTTTTTCTGATAGAATCAATATTTTATGCATGCACTGTAATATACACGAAGTCTTCTTGGATTCTATCAGGAGGTTCAGGGCTGCCAACGGATACTCGAAGTCTATATATCCTTACAAGTATTCTTGAATTGAGTCCCATCAAGCTCTGTATTCATTCTCCAGAGACGTAGCCTTGTCGCAATTTCTTCATGGCGTGCCGATTTGGATCCCCGGCTCTTGCCACCTCGTTAACCGGCACTGTGGCCGCACCGACGTTTGCCTTTGACCCTGCGAATACCAATTACTTGGGCATCGCGGGGAGTTTCACCTCAAGTATAAACGAGATATGCGATAACATATTTATACATGCTGACACATGAAAGGCAATAGCGCCGTCTGCTCCTTCCCTACTCGTTATGTAGCACAACAGAGAACCTCTACATACGCCATCACACCTGTCATCGTCACTGCAACGCGCACCACGACCTGCTCAGTACTTGCACCACCCTCCATAATTCCTAGTGCAAGTGGCTCAACAACTTACTCTGGCTTTGAATGTCCCAGCATAATAGACAACCAGTTTGCACCTGGTACTTACACACTGAGATTCAATCAGCCCAATGTTGCTGGCGTACCTACAATCTCGTCCCGCACATTCATTGTTGCCTCTCCCACTTCCAGCACTGACCGTACTACTACGACGGTTGTAGCAACTGCGACACCCCCTAGTATTTCAGACGAGATTGTTACGTATGTGTCATCACTGATCTGCAGTAGACGAGGCTGACGCATATATAGTTACATCTCCACCACAACGGTCACCGTTCCTGGTCCAACAGCCGATGAGCAGACAATTACCCAGACAATTACCGGGGGCGTGACTGTCACTACTGTCGTGACAGATATTATCAGCTCCTGCGCGGCCACAACCGATAGCTCTAGCAGTGCAGTCGCATCATCAACTTCTTCCTCGGTGGCCAGTACACCAACTGCTACTCTGCCAATCTCTGGGGACGGACAATGCGGTTCATCGAGTGGGCAAACCTGCATGGACTCTGTCTTTGGCTCTTGTTGCTCTTTGTATGGATTCTGCGGGAGCACAGATATCTACTGTTTGACAACCGAAGGCTGTCAGTCAGGATACGGGAAGTGCAATATACCATCTCCTGTCTCCAGCAGTTCTCCACCTTCGCCTACATCTACCGTTAAGGTCTCTCCTGACGGAACTTGCGGTGGATCGAATGGCTATGTGTGTCCTGGAAGTGGTTTGGGAGACTGTTGTTCGCGTAAGTAGTTCGAACCGCATGTCACAGACGAACAACTAATTTACTCCTGACAGCGTATGGTTACTGCGGTTCAATCGACTCATACTGTGGAGCAGGATGCCAAGTTCCTTTCGGCACCTGCTCAGGCGGAACTCCTACTGGAACAGCTCCTCAACCAACTTCTACTCTGAAGGTGTCCCTCGACGGATCTTGTGGTGCAGGTAACGGGCAGACATGTTCTGGCAGCAACTTCGGTTCTTGTTGCTCTCAGTACGGATATTGCGGAACGGGTGACCTCTACTGTGCAGCTGATACCTGTCAACCGACATTCGGTACATGTACCGCCACTCCAGCGAAGCGACTGGCGCCAAAGGGCAACCTCCGAGCAGTATCTTTTGCTGCCGCCAAGCGCTCAATAAATCAGATGGAACAAAAGAAGCGCGCAATTGGTGGAGCAGGCCCCGATTACACCTATCCACCTGTTCCTCGTACGACAGTCACATCCACCGCCACGCAGACAATTACACTGCTACCTTCCCAAGGGGGTTCCATCACTTCCACAACCATCTTGACCATCACAACGGTTCCCTTGCCTGGGTCCGTTTTGACAACGACAACAACTACCACCACAGTTCTGCTGCCCACGACAACTGCAACGATCCGCACGACTCTGACAGCTTGCCCTTCTGCTGCGTGAGGGCTACAATACCTTGTCAGCTCGAGAGCTCATTCAGATATTTTAAAGGATTCACTTGCAGGGGATCAAAAGGAGTAGAGGACCAATCAATAGTGTAGCCATCTTAAAAGCTGGAAGTTCTTGAAATCTGCGCCAATCAGCCTTGAAGGCCTCTGGTCAACGCGCTGCCTTTTGACTATCTTGCATTATTTTAGACGGCTATTCGAAGCTGGCCAGGCGCTGTATGTAGGCCGATTTGAATGGCGAAGGAATAGGTAGAAATCTTGATCCTTAACGCGACGTCTAACATATGAATCACTGTACCAGTGAACACTTGTACGTATCTGTCTATGTGTGCGGGTGGCTCCATCTGTTGATACTCTGAAGATGCGTGGCACCAATTTGTACCGTCCCGTGGCAATTCACTGGCCCATGAAGGGCTCAAATAGTGCTCATATCAGCGCGCCAGTGACATCAAGATACCTACAGTGTAACCTGATGATCTGGTCATTTCTATGTGGCAGCCAGCGAGCAATGATCTCCTAGATCTAGGCGGGAGGAAAGCAATGGTATACCATTATCTCTACTCAGCGGTTTCCAGGATAGCGACTAGTGTTGATCTTGGAAACAATGACGACTTCACGACAGGAGGTGTGTACCATCCTGGCTTTGATGGTCAATCTGGCGTTTGTACCTGGAGGGTTCATTCCATTGCTACCATCGAGCGCTTGGGCTGTCTTAAACGCAGCTGGCCCCAAAATCAAGTCTCGACCATACCAAAAATGACGAGCTTCTCTCAATAATGCCTTCGAGCGATAGTGTAGATACTGCAATCGGAAGTGCTGACCAGCAGCACCGGGCTGGAAAATTTGCCCGCGCCAGAGCATCTGATATCCAAGGACTCATTACAACATACAAGTAAGCCAGACAATCGTAATCATACAGCACTTCCTCAGTGCCGTTCAGGCATCTGATGCTGCCGCTTCGCATACCCAGCCTCATCAAGCACGCTCTGCAGTCTGCCCTCTTCACGCACAACATCCCTGACCACGTCAGATACGTTGCCCTCCAGCACGACCTTACAGCCTCTAGGCAGCCACCTCAAAATATGGAATGCATTCGCATATACGCTGGTTGCATGTGTCATCCGCCCGTCATCTGGCAAACTCGCCTGCAGTATGATTTTGAACGTTTTGAGGCCCCAGCAGTACCGCAGACCCAGACGCACGAGGTCCGCAAAGCCGTCCAGAATATCGTGATGGCTGGGTATTGTGAGAATGACGTGTTTTATGAGGGAGCGCGAGCGCTGATGCAGTGTGCTGAGGGTGTGGATGCCGCTCGTGAGGGTGAGGGTGAACGTGTTTGCGCTGTAGAGCACCGAGCGCGATTCTTTGTAGATCTGCTGATTGAGACGCAATACGGTGGGAACGATAGGATCGAGCGGAGGAATTGTGGTCTCTGGCGGCGGGCTGAGAGTCCGGAGACGACGGGCGCGTGTGGATGCGACAGCGGTGGATGCGAGCGGGCACGATTCGGCTTCGCAGACACCGTCCTCGAGGTCTTTGTCGGGCTCGCGCGGTGCGTGGAGGAGAAGCGGCGTGTCTCGGTAGAGGGCCATGTAGTATATATGAATACGGAGCTCAGCAGGGAGCTGCATGAAAGGGAAGATGCCCTTTCGCTTGAAGGCTACGTCATCTGTGAGCAGCGAGGTATCCGTCTCAATTAACAAGCTAGGCTCTGGTGTCGCGAGCCCATTGCGAATGGTTGTACCCGCGGATGAAGACGGCGGTTGTCCACTGCGTCCTGCGCTGGCTTCCCTCTTGTCTCTTAGTCTCTTAGACGCGCGCAGCGGTTCTGGCTGTTCTCGCTGCTCAGCAGATGTATTCCAGCGACTGCGTTTGCCCAGCGCCCGTTGTCCAACAGATCCAGCCATGTTCAATACTGTACCGCAATGAACACACAGTGTACGTTGGACGCAGGAAGCGAACGGCTATCCAGTTCCCTGCGGCCCCACGTTGAGAATGGTTTATGATGGTGATGATGACGACGATCCAGCTGAAGTCTCAAGAGGCGCCTAGTACTGCCAAGCGCGGGTACAACGCGTCGCTTTGAATACCTCCAAAATTATGTCGTGCAAACAATGCAGCCGTGAAGGGTGAGTGGTAAGATGTGGTTTGCTCTAGAGGTGGGAACTAGGGTTTGCGGGGTTGGGATGGAGTTGGGCGCGGAAAGAGCCGCTACAGTGCAGGTCCAGACCCACCGCGATCGCCATGCCAAACCTTCCCAAGTTGGACTGTCGTACATATTGTGGGGTCAGATCACGTATGCTTATGTGGGAACGATAGATAGGTGTGAGCATACAGTAGTGTTTCGCAAGCTTATTGAAGCAATGATTGCATAGCTCAGGTTTGCATGCCAACGTGCTGTCAACTGCTAGTGCTGGTGATGAAGAGAGAAGTGTTGCAAAGGGATTTATAGCATCTACAAAACCACCTATCATTTGGTCCCAACCCTCCTAAGTAGGAGAAGCTTTTAGGTATCTCCGCCACTTCGCAGCGGCCCGAACGTAAAGAAAGTAGATATAGGGCAACGCTCCAATTCAAATATCACACAAGAAACACCAGCCTACCATTACGCAACGCTTATAGGTCTATTAAGTTGTTGCCGCCCTGGGGCCTCTGCTGCTGCTGTTGCGCGGCACCGAACGGGTTTGAGCTCTGGCCGCCGTACGGGTTGGCTCCAAAGTTGCCTGCGGGACCTGTCTGAGCAGGCATCATGCGGTTCTGCTGAGGCATGCCAGTGAACTGAGAGTTGAGGAAGGGATTGTTTCCAGTCGCATTTGCGTTGATGTGGTTCAGACCCGCACCGGCCGAGTTGACGAAAGTGCCAGGTGCTGTGTGCTGCGCCGGGAGACGGAGGTTGCCAACATTTCCAAAGGTATCCTGTCCTTCCCCTGTAGCCAGAAGGGTATTGAGCCGCGCAGCATGGGGATCCATCTCTTTCTGAGGCTGTTGGGGCTGCTGTTGTTGCTGAGGTGTCGAGAATGATACCGGTGGGTTGAACGAGTTATTGTTGTTGAATTGTGTCTGCGTCTTCTGCTCTGACAGCGTGTTGAGTGACGGGATGCGCGCCGCTTGAGTCGCAGTCTGAGGTCGATTGAAGCCCTGAGCGAAGGGATTGTTTGACCCTGTAGGCTGCGGCATCAAAGCCTCCTGATG
This sequence comes from Curvularia kusanoi, assembly GCA_011058905.1. NCBI lineage: Eukaryota > Fungi > Ascomycota > Dothideomycetes > Pleosporales > Pleosporaceae > Curvularia > Curvularia kusanoi. The sequence goes on along the minus strand of SWKU01000005.1, from coordinate 82,667 downwards.
GTTGTTTCCAGCCCATGGATTGTGGGTGCCAGGCTGGAGAGTGTTCTGCTCTTGCATCGGCTGCTGCTGTTGTTGCTGCTGCTGGCCTATCCCTCCACCAAATTGACTGTAGGGGTTGCTCATGTTGAACGATGTCTGCTGGGGCTGCAGGTACTGGGCCTGCTGCTGCTGACCAAATTGGTCAAAGCCTGTTTGCTGAGGCTGTTGCTGGAAGCCTTGGTTGTAGCCTCCATACCCGTTTTGAAAACCAGTTTGTTGGGGCTGCATCCCAGTGGGCTGAGAGTATGCATTGTTGAGGAAACCGGTGTTTTGCGGTTGCTGCTGAGGCTGCTGATCCATCAAGTTGCCGAACCAGTCGACTTGTCCCTGCTGCTGGTAGCCTTGATTGTTGCCCGTAGGCTGGTATGCGCTCGGCTGTGCGGCTTCACCGAAAAGCAGATCAGCGTTGGTCTGCTCCAGCTCTCGTCGACGCAATTCCTCCTCTTCCTTGCTGAGCTTGATCGCTTTTGCAAGGTCGTCATCGTCGTCCGGGACCGTGTTGCGCTCCCTGCGCTTTCGCTCCTCTTCGGCCTCATTCTTGCTGGCCTCAAGAGCAAGCTTGAACTCTAAATCCTCGTCCTCGCGTCGCGGTCGCGCATTTCCGCCCTCCCGTCGCGACCTGTGAGCGCCCTCTCCGTGCCCAGCAGCATGATTTCCAGGGTACTCTTCAATGCCAGTGACGCGCGACTTCCACGATTTCCTGTCTGCGCGCTCGGCGCGCAATCGTTCTTCGTCCATGATCAGCGAGGTGAGCTCCTTGGCTGCCATTCGCACTGTAAAAGGTTAGCCCTGACCCATGGCTCGTCCGAGCAGCACTTGCCATTCTGTCCGACATCGCGACCGTCCTCGTCGGTGTACTGGAATTCTCGCAGGGTCTTGATGATATAGATGTTCTTGCGCGCCCAGGTGACAACAAGCTCTGAGCCTTCGTGCAGACAGTAGTCGAGGACCTTGAGCGACTTCAAGACGTGGCGCCAATTTTTGCCCTTGTCATTCAGACGCTTGTCCAGCATATCCATGACCTGGTAGAAATCTGTCGAGCTACAGAGACGATCAGCGCGGTCTCGGCAGTAGCTGGGTGGTCTTACTTGTTGAAGGTGATTTGAGCAATCTCGGCCATGTCTGAGCCCACCGGACCCCACGGGTCATTGCTGGTTGCATTGCGAACCTTGACCTCGACTGCCGAATAGCCCTTGGTGACTTTGCCAGCTGTTAGCTGTGCCGGCGAGCGCAGTGCAAGCGTTGCAGCTTACCATTCTTCACGCTTCTTACGACCTTACTCATCTTCGCTGTGATGTGGAGGCTTCAGGATGCAGGACCCGAGGTGTATGCGACGGAGGAGACTGATGTTCGTGGGTGTAGTGAGCGCAGTGCTGGTCTGGTCGTCGGTCCGTTGAATGTGTGGAAGCTCTAGCGTTGGGTATGATGCAAGACCACGACTCTGACTTGGCAGGCGAGCCAATCGACGTACCGAGGCGTGGTAGGCAGCGCGGCTGTGGCTGTGCAAGTGAAGAGCGGGCAACGATTATGAGTGACAATGATACAGACGTCGTTGCAGAGACAGCGGGGTGGCAAGCTGGGCAGGTCACAATGCAGACGCAGGACACATGCGGGTGCTTCGTCATGCGAGGCTGGGGAGAGCTCGGCGCGCAGTAGAAGCCGACCTAAGCGGCGCCCAATGCAGCCCTCATCTCAGGCATCAAGTGCCATTGGCAGCCGTCTTCGCACGAGCAGTGCACGCCTACCATGCATGCAATGCACTTTCCGATGCAGCCTTCTATGCACATTCTTCAAGCTTACAATCGCTGCGCTTTGATCGTGGCCCCTGGTTGCGTGGCCACTTGCACCTCCTAGCTCGCCGCCAGATATATGGCGCATCTCCACGGCAATTCGCTTGTACCCAGCCCTCGAGCAAAGGGCTCTGTGCAGCAATTGAAGCAGATATCACAACCAGACGATTTGTAGTTCGCAGTTTGGAGTAGAATTTGAACTTGAATTGCAATGTATTATTTTCCTACTACTTGCGCAGAATGTTTAGTCTATGGGCGGATATAAATCCTTCATTAAGTACCAGTCTAAGTGAAAGTATGCCTGTGTGCAGAGGAGACAAGCAAGATAGCAGCCAGACACGCCTTTGCCCCGTCTTGTAAGGCACGCCTGACTCCACCCACCACAAGGGACCACCCCGTTAGAGCAATTTGACCGTGCTCCATCACCCAGATCCCACCAACGGAAAGAGACTGCGACGACTGTGACTGCGAACTTGAGAGTACAAAGGGAGACCGGACTCTGGCAGCTCCAAAGAAGCACTGCCAAAACGTCTGAAACCCATGAAAACCGCCATGCAGGAGAACCGACCAACAAGATGAGACGCCAAAGTACGAGAAGGAAATTTTTTGAGAACACAGGGGTATAGGTCCTGCCGAAACACCAATGTAATGGAATCGAGACTCAGAGTGCTATTATTACAAGGGGAGAGCGAACCATTTATTGCACGGCGGGTGCCCACATCTCATTGCCCATCCTCTGTTGATTGGGGTTGTAGTGGTCAGGCTCCGTGCTGTTGGGGCGGCGGATGTTGTGGTTTTGGTAGTACATGCTGTTCTGTGTGTTGCCGTACTGGGGCTCAGGGTAGACGTAGCCATTGTCGGCGGCCCCTGGTGAGGGAAGAGCCTGCTGAGAAGGCGATTGCCAGCCCATGTTAGCCATGTGGGGGCTGCCGTTCGCGCTGTTGGTGCCGGACTGGTTGTGGTTGGCAGACGCTGGTGGCTCAAGGATCGGCGGTGGGCCGTAAGCACTGGGGTGCGACGTGATGGTGGGTCGAGAGTTGCTCACGCTCGAAGTGTATGATTGCGAGGTCAGTGCTGGTGAAGCACGAGGGCTCTGCTGAGGCATCTCGTTGCGCATGTGGGGAGGAACATTGATACCTCCCATGTATGCATAGTCGGAGGCCTGGCGATGCATAGCAGGAACGACGCCAGCAGGCATGCCATTAGCGGGAGAGAGGGAAAGTGTGCGGTCATTGGGAGAGGGTGTGTTCAAAGGCGAAGCGGTTTCCGAGAAGTCGCCGCCATCGGAGCGACCAGTCCTGCTGGGAGCGCCAGCACGGGAAGCAAGGGCAGCGGCTGTGGCGGCGGCAGCTTCCTCAACAGTGCCAGTGTGATGGTTTTGGTGACGAGTCAAAGTGGTACGACGCGTGAAAGTCTTTTGACAATCGGCGTACGGGCACTTGTATGGGCGCTTGCCAGAGTGGATGCGGCGATGGCGGGCCAAAGAACTGGAATCACTAAATGGCTGTGGAAAGAGTCAGTGCTTATACAGATAGACATAGTATGATGTTCGTACCTTTCCGCAACGTTCGCACATGTGAGGCTTCTCGCCGGTGTGAACACGTTGGTGCACAGTCAGAGCGGAACGCTGGATGAACTGCTTGCCGCAGTTGGGGTAGTCGCACACGTGAGGACGGATGCCACTGTGAATACGTTCTGGGGAAGTCAGTGCGTGCTTTGATGTTGTAGGCCCAAGCTTAAGCTTACCATGACGTGCAAGGTCACTGCGTCGCGCGAAACCCTTACCACACGTCGAACACGCGAAGGCTTTCGGCGGGCCATTATCGCCGGCAGGACGACCACCGTGTTGCTGGCTCTGGTCCTGCATCTGCTGCGGTGGTTGCGCGTACGCGTGCTCTGGGGGCTGAGGAATGTAGTTGTTGTTATTAAGCATGGGCATGGGCGCCTGCATCTGTGTCGGCGAGGGGTACCTCATGCCGTTCATGTGCTGTGCAGCCATTTGGGGGTATGCCGGCAGCTGCTGCTGTGGCTGTTGTGACGAGTACCGCGACGAGTCGGACGGATGGGGTGACACGCCACGCTCAGAACCGGTCTCTGATTTGATATGACCGCCATTCATGTATGGCGCAGCACCAAAGTGCTGCTGCTGTAAGTCGTGCTGCATCGCGCGTTGCATGCCGAAATAGTCTCCTGTACCTGCGTGGGCTGTTAATCGCGCGTTCAGAATCGTGCCCAGCTCCATCTTCTACCAGACCAAGAGTCTCGCGTCGCGGAGAATCGGCGAAGGAGCCAGACGAGCAAGGAACGGAGAGGAGCGCACCAGTGAAGGAGAGGCGGTGTGCTAAGAAGCCTCGGTTGCAAGGAGGCGCTGTGTAGTGATAGCGATGATCAGCGAGCCTCAAAAGGTGCCGTGGTGAGAGTGGCCCGTTCCTGAGGGTCTCGAAAAGCCGGGGCGGACCGCGTAAGGGTCAATGCAGAGGTTGCACTAGATGGCGATGTCAGTTCGGGTGCTGAGGGAAGGTCGCGACGGCCGTGGCAGGAGCAGAAGCGGGAAAGAGTGAGGAGGGTCGCGCCCAGCAGGCACGCTGGGCCACGTCCGGCAGACTCGAATAGGGGAGCGAGCGGTGAAGGGACTGCGAGAGCGCTGCGCACGCTGCACGGGGCGCGATGAGGCTGCTAAAGGACTTGGAACATACCTGAAAGAGTATTGAGAACGAAAAGAAGCAGAACAACGAGGTGCGATGAATGGGAGGCGTGGTGTTGTGAAAGTACTTCTTTCTTCGTCGCGCGCGGAGAGTTCGATTTCGCGCTAGTGCTGTTTTGGGCGCTAGCGCAAATGGAAAGGCGGTCGTCCCCTGGCTGAACGATGTGCAGGCGACAGGCAGGCGTGGCAGGAGAGTCAAAGCGCAAAAGAGGCCTCTGCGCAATATCACGACCAGTGCAGATGCGGGTACTGAACCTCTCTGAAACTGGACACTTCACCACCGGGTGCTGCTGCCACAGATTTTGCAGATGGACGGCGCTCTGTACGACAGGCAGGGATGAGGAGCCGACCGCCAGAATATTTTCTCAGCTGTCCGTTGCCGCGCAGCCCGAGCGACGATGCAGTGCAGTCCGATCTCGTATTGGCCGAATCGCCCTCTTTGCACTGCGTTACGGTCGCAAATAGGCCGGCGTGAGCCAGTTCCCCCTCTTAACGGGTCTGCGTAACAAAGCCTGTTCGAGATGCTGGCGCAATCAAGCGTGAACACCCTCGTGGCAAGACAGAACAGTGGCTTTGCAAAGTTGACAAAAGCAAGGCGAGCTGGTATCTGTTCCCTGTCAGATTGCTTCAGTCACCTGCAGCTATGCCACGTCTGTCCGCTGATGATCTGCTTCAGGAATGTGGATGACGGCGGCGATGGTGGAGCTCACCTTTCCCAAGCTGGTCTTTTTGTGGTTAATGGACCAGAGCAGAACCCAGATGTAGTGGTGACGATGCAGATTGGCGAAGTATTCAATCTTGTGTCACTCGATCTTTCAGTACAGCTTGAACGATGTGGCAAGCATCTCTCCCAGGTCAAGGCGCAGGGGACACTGATATACAGCTCCCTGATCAGCTCCCACACCTCATCATGATGGCGTTTCAGGAGTTGCCCCATCCTTGCGTTCATCTCGTGCTCGACAGGCTACAGCTTCACCATCGCATTTCTGTTAGTTCTCCGCTGCTAACTGTCAGTGCGCTATGGCATCCTGCGGCCTGCCTTGAGCCGTCAGTGGCGCCCGCGTGTGCAGAATTAGGATCCACAACCCGGGCGGCAGCTGTTGACGTCGGCCTGGTGCATAATGCTCCAAATCCCTTCCAGGTGCATCGACCGAACAAGATGAGGAAGGCGCGCATGCAACACACACACACACATACACACATTAGCTGCGCTTAGAATCGAGACATGTTACATCTCGACCCAGCGCGACATAGCCCGCCAGCGCGACCTTGTGCAAGGCGATTCGCTCTAGCGTGGGCTTTGTTCTGGAAGACTGCCACAAGCAGCAAGGCACTGCACCATCGTGCTTTCGCCATGGGTCCCCGTCCACTAGGAGGGCGACCACTTTGAAGCCGTCTTCCGGCCCGAGCAGCTGCGACATTTGGAGCGACAATTCAGAGCCTCCTGTGTGCACGCAGCACAATTGTTCTTCCGCCTTAGCGTAATTGGTCAACATTAACTTTTGTTTGCGAGGCGAGGTCTTGCGGTGAGCACCCCCTGATCTCCCCTTGGCCCTGACTCGTGCACATGAACTGCTGGTGAGTGCCATCAACTGCAGAACATCGGCCACCGTGTGGCAGCATTGCCCGTTGCTTGCATGCGCTGAAACGAGGGGTCCTGCAGCAGAGAGTACGTACCTACGATTGGGAGCTTGCCATCACCACAGGCAGGGTCTGTACAGAAAGAGCGGTGCATCTTGTTATTCCCAGCAGCTAGCGACGCTGTTGTTGTGGGCCTCTTGAACATTGTAAGTTTACACGTCACCTTGCACAAATCTACCGGGGAATCATTTACTTCACCGGTGCATTCACAACAGAGGCTGTTGTGGCTTGCTGTCATAACTGACCGTCAATTGTCGACCAACGCCAAGCTGCTTTTGCGAGATAGCCCGTCGGTTACCTCCTCTAGGTTGGATTGCTTGTCCATAGATTGCTCCATAGACGCTCACCGACATTAGGTCACAGGCTTGTTGGAACTCCATATCATACCATCGCAACAGTTATTGTTCCTATCGGTACCAAAACGCCTGCTTCCGCCAGATCAGTCAGTGCGCGTCCCATAAATCCGGTGCCATGCACGCGCTGCCGAACCCCCACTTCCAGCCTCGCTGCACGTTTCGGTGATCGACTTTAACATCCGCGCCGCCGGCTGTCTTCGCATCGCACAAGCCTCTATGCATTTATCCAACAAACCGCTGTGCATCTCCTTTACCGCAAAACTATACGACTTGCCGAGTCAGTTGACCCGGTGAGAGTCTATCACGAAGGTAACTTAACACCTTCACAACCTACGATCGCTGCTACAGGACCACATCTGTTTAGATTGCAGCCACTGCTGCAAATGCACGGCTGTTTCACTACTTCTGCTCGCCGCACTTGCTCCCGCCTGTCGCGGTCAGGGAATTGCAGCGTCCTATTCTTGTCTACTGGAAGCGCGCTCTGCACCAGATTGCCATGCGCGCTGTGCCATGAATGGTCAGCGGGTGCGGCCCCAGCACCGTCAGCCAACCCAGCCAACGTTCCGCAGCAGGGGAGTGTCTGATGTCTCTGCCGCAAGGCACCCAAGCGTCCTTCCACGTAATTTCTAGAATAAGCTTAGGCCGTTATGCCGACAATGCTTGCTGAGCGCCTGAAAACCCCCTGTCTTTTCCAGAAGATTACCCCTTTTACTAGCCTTTCAAGGCGCCTGGAAATGATGGTCGACAACATACTTTCGTCACAGTATTGGGCGAGCTCGTCTTGCCGATTCAAGGCGGGTTTTATGCGGCTTTGACGTGCATGTTCTTCAAGGGCCGCATGTCAGGAGTTTGGGACCGAATCGCGGGAGCGCGTGCGACTCCGCGTTGACAGCATGACGAACGGACACACAGAACGTTGTCTGATCTCTCTACTGCCCAAGGGCCAGGACTTCACCGAGCAATTTCGGCAGTGCAAGTTGCTTGGTGGACTCACGGTGTGTTGGCCGGTCAGAGAGTGTGTCTAAAGTTGTTTCGGATTGCCGGTTGCCCTTCCGCCGTATCTCCTAGTCATGTGACAGACGAGGTCATCCTAGAAAGCCGTTGAGCTTCTAGGCTCTTATGATGACAAGTCGTCTCAGGATGGCGATCTTGGACCGTACGTCTCTGTAAGTCTGCCCGGGTCCTTGTGGCAGTCATGGCACGTTTGCCCATCAAACCAGATGCTGGAGGCCAGTGCTTCCCGCTCAGCACGTCACCAAGCATGCAGACCCTGAGAATTGCAGATACCCTCCGGTGATCTGTACAGCGAAAACTCCTAAGTGAGTTTAGAATAGCTTTGTCTCTGCCAGCGCGAGCCAGATGTTGCATGCCATGCAGTGACAATTAAACCGGGGTTTACCAACACACAACGAATAGGTCGTCGGGCTATTAGTGCAGGTTTGAATATCTGATTGAGAAAACGCGATGTTTTCTGGTCATATGGCGCGCTGATACAGTAACAACTTGTAGGATATGCAATGCAACAGTAGAGACTTCTTAATACAAAGTGGAACAAATTGACTTCATCAGGAATGACTGACCGTCTTACCGAATAACCCTAAACCCTCGGCACACCTCCAGTGCCAAACAATTCCATCTTCACCCTTTCAGCCGGGACGCCATATGTCTTCAATTTGGCTTCCACATCCAACATGAACTGCTGCGGCCCGCACGTAAAATAGAGCGTTCTGTCGTTGCCTGTGAATAGTACCTCCTTGTCGACACTGTCCAAGTTGATGCGACCCTTGATGTCGTAATCCTGACCTCTCATCTCTCCCTGTGCTGGACTTGATGAGAAATAAACAGTGCGAAGATTGCTCTTCTTCGCCGCCAGATCATCAATCTCCCTCTTAAACGCTCTTGTCTTGCTGTCTCGAGCGCCTTGGATCCACGTGACAGGTCTCTCCGACGACTGCTCTAGAGTAGTGTTTAAAATGCTATTCAAGCACGTCAAACCTACGCCAGCGGAGATCAGCACGATCGGTGCTTCCTGATCTTCTTTCTCAATGTCGAAATAGAAATCTCCCCAGGGGTGAGACACGCCCACAATATCGCCCACGTTCTTCTTCTCATGCATAATGTTCGACAGATAGCCGGGATGTGTCATATGTCTTGGCTCGCCAACCTCTACCCCAGGCTCCCGCTTGACACTGATCCGAAAACAATCCTTGCCCGGTGCATCAGATAGACTGTATTGACGCGCTTGCCACACCCCACCATCAAGCTCATTGACGAAGACATTGACGGAGATGTATTGGCCAGGCTTATACACGGGTAGTTTGAGGTTCGAATCGACAGGCTGAAGATAGAAAGATGTAATCTCCTCTGCCTCCTTCTCCTTGCGAACGATCTTGAAATCTCTCCAATCTGTCCAGCCATCCGCTTCCTTGTACAAGCCGTCTTCTTTGTCGATCATGATGTTTGCCAATTGCCAATAAGCTGCCTCCCAAGCACCGAGAATATCGTCCGTTGCTGCATCGCCAAGCACAGTCTTCATTGTCTTGAGGAGGTATTCACCCACGACGGCATAGTGCTCCGGTCGGATATAGAGAGACGCGTGCTTGTGGCAAATTAATTCAACAGCTGGAGAAAGCTTGCCCAAATCGTCAATGTTGGAGGCGTAAGCGTAGAGAGAGCCGGCAAGTGCGCGAGGTTGGTGGCCAGTCGCTTGATGGGTGTTGTTGAAGACGTTTTTCAGCTCAGGGTGAGCATCGAGCATGTCTGCGTAAAATTTGGTGGTAATGGTTTCGCCATGTTGCGCCAGGACCGGAACTGTAGCTTTGATGATCTGGACTTGCTCTGAAGTGAGAGGTGCCATTGTAGGCGTAAGTCGTTCCTTCTCTGAGCGAAAGGTTGTGTGAGTCGTTGGGGCTGATAACTGCGATAGTCTGTGTTTCTATTGGCAGCTTGTAATGGTGACCTATTTAGCAGGTACTTCTCGGCTATCAATTGATTTTCAAGTATCCGGATACGGCGACGATGCTGGTGATATGAAATAAGATTTGTCGCCTTCTCTCTCGAAAATATATACTTCAGCCTTCGCCGACCCGTGTTCCTGTAGGACCCGCAGAAGTTAACATCTCCGCGGTGACACTTTCCAATTCCTTATGGTTGAACTGGCGAACCCTTGTTATGGATCTGCTGACTGAGCACACATACGAGCGTCTAGTGGTCGGGGTGAGGATTACGTACATCACACAAGCATCGCGGCTTCTTAATCCGCCACATCCGCCGCAGAAACTACACGTGGAACAGCAAAAGGGTGAAATTCTGCGAATTCGTGGTGGAGCGCGCATAAAAGGTCAGGGTTTATAGCCGCTTAAAGATCTTCGATGGTCCGTATATGGCATTGAACTGGTGCTTGCATGGTGTGTAAGCATTGTTGCTGGCGCTCAATGCTCCCCTTCTGTCACTGCGAGCTTTTCTGCTGGTACGACATCGCTTCTATGTGCCTTTCTTGTCACCGTATAACACTAGGTCACGCCATTCCATCACCGTTGCAGCCGAAACTTCCCGACGTCGCTCTGTGAGCCGTCAGTCAGAGGCTATTTCCGTACAATGGGTCACTGCCAGTGTTGAACAGGGTGATTCAAAAGTCAGGCGATGTGCAAAATTAGAGCCGTTTAGGATTCTCGTTTCTCCGCGGATGCCTGTGGTGGGGCTAGATTGCACGTGACGACATATGTAGCACGACTGTCCTGTGAAATATTGCACTTCTCAAGCACTTTGACGGAAATATGCAACTTATCAGCTTCTGAAAGGCGCATGAAAAGCAAAGTGTAACGTTTGTGTTGAAGACCTCCAGGCTGACCGGCGCAAAAAAGTTGATCTTACAGTGATCAAGATGGCTACACGATCGATGGTTGGTTCCAGCTTTTTTTGCCTTTGAAGAATCGTAGCCTTCAATCTCCAGTGTCTCTTTGGAGCCAGTGAGGTGCTGTGACCAACGCAGGGCTTGAAAGTGCTTCAGCTGTAGTCCTTCAACGCCAGCTGCTCCAACATAGGTAAGTTTACAACCCTCCAGATGGCTACAGATTTATTCGGTCTGTTTGGGTCACTCCTCTCCCATCTTCGGATTCTTCAAAAGCGTCTGGGGACTATCTTGTACAATTGTGCTATCAGTCTTTGGAGATGCTACCTTGGATTACCTACAGCTTTCAGGACATGCGTACCAGAACTGCAGCCTTCGAGACATGCGTGACTGAGTCCAACTGTAGATCCTCCTCAAATGTCGGGAAAAACCTTCTGTTCTTCACAAGCACGTCTTCGATCTTCATACCATCATTTATGGCCTCTCCCTTCTCACACAGCAGTGCTGGAAACATGCAGAGTATGATCTTTCTCCCGTTCGCCTCCTCACTAGATACAGAGTCGTTGGTGTCACTGTAGGCCTGCATCCAGCGTTGATCGAACAAGGTCCCTGGCCGAACATAACGAATACGGTACCGCTTTGAGCTCATCAACAAGAGCTTCTTGAACTCGATAACGTCCCTCGCAAACCCCTTTGGAGACCTGCTGCTTGGTATGTCTGATTTTCGGCACCGTTTTTCCTTCACTATCTGCAGGCGAGACATGAGATCTTCGATTCTGGGCGTGACCTTGGTTTTCTCGAAGTCTGAATTCTCGAACATAAGCTTGGATGCAGCTTTATCGTAACGGAGAATTTGAATGAGACCTTCTCTGACAGAAGCGGCGCTGGCAATCATACTGTCGTATAGATGCATCATACCACCTGAATGCATGGCGTGCAGCATCGGCTCTGGCATGGAGAAGACCCAACGACAGAAGAGTGCACTGAAGAGGGTCTGTTGGGCGTGCGGACTCCTCAGTAGTGCAGAGAGACTTTCGATGTACGAGTCGAGTTGATGGTCAGGCACAAGGCCAGTGGCGATGTTCTCCGCGGCGCCGACGACGTATCCAGCGCTTGCCGCACCAATAATTGGTGTGACGTTGTTTGGACCTACAACGAAGACGAAATGATCGTAGATAGTTGCCCAGGCCTTTTCAACTTCTTGAGGAGGGGTTTCCTTAGGAAAGGCGAGTCTGGTGCCTGAGTCAATGGAACCAATAAGCTTCTTGACCATCTCAGCGTACTTTGCTTTAAGCGCGCGTTGAGAGTCAAGATCTTTGATGAGATTGTCAACAATCGAACCGTTGGGGTCTTTCAGAGTACGGATTAGCTGATGATAGTGTTCGCTGGTCTCCTCTGGTATATCCGACTGGTGGTTGACCAAGCCACTGAGAATGGTCAGGCAAACGTCAATCTTGTGACGGAGGGACTCGGGGCTAGTTTCTTCATCTGTCCTCAATCTGTTTTGAGGGACGACGGCAGCCCTGGGTGAATCCTCACGCACAGTACTTGACCCACTCATGTCAAGTTCTGTCAGAGGAGACTCTGGTAGTGCTGCTACGCCTGGAGGGGTTTCCGGTAGCTCGATGACAGACGTAGCTCTCTTGTTCGATGTCGGGCCTTGCGCCTTTGGTGTAGGTGTCATGGGACTTGGACTACGACTATGGATTGGGATGCCATTAGGGATATGTGAAGCCTCCGCAGTGACGCGACCTGAGGAGCCTTTGCGGCGCTTGTTTCGCTTCGGAGTAGGCTCGTAATCGTCATCGTGTGGATCCTCAGGAGTCATTGTTGGAAGATCGACAATCCTCAATCGGAGACGGTGTCGATAGTGGACTCATTGTAGGAGCCCTCGGAACGCTATCAAGAGTAGATGTCGTGGGCGATTTCATTGTGTGCTCCCGGCGCCATCAACAACCTACAATCGCTATTTAGTAGACCGCTGAGATGGAAGGCAACAGTATGTGCTAACAAGAATATTGCTGCGCAAAGCGTTGAAGGGCAAACGCAGCGGCTAAGTGAAGGTAGAGACTCGCAAGGTGACGCAATCAGCGAGACGAGAAGAACAGTCGTGACAAGAAAAATCCGATTCAGTCACTTCATTCATGTGATTCACTGCTTTCACGCCTGAAATTGTCTTGTTTGGCATGACACTAGCGCCGGCTTTCACTCTCACTTCACTCTCACTGTTGGCTCAAACTTAAATTGCATTCTCCTCCCAAACTTCAACAGCAGGTTCGATCTATCTCACTCCATCAGAATGCACTTAAACAGTCAGTTCGGACCCTCGCGTAGAGCTGCAGCTCGAGCTCGGTCTCAGATCGCAGCATCGACCAAATTGCAGGACACTACAGACACGTCTGATGAAGTTGAAGAAGAGCCTGCACCAAAATTACCTCGCCGTTCTGTCCCGAAAATCAAGAAAGTCCGTGGTAATCATCGCGATCAATCGCCCGAGTGGTACATCGCCATCGATTTTGGTACCACCTTTACCACTGTCGCATGGTATCGTCGCGGAACACCCAGTGAGCAAATCCATACAGTAGACAACTTCCCCGGTACAACCGACCTCCATCTATCAAACAAGCAGATTCCGACGGAACTTTGGTATCACAGGAAGAATGTGCGCTTCCCTGTGAACATCAAAGCAAACGATGTCCGAGTGCGCTTTGGTAGCGAGGTACACCGCATGGCGAACGCTGAGGACGGGGTCGAGCTTCGTGATCTCTATGACGACGAAGATCGCGTGGTAATGATGAAGTTACTTCTGGACAAGACAGATTACGTCAAAGCCTCGAGAGACCGACTGCAGAAGACAGTCGAGTCGATCAAGGCCAAAAAGCACATTGAGAACGACGAGGATGTATTCTTCCACTTCTTCCAGGAAGTTCTTAGAGCGGTGAAGATCCGGCTAGGCCATGATTTCAAGGATGACAGCATTGGTATGTACTCTCCTCACTCCAGTAACTCAACTAAGTCGTGTTGAAGTGGAAGTAACCTTCCGCGTGCCCGTCTGCTACAAACCATCCGCTGTTGCCATTCTCGGTGCTCAGCTAGAGAGGGCAATGAAAGATACGAAATTTGGAACTGACGGTGACTCGCCTTGCAATATTTTTGTTGTACACGAAGCCGAAGCCCAAGCCATGAGAGCCTTGAAGGAGTCCCTGAATGAGTTAGAGGTAAGGTCTTGATGCACGGTACATCAACTACAATTGCGCTAATCTTCTTGAAAAGCGTGGCGAGACTTTCATTCTCATAGACTGCGGAGGTGGAACCACCGACATTGGTATCTACCGTATCGCTTTGACTGAGCCACTGCGCCTTGGAGCAGAGGTCCATGAAGCTACAGGTGAGCTCACAGCATATAGGCGCTTCTCTTGCGGATCTGACTAGTCTGGTTCAGGTGCTATGGTCGGCGCTACTGGCCTCAACGATAAGGTTCGCAGTCTTGTGAGAATCATTCTTCGTGGGGAACGCTATCTTGAGACTGGAGGAGAAACCATCGATGGTATCATTGCAACTGAAGTCATGCCAAAATTCGAGAACGACATCAAACGCGAATTTCGATATCAAAACACTGATGCAGAATATCCCATACGCATAAGGGGTCTCAAGAGAAGTGTTGTTGATGATAGGGTCCGCCAGAACTACTTGGTCTTGAAGTAGTACGTACATGTTTGTCTATCCTGACGTTGACTGACCGTACCACAGTCAAGACATCTGGAACATCTTTCGGCCAGCTGTCAAGAAGATTGGAGATATGATGCAAGAGGCTGTCATGAACGCTAAGAATGCAGGTTACACAGTGAGCAAGGTCGTCGTTGTGGGAGGCTTTGGGGATTCGCCTTGTCTGCAGAGCTATCTACTCGAACAGAAAGATCGGATCGTGAGACAAACAGGCTCTTCACTCAAGCTACGATTCACACCCAGAAACATGAGCGCTACAGGTGTAGCTACGGGTGCCATCATGCGCGCAATGAACAAGGCGGACGGGCCATCACGTATGCCTTGTCAAAGCATTGGCATCCTTCGACACATCCCTTGCGACCAAGAAGAGGACTATCCAGCCGAAGTTATGCTACAACAACGGGAGTGGAGCGCTGAGGAGCAGGTAGAATACGTGATGAATACGATTGAATGGTTGGTCAAGAAGGTACGTCGGTATGCAACATACATACGATAATTTGCTGATTTCCACAGGATGATAAGCTACTCGGTTCCGTCCACACGGTCACTTTTGAGTCTGAGCATGTGTTCAAGCCGCAAGACAAAGATTGGATCATCGAGGAACAGCTCTGGGCGTCCGAGAGTTGCACTTTGGACTTCTACAGGCTCGACCATCCAAATAACGCTGGCAAGACGATGGAGATTGGTGCGGTCGAGTTCGACGTCAGCGATATGCGGGAGCAAATCCGCAAGGCGAACACGGAGGACGGAGAGAATCTAGACAAGGCGGTGATCCTGGTTGAGATGACAGTCATTGACCGCAACTTGGAGTTCACCGCCCGATGGCCGGCCACGCCAGACGGAGCTGTCATCAAAGGCTCTCGCAAGTTCTTCAGTGTAGCATCGGCATTCGTTCCTGGCACTCAGTGAGGCCACTTGACAAAACACGGCAAGGCTGTTCGATCGGAATGCCCCAGGTTTACATGACGTAGTCTAGACCAATGTACTACTCTTAGAATGACTACGCGATCCATCGGGAATGCGCGATTCATAGTCGTCAAACATCGGTTCGTTCAACGTTACAAGTGTCCCGCCGGGGCTGAATAAGGTGATTGATCACAAAGAAGTGAGCCACAGGATAGTCATCAAAATCCTGAACTATCAGGCCAGGCCGACTACTTGCAGGGATGAGTCGAGATATAGTGGCCAAAGTGTGTTAAAAGTTATCGTGCAATATAGCACCTTACTCGCTCTGAGGCGGCAATCTGAGGAGTCCAACTAAAACATAGCAGAAACGTAATAGAGCCAATCACATGCGTAGTCACTTTGAGAATTAGAAGCGCTTAAAGTCCTCACTAACCAGCCCTGAAGGACTTCAATTAAAGCGAGATCCTTAGTCAGTCAATGAGATCATGCGAAGACAGCGAAGAAAGAACTCGAAAACTACATAATCTATGTCATGTCATGAGGTTTACATTCTGGATAGACAGTGTAGCTTACTGTCAACTTCTAAAGGACCTCACTGGATCCGCTGGATTCGCGATCACGGATTCAGTACATCGTCACCAGTATTTGTTCTGACCACTATCTGATTGGCCGAAGGGTAATGAATAACTGCAACCCCTGGTGGCGCTACTTAGTATTATTATGCAAAATGTGCACTTGGAGCTGGTAAAGTCTTGTGTGTACTCTCGATTCTCCTTCTGAAAACAGCCAGCTAGTCGATCAGCACTCTGTATTTCCCTTTCCGCAACATGTTGATCTACACTCTTACCAAACCATAACAAAACGCTTTCATTCGGCACACGCCACGACTCAGTCTCTTCTCCACGCGTACCAAAGTACCAAGGTAAGGAAGTACGATGACTATCTAAATCTGGTATGAACCGGCGGCCAAATTCCGCCCCACGCGGCTCCAGAATCGAGCACCGCCAGACCTTCCCCGTTCACCAGCCACGCGCACAGCCGCCAGCAACTTCACTTTCCGATAAGGGACACTCTCCTCTCCGAAAAAGTACAAGACCTACGGACCAAGCCGCTGCGAACCGTTCTTGCGGGTTGGTTAGGTGCGAGAGCTCTGCGCACTGGTCTGTGAGTGCAGGTTTCTCCTACTTTGTAGAGCCCCGGCGTGAGGGCGGCGCTGGACAAGGGCCGCGTGGTATTCGGCATGCTACATTCTAAGGGCACGCACAGGATCGCGGGAAGGAATCCCGAAGTAGACATTGTGTTTTTCGACCGATATTGATGACGGCTTGAGAGACAGGTAGGTGGTAGTATGAACGCCGCTACCGTCTGCCATGGCGACGCGTATGGTCAAATCATGACATGCATGCAGGGGATCATGGCGAGTCGACATGTAGTAGAGCTCCGACGCTGATGCCATAGAGAACGTAAGATGATGCGAGTGGTCCAGTATCAGGCTTCCTGCGGAACATATCCCCGTTTTGTGAAACTGCGACAACCGATACGGACATTAAGGTGCGGATGATAGGGGTATCTGGCTCCTCACTGAACGAGACGTGGAAGTTGATGTGCTGAGGTTTTTGTGGCTTGCAGAGCTTACACTTAGCATAACCATCCATCTATATGTTCGGACAGTGATGCGCCGTTGCGATAGGGTGCTTCCTTTTAACGTTTGATAGTACGATCAGCTGTCAACACTGATAAGCAGGAATGTGTCGTATTAGGAAAGCTCGGGACCCCAGAGAAGCAACGCTCGTAAACGGCTTCAGCGAAGGAACCGACAAACAAGGCTGAACCCTGCAAACAGTGAGACCAACAGGGCCTTAACGGATGCCGCAGAAAAAGGTCTGTTTCCTTGACGTTGGCGATCAAACTGACCGGGATAGCTGGGTATGTGTCGGATCCTTTCAACGGGCCATCCTTCATTGTATCTGACACACAATCGTGGGGATGCGTTACCGAGCAGGACGGGCCTAGATCTGACAAGCGCTTCTGTCACTTTTCAGCACAGGCTCCATGATCAATTGCCGAAAAAGCAATTTCTGCAAAGCGTAAAGTTGTGGGTATTGTAGGTATAGTAATCGAATAGTGGAGTGAGACTGTCCGTCCGCCACATGCAAATTGCGTCAACTCTCAGGCTATTACGTCCCTTGGTGGTATGAATACACCCAAATATACATGCACCTGGACGAAGGTGCGTTCTAGATCTTTAAACCGTCTCTAACTTCCAGCTATGCGTCCGACTCAGGGGATCATTCAACATGCGTTGCGCATCTGAACGCAGAGCAGAGAACCGACAACGCCAACTTGCATACCACTTGTGACCGTGGATACGCATGCATATGCAATAAAACTAAAGGAAGCGCCTTGTAAATAGCGCAGAATGGTATGCCAGAGTCGCCAAACGCCTCGCAGGAAAAATGGACTCGAAACAAAACGTCGCAATGGAATTCGTCGAGCCGTGGGTGAATGCCTGATTGTGAAGGTCGATATCATCAAGTGTTGCTGATGATGACTCGGGCACCCTCTTTACCGAGTACACCTCTCTCCTTGGCCTTGGGGCTCCTGTCCCGGCCTTTCTTTCGACTGAGGAAGCCGAGCATGCCTGATGGCTTTTCGGTCTGTGGCGTCTGTACAAGCGCAGAGCTCTGGTTAGCCATCTCGGACCATGAACCGGTTCCGTCGAGGACTACCTGTACGCCACCACCCATGCTCGTGCTTCGCTGCGACCCTCGTGGACGGTTGTTCATGGGCCGTGAAAATGAGGGCGGGATGGGCTCAGTGGGCTCGGTGGGAAAGTAATCGGCACGCTCTCCACGTTGCGAGATCTGCGAGCCAGTTGTGGACTTATTGCCTCGGTTGAGATTGGCTGTAGCAAGCGGTGGACTGCCGTTCGGTGACTGTGTCGTTGATCGTGGATTCGTCATTGTCGTTGAACGGGTCGGGTGGAGATCGCCTTCTTGCGATCTTTGAGAGGCCAGCGGGCGGCCCCATGAATCTTGTTGGGCAGCGACTTGGACCGGCGCGTGATCACTATTGCTTTGGTTGCTAGCTCTTGAGCCGCCTGTAGAGTCGTTAGGGTCTGCCACTACCACTGCGGCAGGTCGCTGGTCTGCAACTACGGTGTAATTGAATGGCTCGAACAACGTCTCGATCATCTTGTGTAGCTCTTCCGCGCGAATCTCGGCCTCCGTTGCATCGTCTTTCAGGGCTTCTCTGGGCTTCTGTCTGCGTGCTCGTGCCTCGAGTGGAGCCTCTTCCAGCAGCAACTCTTCCAAATCGTACGTGGCATCGAAGTTGGTCTTATCGCTGGACGGGATGAAGACAGGCTGGATTTCCTTGGCTTCCAATGCAATGAAATCGATGGGACGGAAGAACGGGTTGTCCGTAAACGACTCAAACCCAATAGCGCCAATCCTCCTCTTGCGATCTTTCTCCAACAGTGAACTGATGGCGTGCAGGCACGGCATCGACACAGGTGGGCTTGTCACCGGATACGTGGGTTCTCCTTTGGCGATCTTAGCGGCGAGCGAGTCGTGGCTACTGGCTTCGAAAGGTCGCTGTACTAGTTAGCTTGCCCCTAGTCGCAGCTCGAAGAAAAAAAGCACGCACCTTGTTGTAGATGCACTCGTAAAATAATACACCGAGTGACCACCAGTCGACTTCGCACGAGTAGCCCTTGCCTTCGTACACCTCGGGAGCCAGATATGCGAGAGTTCCAGACTTGCTGGTGAGGGGTTTGTGCGGCGTGAAATCTGAAGCAACATTCTAGAGGCTGTTAGCATCGCCATTGGCACCATGCTAGGGTTCGTAACAAGACTTACAAAATCTGCCAAGTGGACATGACCATCCGAATCCAGCAGCACATTGTCTGGCTTGATGTCCCTGTGCACGATGCCCTGCTGGTGAATGTAGCGTACGGCGCACCCAAGCTCGGCCATCCAAAACCTCACAGCCTCCTCTGTAAACGTCTTTCTCGAGATGTGAAAGCGCAGGTCACCGCCGTTCATGAGATCGACCACAATATACCTGCCCGTTGTCAGCCTCATGCAGGCGCACAATCGTCATGGCGCTACGTACAGGTATTCGATGTCCTGGAAGCTGTAGCGCAGATTGCAGAGAAAAGGGTGGTTGAGGTGCTCGAGCATGCGCCGCTCTCGAATAATATTCCGGACACTCTCTGACCGTACGACTGTGACACAGCGTCAGTGTGGCCGTCCCTGGCGGCCATGGGGAATTGCAGACGCACCTTCATCTTTTCTTATGTACTTGAGCGCAAAGGTAAGGCCTGTATCCTTGCGCTCGACGATGCGCACTTTGCCGAAGGCGCCCTTGCCGACAACTCGCAGCAGGCGGAAGTGGTTCAGGTTCACTGTGTTGGGGTCAGCCGTGCTCGTGCATGCCTCAGTGCTGGCGTGGCAGGTGCAGGTGCAGATCCAAATGCAGCAGGGGCCAGCAGCACTGCACACCTCATCTCATCTCATCTCGTCCCTTCTCTTGTCTTGTCTTGGAGAGCTCTCACTACGTACCTTGGTCGGTGAACACGACGGGCTTGCCGTTGCTCTGGCCCATGGCGGGCTACTGTGGATTGCGGTGCGGAGGTCCTTAGTTATGCATCCAGGCAGGCGTCGAGGAGGTGCTGGCTGCAGGCGCGGGGACAAAGGTTGTCTTCGCCGCGGGTGTGGGCGTAGGCGTGGGCGTGGGCGTGGGCGGGCGTGGGCGGGCAGGTCGGGCGAATAGGCAGGTACCGCGGACCGCAGGCTCTTTAAGCTCTGCTCAAGCTCAAGCTCAACACCACAGATGGCTGCGATGTAGCGTGTAGGGCTGAGGCGGCGGGCAGCGGGCAGCGGGCGGCGGGCAGGAGTTGCACGGAAGCCTGAAAGGAGGCTCGCACTTTTGAAGCAGCACGTCTCGTCGGCGCGTCCCAGGGCAGGCTAGCTTCGGCGGGCATGCATTTGGTTCTTTGGCCAGCACCTCAATGCAGTTCCACACCCTTAGTGCAAGTGGCGCGCCGCAGGGAAGGCCGGCCACGTTTTACGCTGCCTGCGCCGCGCAGAATGAATGGCAGGCGGCGCTAGGGCCCGTCAGGAGTCAGCATCCCTGCCGCCTGTGTTTCTGCGATATCTCAGGCGGATGGATCGAAGCGCATGCTGATCTGTGTCGCCCCGTGAGAGCTGGCAAGCGCGGCAGTCACCTCTCCAGCCTGGGCTGGCGGGCACTGCTGGGCCGGCAGTCGTCTCTTAAGAACTGCCTACTCCTAGGAGCGGAGCTACGAGGACACACGCGTTCGTGCCTGGGGTTCGCAGGGCGACGACCTGGAGCTGCGCCATCCCAAGGGCCTCAGACATCTCATTAAAGCTGCCTGCGGGCGAACCATACGGATATCTCCACGCAGACGCACCACGACCTGGGGCTGACATGCACTAGACAGGCGCACCTCCTTCTGGAAGAAAGCTTCCTCGCCTGCATCTTGTCTTGCACGCTGTAGGAGTAATCAAGCGCAGCGAAGTCAGCGTCAAGCCTACTGGGCACGCCAAATGAGTTACTACTGAGATGCTCTGCTGCACCACGCCGAGTTGCTCGCGCGCCATTCACCAGCAACACCCCGGCTGTCACGAGACATCGGCGAAATCCCACAGATCAGACGTCGTCTCGCTCCCGTCTGATCTGCGCCAGGCCTGCCACTTTCAAAACACAGGAATGAAGACGGACCGCTGTGCACACAGCGCGCTCTTTGACTTGCCAGCAGCCAATCTCCTCCACCTCGCCAGCCTTGACCATTGCTGCACTGGTTCATCTCGCCCAGTTCCTCCTCATTAGCTCTGTATCCCCCTCTCCAACTGTGCGAACGCCTTCACATGGGTCGATGCGCCGTGTCACTTAGTGGTAGCTGCACCCCTCTCCGCTGGCGCTGATTCGATCTTGTTTGCTTTCGCGTTCGGACCCACTTTCTTCTCTGCATCTTCGGCCCGACCAGAACGTAGAAGAACACGACGCTGGACAAGGCGTGCGCCTTCGCGAACTCCGAGGAACTACGAGATGCATTCAATGGAAGCTCGTAGTATTGCAGACCAACATGTGTCAATTCCAAGTGCTCTCCTTGGTCTAGGGCGCTTTCTTGAATCAGTTGTGTAGAGGAGCAATCGCAGGGCTGATGTGGACAATCTCAGTAGACTCTTTCCTTCTGCATCTGCTGTCTGTACGCGACATTCAGATTCACATGGTCGACTGCCGAATCTGACGCTTGCACAATTTCGTCACCGCCGAGGGATATGAAACGGATCAACCACAGCTGTTCAGCCTGTTTACCTCCCCAGACGCCAGATCAACGGATCGCTGGACGATTACGTCTATAAGGATACTCAGGGGTAAGTGTCGGTGACATTACACTGCCTACCA
The DNA here is from genome assembly GCA_011058905.1 of Curvularia kusanoi. Taxonomy (NCBI): domain Eukaryota; kingdom Fungi; phylum Ascomycota; class Dothideomycetes; order Pleosporales; family Pleosporaceae; genus Curvularia; species Curvularia kusanoi. Next base: position 61,220 of record SWKU01000005.1, on the reverse strand, counting down.
TTGGCCTTATGTTTAAGGATGTTTGATATCTCGCTTTGGCATGCTTTGCACCCCAATGATTACTAAACTCTACAACTATTTTGCCTCGTCGGAGGATTTCCTTCTGCGAAGCTTTGCGGAGAGACGTTCGGCATGCCACGGATGGCCCATACGCACAGTCAACCATGTGGCTGCACAATCATAGTTTGTCGTGATGCCACGTCCTCCATGATCTGAGGTCAAAGATTGGTGGAACGGCAAATAGCGACGTATGTCAAGGCGACTCCCGAAACTTTCTGAAGTGAAGCCTGCATGAGAGATGAAAAGGCAGATCGATTTTGTCGACGTGTTTTTGAAAAGGGGTCTCTTCGGCCCTAAGATACTAAGATATGTTCTAGAAGACTGCGTTGCACCTTAGCGAAGCTACTACGATTCGGCAATCGTTGCGTAGCCTAAAACGTTGCTTGCTAGTCTTAGCCCTCACCATCTCTTTCCGCTCGGCTACACATACCAACTGTAGTATATTAAAAAGATTGGGCGCTACTCACACACAGGTATAGCTATCATCGACGCATCCCTCATCGAGATGGAAATGCAAATGATTCGGGGTACCCTTACTGAAAGGATTTGGGCTGTCACCATCGGTTACGGCGCAGCAAATGTGCCAAGTCGTGGGCGCGAATAACCCATACACACCGTGAGAAGCATCGAAGCACCGTCCATTGACCCGAGCCCTTGCTGTCGGGGCTCTTTAGCTGCCGCAAGCCGCCCTGTGCATCTACTCTGCATAGACGTGCAGCGTTGCAGCTCTGACCGTCTACTGTCTATGTGGTCGCCTGAGCTCAGCATCGTACACGGAGAGGAGGCGCACTCACAAGAAGACCAGACGTGACTTGTGCTCTGCAGTTGCTACAGGGCGGGCTGTGTACTGAAGCTCCAATATTGCTGGCTCGCCATCTCAATCTCAGACCTTTGGCCATGCTCGCAGTACGTGTTGCCGCGATCTATAGACCTCGCGTCGATGCTCAACACGATTTCAATTTTCAATTTTGTACCTCGGTTCGACGCCAGTCGGAAGCAGATGATGCAGCATCATATGCACCAAGGCTACTTTCCGCCCGTCCTGCAAACTCTGTTATGAGCTTCCAAACTTAGGTTCATTGAACTCTACAGATGCTGCATCGCGAACCCGAACTTTAGCCAAGTAAAGCCATCGGAGCTTGATACCTAGAATCGAACATGGCGCTTTCGTATGCAAGCAAGACGGCTGCACACGGGGCTCAACAAACGCCAACGGCTCTCGGATGGAAGTGAGAAAGTGTTTGCAGCCTTGCTAGCTCTACTTACGACGTTGTAGATGACGTTCGTGCAACCATGATGATCGCCTCGCATCGAGGAAAAGAACTGACGACCTGGGACTTACCTGATGTTGCAAGCTCCCCGCCCAGCCTTACACAACGTCTCCTACGACGGTCAAAGTCGCTTAAATGCACAAACAGCGCCAACGCATGTCAGATGCGCGCACCCCGGAACCCACGAGGATGTCTTCGACAACTCTCAGCCTACACTAGTACTCTGTAGGAAGGTCGTACGTTGATCTCTGCACTACGAAGTTGGCAGTTCCGGTAGCGATCTGTCGTGTACCCTTCCTGCTACACGACACCCGGCGCGCAGAAGCAACGAGGACGCACCTGCTATCGTTTCAGGCGAGCATATGTCAACGTGCTCATTCTCGTCGAGGCGTTGCAAGGCGTTGCGAGGCGTGAGCCAAAATTACCCGCGACGTGAGGCTTGCCACAACCACAAACAGGTTGTCTGCAAAAGCAGTACTATTCTGACCCAAGTATACACGCTGACATCACAACCATGCCATTCAATCCACATGTTCCAAGGCCTGTATGACCATGTATCACCTTATGGTGCCCTGCATCTTGCAACCTTGGAGCCTGGCCCTCAAGATCCCAGCACTACAGGAGCGCCGGAACAGCGAGCCGCATAGGCTCAACCTCGTGTAGACTATCTCATGAGGTCGCACAAATTCTTTTCCAGCTACAGTTCGTCGCCGTCCCGTGGTGCATGACAGCATCCGAACGCCGTGGTCGGCTTGTCGATCTTCCCTCGGGCACACGAAAACGTGGGCGGCATGCCGGTGGATATACGAATACCTACCCGCTGCTCGCACCACGTGGCGCCGCAGATAGAATATGCACGCAATATGCGGCTCTAAAACCCAGTGTCTTGGGCGAGAAGGATCTGTACCGCGTAGATATGTTGTGTACTTGATCACTGTCCCACCTTCCTTTATAAGTAGGATCTTAAGGTGGGCATTACAAGGTACGTCCATCGTAATGAGGACAAGATGGCGATTTATCTATTGAAGTCACACCATTGAGCATGCTTTCAATTCACCGGGGCGGACTTTATCAGCTGATCCAACTCTGTTGCTTGGTCACACTGTAGAGCCACCATTCAGATATGATGGCAGTACTCCACAGACCTAGTACTATGACCAATCCGTGTAACCAGGCTGCGGTGGGTCTAAAAGCTCAAGGGAATGCGAAATGAGTCTAGAAAAGGAGCATGGGCATATTTCGTAGCGAGGAAGAGAAGCTTAGGACGTAGTGGACCAGTCTTTGACAATGACAAGATAGGGAGCGCTTTCCTTCTTCGTCATAGCTGGAAAGATGAATTTGATGACTACTGTCTTATTACACGCTGATGCAAAGAATGAGGCGGCGTGAGCTACAACAATCCTAAAGAGGCACAGTGAAGGAAACATAGGGCGGCATCCCGTTGATCACTTGTAACGTGCTGAGGAGGCTCCAGGCACAAGCTACGCTCAAAGCCCCATTTGTCGATATGTAGATGCAAAGACACATGGACGGCTACGAATGAGGCCAACATGACCTGTCCCCAATGTCACTGGCGATCAGCGCTCATCGGGGTTAGGATACAGTACTGTTCTTGTCTTTCTCAGAGCGACGTCTGGGGATGGAGTGGGGTGGAGAGCGGGAGACATGGCTCGGAGATTTCTTAACGCCGCAAGCAACGGCGGCCCAAGCTCGCTTCCATAGCCGCGTCCACGTCAAGCTCTCGACATGCAATGCGCAACATGCACTCGGCTGCCTATCTGAGCTCTGTCCGCTATGAATGGGCTGAAGTCACGGATGAACGGTGACGTGAGGACGGCGGACCAGCTCCCCACCCCGTCGTCGACGCCAGAACCGGACGATCTGGCATTGCTGCACGAACAACGCAACGTCGACGCAAAGGCCAATGTCATCCCGCAAGATGTGTCCGACCTGCGCAGCCCCGCCCTCAGTGTCGCCTCGAACAGCAGACGGACGAGTTTACACGAGGACGCCGTCATGTCAGACACCAGCGAAAAGATTCGGCCCATCAAGCGCCCAGGCGACGGGCGCAGGAAGAGCAGCGTGTCCGAGCACGACAAGGTGCTTAAGCTGAGCCCCCGCCAGATCCAGGAACTCACGAGCGAACCCGCAAGTATCCCGATCCGCGCCGCAACGCCCATTCCCGAAGACGTTCTCGAGGGCGAGACGCCTGCACCCGACGAATCGAGCGATGGACAGCGCGTGCTTGGAGTCGTGCTGGAAAGGCCGGTGCAACTGAAAGACGCGCGCACTGCCAGCGGCGAGAAACACAAGCGAGGCTCAGGAAGCCCCCAGCGGAGACCGGAGAAGGAGATCGTGGTGCTCAAGACCCCTGCCACTGAGCTGAGGCATGGTCGTCCAGGCATGAACTCGAGATCCGTCACCACACCAGTCATCCGCCGCATGGACTCGAGCACACGGTCGCGCGCTCAGACAACGCAGACCCATGACAGGGAAGGCAGAGACGAGCGGAAGGACGAGAGGAGACAGGAGCGACTGGCCCCTTCACCACTTCTGGAACCCGCTCCTGCGTTGCCCCTGCCTCCCATGTCGATGCCCACCTTCTTGTCTTTGGAGCTCTCAGCTAATCGTCCATCTCCGCTCTACATTTACCGACCGTCCAACGATGACTTCCCCTACGAGTCTTCCGCTATCAAGTACGAGCGTCTACTCAATTTTCTGCAAATCCCTTACCAGTTGGAAGGCGTACTGGCTTTCGGCGCCTTGGCTTGCCTTGACGCCTGGATGCATGTCATGACCATCCTGCCTTTGCGCTTTCTCCTTGCTGTTGGCGTCCTGACCAAGTGGTGGGGCTCAGTCATTGTCAAAGAATTTCGTGACCTCTCTGCTTTCATCTACAGTGGTCTACCTCGGGTATGGCAGCGCCGCAGAAACACTGACACACCGACGCCGGCCGCAACGCCAGCAGATGAGTACCCTCCATCACTCTCGCGGAAGACATCGAGCAATGTCTCACAGTCTGTCACTATTGCTGCTGCGAGGCAGAACGGCGAAATGACCACGACTTTCAAGTTTCCGGACTTGAAGGAAGTCAGGCCTAAGCGTGGTCGCAACTCTCGCTTTCGCCATCGAAGAACGAAATCTACACCCTCCCTACTTCTTCCGAATCACAAGGCAGACATTCTCAAAGGTCTCCTAGTGATTTCAAGCTGTTTCGTCCTCATGCGCTTTGACGCCAGCCGCATGTACCATGGTATTCGAGGTCAATCGGCGATCAAGCTTTATGTCATCTACAACCTCCTTGAGGTCTGCGACCGCTTGTTATCGGCGCTTGGCCAGGATATCTTAGAATGCTTATTCTCTCGCGAGACACTGGACCGCAATCCTGATGGCCGCAGCAAGATCATCCGTCCCTTCTGGATGTTCTTGCTGGCGCTTATTTACACTGTCGTGCATGCGACAGCTCTGTTCTACCAAGTGGTCACTCTCAATGTTGCCGTCAATTCCTACTCGAATGCACTTTTGACTCTTCTCATGTCGAATCAGTTCGTTGAGATCAAGGGCACTGTGTTCAAGAAGTTCGAGAAGGAGTCATTATTCCAGATCACATGTGCTGATGTTGTCGAGCGCTTTCAGCTCTGGCTCATGCTACTCATCATTGCCATGCGTAACATGGTTGAAGTTGGTGGCCTCAGCATACAGAGCAACGCCCCGTCCTGGACTGCCATGTTCACAGGTGCGAGCAACGCTAATGCTACTGCCACAGCATCTTTCACGGCCTCAAGTATCATCCCTATGAGCTTCACCATCTTCCCCAAGTATATCGCTCAAGTGTTGAACCCCTTCTTGCTGGTTCTTGGTAGTGAAATGGCCGTTGACTGGCTCAAACATGCCTACATCACCAAATTCAACCAGACCAAACCACAAGTTTATGGCAAATTCTTCGACGTTCTCGCCAAAGACTATTACTCCAACGCCTTCAGCGACCCGAACCTGACCCGCCGCCTTGGCCTCCCCGTCATTCCCCTGTCCTGCCTCTTCATCCGCGCAGCAATCCAAACGTACCACATGTTCATCGCGACCTACATGCCACCACCCATGCCGTCCTTCTCGACGAGCCTGACATCGGAATCGGCGTCCTCGCCTACGACTACTGCAGCACTGGCGCACATCGATCATGTCTTCCGGCGCGCACTGGGTCGCTCCTCGTTCGGAGCCGGCGTCACCAAGAGCTCATGGTACTCGCTACCATCATGGACTCTCGATGACGTGATTGCCGGCAGCACAATGTTGCTTGTGTTCCTCATCGTGTATCTCATCTTCCTAGCCTTCAAGCTGTTATTGGGCATGTTCCTACTTACTGTGGCGCGCAAGCGGTGCCATGGGATGAAAGAGCGGGAGATGCTGAATGTGGAGACGGGCGGGAAGAGGATTGGTGGATGGGGCGTAGTCGATGTGGACGAGGAGAAGAGGCGCTATATACACATTGATGATCCTGAAGGATTGAGAGCATTGAGGGAGAGGGATGAGAAGACTAAAAAGAAAGAAGATCAGGAGAGGGAACGGGGTACGAGTTTTGGGCATGTGAGTCGGTATGCAATGGTAGCTAAGCGGATCTGGTAGGGGGCTAGTCTTAGATGTTAATCTAAAAGGGTATCAATAGAAGGCCAGATGCAAGATGTAATATGCTCTGTGGTGCGGTGCGGTGCTATGCTATGTTAATGCTTCTGGCCATCCTCGCCAACATGGTAACCGCGCGCTATCCCGCTTCGACCTTCTTCCATTTTCGCGGCATGTCCACTTCCACTGCCGCCCTCCTCGTTTTCGGGGTTATTGTAGTCGCTACCCAGACCAACCCATGTACGCTTGCTGCGAAGGAACTCTGCTCCAGGCGACACAACGCCATTGACCGAAGCCAGGTCGCCATTTGCACGCCTCGTCAGCGCATTTGATGCAGGTGCGGCACTAGACGCCCCATCCCCTGAGGACTTTTCAACAGACTTGGAAGCAGATGAGGTGGTTTGCTGCATCGGCCTGCTGTGCGAGACATATCGCCCGGTCCTCAGATCGAACTCGGGAGGCGCAGACTCCTCTTCGCTGTCATACTCAGCGTCACCGTTGCCACCATCCTCAGGGGCTTGCTCGCCGGCCGTCTCTGTTCCACTAGCCAGCGCCTCGTCCTCCTTCTTTTTGCTCTCCCTGGCCCGCGCGTCATCCAGTATCTGCGCGAAATCGCCGCTCCACTCGCCGGTCCACACCCTGTTCGTATCGTCCTGCAGCGCAATCTCAAGCTCAAAGGGTGTGATCAGCGGCCGCCAGAAGTCCTTGCTCTCAATCAAACTGCTCTCCCAGCACCCGATCACGACCCAGCCACCAACCTCGCTGAAGTTCGCAACCTTGGCTGCGTTGACCTTGCCCACGACAAAGGTGTACGACTTCTTGCCCGCGGCGGCGATGACCTTCTGCACGTGCGCCAAAATGCCCATGTAGTTCTTCACGCTCAGCGTGTTGATCAGGATGCCGAAGACCGGGGTCGTGGTCAGCGAGGTGCAGAGTGCGTATCGGCGACGTAGGGTCATGCGCGTATTTGCGACTTCGGCGGTTGGTGAGACTGCGCTGGGTGTGGTGGGGTAGATATGTGTTGAGGCCACGCGCGAGGAGAGTGTGAGGAGCAGCGAGGTGGGGGGCTCGGAGATGTGGAAGAGGGCCCAGTCGAGCAGAGCGGATTTGTCGTCTGCTGTGGCGGGTGGGGTCGTGCGGTTGGGTAGCGGCGAGGAGGGATTATGCACGATATCTGTAGCGAAGAGTGCGGTGTAGCCAGCGTCCTGTAGGCGTGTGTGCAGGGCGGGGATGTGGTGCGAGTAGGGTATGTCGGCCATGAGAATGACCTTCTGCGATTTGTCGGGGTAGGTGGAGGTGAAGGTCGATACAGCCTGGTCGAGGTCAAGCGGGCGCTCGGTGAAGACGTATATGACGGGCAGCCGCGAGGGTGGAGAGAGGCAAGAGCGACCGTAGTGCACCACGCAGTCGGCGTCGACATGCTCGGCGGCCACTTCGTCGACACAGCACGCGCCGTAGGACGTATCACCAAGGATGAAAAGCCTCTCCTCTTCATCCACCTTTTCGGCCAAGCCCATATTTGTCTCCAGCTTCTCGCTCAGCTCCTGCACTGCCGCTGCCGTGGTGTCCTGGGTCGCACTTGCGCCTCCAGTCTGTGCCTTCCGCGTCTTTGCCAGCCCCCGACTCAGCTGCTCATACACCCTTGGTGCGTCCACGAGCATGTGGTCGGGGAACTGTAGCGCAATTCTGTTCCATCGTCCATGGCGTATTTCCTTCACCGTGCGCTCGATCTCGTAGGTGATGGCAACCTGCTCGTCCGACAGGCGCGGGAGGCTCGTTGTGTCGACGGCGGGCGTTGGGTCTTCGAAAATGTGCGTGTCAGGCGTCGAGAGGACGGGCGCGCCTGCAAGAGCTGGGACCGCCATGTTGGCTGACTGGTTGCTTGGTGCGAGGTCTGCGCCCATGGAGGGGTCGAGCCTGGGAAATCTTTATAGCGGGGCGCCCTCGGACGATCAACACGCGACACCGAGGGGCCGCAATGCAGGGGCCAGCCGTCATGGCGGCTCAACCATCGATTTGCCTTCTATGGAGTCATGCAATCGTGCGTAGAAGCTTTCAACAGTAAACCGGACTCTTGGTGGAAATAAACCTTCTGCGGTATGTTGCCTCCGTCAGACGCCGGCTTTGATCATCAATCAAGAAATTCCTTCTAAACTTTGCCATAATGGCAATTGTGGTCCAATAAAGCTAGTTTTCTTCTAACTGGGATCCTTATGGTCTAAATTTGTGATTGATTTCTGGAGTATGATGTTCATGCGAGTTGCATGTATGGTATCATTCTATGTAACGCCAGCTATGCAAACCCTAGATCGAACCAGAAGAGAAGAGGCTATGTGCCATCGGTCATTTACATCATAAGATATCCTGCCACAGCGGTCACCAAAGCAAAGCCAACTGCGTTTGGTGAGAACTTTCCAACACCATTATCCTTGATAGATGCTTCAGCGCGCATCTGAGGAAAGTACGGCTGCGAACTCGTTGCAAGAGTGCCTATATAAAGTCAGTAATAGCCTCAATAAAAGGGTGGGCGAGTTCTTACCATTCCAGCAGTACGACTGGAAACATTGCTGGCATGCCTCAGGCACAGTCTCGCCGTTGCGTTCGAAACTCCTCGACAAAGCAGCGCAGGCGACGCAAGTGGGCCAGTTGGATGCACCCTCGCGAGTGGAGTTGGCCTGAGTGACGACATCGTAACCGTTCTGGATCATAGCATTACGCTCCTCCAGGGTGTAATCAAGCTTGCCAAAAGTCGACGTGTTGGACTCGAAGCTGTATGGAGAGTTGGGAAGATAGACAATAAGAGGCGGAATGTTGTCTCCCGCAGTGACGTTGCTGCTGTTGCAACCAAAGAACGTGGGCCTGTTGTTGAGTCCAAGGGCAACAAAGGTGTCGTGACCAGGAATGTACGGGAACGAAGTCCTGTTCATGATAGGCTGCTCAGAGCGCTCGTAAGTCGCAATGAGAGCGGTACCGTTGGGCCAGTTAGGTGCCGAAGGTGCGATCGTGTCTGCAGATGAATCGACGGCGAAGACGACATCAACGTGGCGCATAGGCTGAATGACAGGATTCAGAGGAATATTTTGAAGATCCTCGCCACCGTCAACCAATGTAAGGCGCTCGTGGTCGTGGCTAGGGTTGGTGTCGTTGTGATAGCCGTAGAATGGATTGGGCGTGTAATCGGCAATGTCGTTCTGGTCTTTTCCGATATCCGTCAACACATTTGTAATAACACTTGTGAGGAAATCTGGCAGATTGAAGCTACCAAGGTTCAAGAAGATCTGGTTGAACAGAGACGAGCTGGTGCCCATGACAAAGCCGAGATTATCGAAGCCTGCAACACAACCATCATCTTGAGGTAGGACGCCGCCAGAGAAATTGGATCCAATGTATTTCAGGGGCGCAAATCCGTATGTGGTGGGATCAAAGGAGCCCATCTCGAATGGATTGAACTCGAAAACGGTGGCGTTCAACGAGACAATAAGATCTCCCGGAGAGCGTTCATCTGCAACCAGGATGGGCATAGGCGCCTCACCATTAGAGAAAGATTGGTCATCTTGGATAGAGGAGAATGTATACGCGGGGGCGCCGTCGCTGGCATTGATAAGCTGGAAAGACTGGGTATATTAATTAGTCTTCGTCTTCTCAATTAGTTTGTGCAGTCACTTACCAGCCCACGACCGTAGTAGTCGGTAATGGAAGCATTGAAAACTCCCGCTGTCGAATCAACCTTATCACTCACTGTGCTGATCAAGTTGTGGAAGTAATCAGCCGTCGAGAGAATCTGGATGCCTTCTGTTGGAGGACCCTCGAACAAGTTGTTCTGGAATTGCCAAATCGGAGTTTTACTGCCCTGGTCCTGGATGGACTGCACACTTGTGAAGTTGTTGGCATAAATACTTCCGATCATCCAACCACCGCCAGACAGGGCAGAAACATATGTTGCGGATTGCAACAATCCTCCCAGATGTCCGCTGCTTGTCGAATTGCGTGTGCGGCTGTCGAACCCAGCTAAGGCTCCTGCACCGTTAAGCAAGGCACGGTATCCTCCACCGGAGAAGGAAATTGCGATATTTGGGAGCGCAGTTGTGTTGTCGCGGTGTTTCTCGATGTACGCGCTTGCGTCAAAATTGGGAATATTGGCTCTCGACAAGAATTCCTTCATTGGATCCACGGTGTTCGGCCTTCTCTTCTGCAGCCATGATGTCTCTGAATCGGAAAGCTTGTCTGCCGATCTGATCGCTGGTCGTGTGGATGGGCAGTCCACCCGTGCAGGCGCATATCCATTGGGCGCTTGAGGAGAGGCACGCTTGGCAAATTCCAGTGAGTTATCGATAGGTGCAGCTCTGCGAGCTTCGATGGCAGAAGCTGTATATAAATCAGCACAATTTATTGATGTGAATGCTTAAGGTACATACAGCTGGCAAGCGATGTGAAGGCCGAAGCCGTGAGAAGAGAAGTGTATTTCATCACAGGCTAGATTAAGCAGCACTACGTGTGAAGGAGAAAAAAACGCAGAGTGACGGTCCTACAGGAAGATAATAGTACGTGAAAGCGGCGGCACAGCAGTTATATGATGTGAGCACGACCACTCACGGAATGCGGCAGTGTTTGGTTGCGAACGCCGGATGAGCTAGGAGAGATCTGACCTCATCGAGGCTAGAAAGACAAACATGGCGTGGCTGGGGGTCCCTGATCGACAACGCGCAGTTATGTTACTTATTTTGGGCTGGCTGCTTTCTCACCACATATTTCCCTGTTTGGCTGTGTCGTGCGCCGCCGCACACGTCGTCTCGCCTTACTCGCCCCATGCTTGCTGTTGAGCGACAGGTAGATTGCCAGCAAAGGTCGCGTGCCCCGCCTCAGGAACTTCCGACAATGTAAGGAGCAAATTGCGACTCCATTGCGAAACGTTCGGAAACCGGCACTCGTACTTCGCAGTGCAAGGAACGCGCCGGGCTTACTGGGCACATTGGGGCGCCTGCCTTGTGGCTGTGGCACCGCAGACGAATACGAAGAACGCTGTTCGCTGCATGTGGACTTCAGGCACACGGACTTCGCGCTTCCACCCGTGCAGGATCTGAACTGGGAAATTACAACCAGAGAGGTGGATATTGCCCAGACTTCATGATGGCTGTCAGCAACTGTCCGCGGGCGCTGACATTTCACTGAGACTCTGAGGCTGAATACAAAACCAGCCGCTGCTGCCGGAATACTGCGGCCTCGTCTTGTTCGTTGTCACGCAGGTATCAATATCCGGTAGTTCCGAGGCGCAGACTATGACGCTGTTATGGAGACGTTGAACGTTGCGGCGTTGCGAAAAAAGTTTGGCGCTACAGGTGGCATTGATGCTGTCAAGAACTTTGATTGGACCTCGCACCAACTGCGCACATGAAGAAGCTCAACACAGTCAGCAGTGCTAAACGAGGACGCAAGTCACGCCCACAGATTGTTGTCCCTTTGCAGTGCCGCAGCCCGCAGCTCGTAGCATCGCTGACCGCAACGCCAGCCCACTTACCGTCTTGGGACTGCTGCTGCAAGACGAGATGTCCAGCTTGTATGTAGTTGCTCTTGCATAGAAAGCTTCACTGTGTACGTTCTTGTATACGCTCAAACAACTGCAGGCCGAGGCACTCCGTATGATGTACGAAGCTATTGACTGTGGGGCGCATCCACAGGCGGGCAAACGGGTGGCTGCAGGCTCCGTACCCGAGCATCGGGATGTGACGCCGAATTCGAAATGAGTGACTTGTAGAACCCCTGAAGTAAGATAGCAAGACTCTGTTATATTGCACTGTCTCAATGTCCTGATTTCATTATCTGTGAATCCTATTCAAATTAACCGTTCTATTAGCAAGCATTCTTTGGTTGTCTGAAGACGCAGTCCTAATGAAACATAACTGGTCACGGCAATAAGTATGACGTAGAGAAACTTGCGAAACGTTTGGAGGCTATCTCTGAGAAGGAACTTGCAGCTCTGTTCACATGTCACAGATGTCTGTAGATTTGCGTTCTTTCGTATGATAAACTCCAGTGCACGGGATGTAGGTTTCTTAAGTTTGCCAACAAATCAATAAAGCTTCCGACACTACTACGGATGAGATCTGCTTTTTTCTTTCCTCGCACACCATTGCGCAATATGAACACGCATCGCTACATGAGCTTTTCCTTGTTCGACATAGTCAAATATTATCTCAACAGGTCCTGGGGAGTCAACAACCTCAGGCCTTGACCAGGCCTCAGGGAGCGGCCGTGATTCGGAGGACTAGAGTCGACTTTTGAAGAGCTAGTTTCTGATGACTGTATCATTGAGCCGACTACACTTTGTGCGCTGCAACCTGCGATTCTTATATAGAAAGTGCTGCGCATTGGACTTGGTCGCGCAATGTGATGTTGGCAGTGTTACATAGATGTTCAGACCCGCCCTATGACACGGGTGTACAGCAGTAAGCTTAGAGTACAATTCATGACTAGTTTCTATGTCGATCTCTTGAAGATGCTGCAAATCTAGCCTGATGGGTTTTGCGGTATACATACTTTCCGCAGAGAGCGCATAGACGCATGATAGTGTAGAGCAAAGAAATTTCTCCTTCTCTTCTACAGCCAGCTGATAGTGTTGCTGTAATGATCTACGACACCAGGCTTTGTCACTCGACATATGGTACTGATGAGGTAGCGTAGGTAGCTGAATGCAACAGTCTTTTCAAAGGCAGTTGCAGAGGCTTCTGAGATGCTGGGTCGGATCGGGACCAGGGCTAGAGAGCCGCCATGCTTCACAGCATACCTGTAGGTTTGTTTGTATGGCTTGAAGTACAAACCCGTCGTAGTTCAGGAAGTCTTCACGAAGCGGGCCTCTAGAGTGTACTTGGTCTTCAATGCTAGCTATTTCTAGTAATATTTTGGACGACATGTTACATTTATATGTATAGTAATCGTGGAAGGTGGCTTGTTGTTATCTGCTTCACAGCCGAGGTAAAGCGTTAGCGCCATTTCTAACACCAGTACACATAGGCAGTGGGCAGCAGTCAACTCGTTCCATCACAGATCATCTTCCACCTACATTCATAGTGCCACTAAGGTCCTTAGTATTTGATCGAAGCTCACTAAAGATGGGGGGTGCATCGCCGAAGCCTTTCACCGAACAACTTGCCTTCAAGAAGCTTGGAGAGAACACATGGACGACTCTACATCCACCTCAGCGCATGGGTAATGCATTACCCATCGCCTATGGCGGCTATGCAATTGCTGTCGCGTGTAAAGCTGCATGTCTCTCTGTTCCAGATGGATACCATATTTACTCATTCATGGGCAACTATCTTGGCCCAGCATACACCGATAGACCCCTACGAGTATCTACACGAACAATAAGACAGACGCGCACCTTTGCAACACGACATGTAGAAGTCAGTCAGATCCAAGACAATGGAGAGCCACGTATGTGCCTCTTTGCAACGGCCGATTTCCAAGTCAAAGAGAAAGGTAGCATGTTCGAATATTCTCGCCCCCCAGGCAAGGTGTATAGTCACCACGAGGGCCTTCCATCTGTCCTCGAATCAGCGTCGGGCCTCCTTACAGCTGGAAAAGTTGACCAGAAGTCCCACGATGCGTTCGCCAAAGCATTTGCAGTTTCAGCCTCGCTGTTTGACGTGCGTCCATGCCCACAGGGCATTTTTGCACAAACATTATCTGGTCTGGCAAAACATCTGCCTCATTCGCAAGACGATTTACCTCTCATCGCACGGACAACGGCAGACTGGTTTCGCTCTTCTGAACATATTCCCACGCCAACGGACAATCTTGCAGCACTCACATTCTACAGTGACGGCGCGCTGAGCTTCTGTCCATTGAGCTTTAGCCACTTATACCTGGACGATAGCGCAGCATGCTCAAGCCTGGACTTTGCTCTGCGGTTCTTCAGGGATGTTGATATAAATAAGTGGCATTTGAGGGAAATCAGTACCAATGCCGGGAGTGAGGGTCGGACGTTCAGTGAGTGCTGGATTTGGGACGAACAAGGACAAGCAGTAGCGACTATGAGCCAGCAAAGTATCATGAGAGTACATCCGCAAAAAGATAAAGCGAAGCTTTAAAGTCATAGAGCTTGACTTTGTTGTCCGACTCAATGTGGGCAATTGCGAAGGAACATCATGTGCGTCATGAAGATGGACGAGAACTGATGTAGTAAAGGAAAGAATATTTTATTACCGAAAATAGTCCTTTGGCGGGGAGCATTCATTCTGATACATTAATTATTATAAAAATACTTCCCATCATTTCTTGCCGCCCACAATCCCAATGCCTCTAATGAAGAACATAACAATCAGCAATGACATAATGCTCATACCGAAGTTGAACCAAGCCGTTGCCCGAATACCTGCTCTGAGTGCAGGATCCCATGGCTCTAAGCCGTGTCCCTTCCCACCCACTTGATCAACGCTGACACCCGTCTCCTTCGCGATGACGGCAGTTTGCACTGCCGTAGCAAGTGCTAGTCCAATAGCACGTCCAATCTGCCCAACAGCTGTTATCAGCGCACCGCCCAGACTTGCGTCCTCAGACGGCAATGTCTTCGCAACGAAGAGTGTGAGAACGGGGAATATGGTATCCGCACCGCAGACGCAGAAAACCATCGCAGGAAACCCATACGCCCAGTATGTTGTATGTTCTGGAATGGGGATAGCGAAGAGCAGCGAAGACATGCTTACAGCCGAGGTACTAAAAATAAGGATATGGTCTCCACGGACATGAGACAGAACGAAGCCTGTCACCGTCGCAACCATGATACCCGTTACGCCGTTGGGCAGGAAGCGAAGTGTGGTCTGAATGACTGAGAGGCCTTGAAAGTCCTGAAACCAATATGTCGCGAAAACGAGGTAGTTGTTGAAACTGGAGAAAAAGAGACCCATTACCACGTTAGCCCATGTAAACTTGCGGTTCTTGAAAATCGACATCTTCATCAGGGGTCGCTTTTGAGCCTTTGTCTCGAGGTAGTGCTGCCAAAAACCAAAGGCAACAATGACCAGAAGAGATACCACTATCAAAGTAGGCACCCATGGTGTGCGCCATCCCACAACGTTACCCTCGGAGAGGGCGAATAGAAGGATGACGAGCCCTAGCGTGATCAAGATGCCACCGATCCAATCTACGGTGTTGCGCATAACCGGGTCCACTTGTTGCGCAGGGAGAGGTATGACAAAAAAGCTTGCGATGGTAGACATTGCGGAGATCATACCAAAGATCCAAAAGACCCATTTCCACTGTAAAAGTCAGCTACGCACACCTCTAATCTTAAGGCATGACAAATGTCCTTACGCTCAGATACTCAGCGACGACACCGCCCTGTGTATTATTAGGTCTGCATCGTAGAATCGAAAACAGTCACTCTTACAAAGATGTTGCCAAAGATACCACCAAGCGGTGCTCCAGCCCCGAAGCACCCAAAAGCAATGTCCTTTGAACGACCGGGAGGAAAAGTGACTCCCAGGATACCCAGAGCAGTTGGCGCCATAGCAGCCGCAGCCAGCCCCTGGAGACCCCTCATGGTATTAAAGCCGATCTCGTTGGAGATGAAAGGTGGCATGATGGAAGTGATTGTGAAAAAGACGGAACCCCAGACGAAAATGAGGCGTCGTCCATACACATCTGCCAGTCTGCCCCAAAGTAACTGGTGACAGTATTAGCTATCAGTCGGACTAATCCACAATTCACTGCAGACGCGATGTATTACACATACCAGGAAACAGCCAAACGTGAGGTTATACGCAGATATAATCCATTGTTGTCGGCTACTTGGGATATCAAGAGCTTCTCCGATAGTCGGCAAGATAATGACAGACGCTTGGACAGCCATGGTCTGAAGAATCATAATCAGCAGAGTTACATCGTAAAGTCATAATCGTCACTAAACTCACGCTCAAGAATGGTGCTGCTGCAATTGTTGCCACAAGTGCTACAGCTCTAGCCTTCGAGAAAGGCGACTCAAGGTCAGACGCACCTGTCCGCACTCTTACGATTTCTTCCGTCCCACCCTTCACGAGTTGATCTTGTGAAGCTTTCTCTTCATCCGTAACCGCACTAGCTGCCGCGACAAACCCATTGTCCATCTTGCAAAACCTCAGCTTCGAGGAGAAATTACAAACCAAGGTTTGCCCAGACTTACCCCATGGGGGGTGTTGCGTGCTTTTCAAGACACGGACACTACGGCACGAAAATGCCGAAGCACGGTGCCGTTATGCGGCAGCATTAAGGTTTTACCCGCGACGGCAGTAGCGATCATTTCTGGAGCCTCAGTCCACGGTGGACTTTCGAACTATACATGAGATACTCCTCTTGGTGTTGCAGCAAGCCCACGCAGTATACCGCTGCGCATGATGTTGGGGGCCAGTCGTAAACTAGTAGCCGTTATACCCAAATCAACAAGGTTCAACTACTAAGCTATTGGATCATTTCCTGTCAGCACACCCCGACAGACTGTTTGCGTTAGGATTAGATACGTTAGAGAATGACGGGAAAGCTGGGAAAGCTGGGAACGCTGGGATCTGTTGTGAAGGTAAGGCCTTCACCGGGCAGGAGAGCAACGATTGAGGTTCCACCAATCAGGCAAGCGCACGCCCTCCCACTTTGCGACTGCCGCGGTTGGTTGCGCAGGGCCACAACCAATATCAATATTACCATTTCGTGGCCACGAGCTGCCGACAGCAAAGGCGGAATCATAGCTGCCAGGGCTGACTGACAGCCTGTTGATGGCCGCCATAAGACATGTGGAGCGTTACACTCACCGCTGCTGCTCAACACTTTTACACGTTCCCGAGGCTGTAGCAGCAGAACCATCTAGACATCAGGATGATCGCGTATAGCAAGGCTAGATCTCAAATACAGATCCCGGCTCAAGTGACTTTGAGAAGCTTGTGATCGTTGAGAAACAACTCAGGACAGTTCTCCATAAAGCAGTGACAAGCATGTTAATCTCCGACTTGCTCAACGTGAATCGCACCTGCATGAAGTGGATCTCTGCAAACCACGATCGACTTCGCTTGGATCGAGGTTGGCGATGCACGTTGTAATTTCATTTGTGGAGCTGGACTTTCTGTCCAACCTAATCAATTCGTGGCACAGTGAGACGGAGGAGGACGTGTCGCGGCTCCCGCGCAGACATCCGTGAACATGCAGCGGTGTGGGGGCCGAGTACGCTCTGCAGTTGTCTTGTGGTCATGCTGCTCTCGAGGCTGCAGCAGAAATGCATGCATTTAGGCGCCCTGAAGGACTGTCCTGGTGACCAGATGCAGAAAGTCCTTTCGTAGACGTTTCTGAAACCCAAGACAGGCAGTCGCTAAGCTCCGGCAGTATACATCCCGTTGTATGAGTGATTTTCGCGATTGGAGAACGCCAGTGGTACCTTCAACAGCACCTTTTCGAGGTTTTGAAAAGTCATGGAAACTTGCCTTGTCATGGGAAGGAAGGGGGCTGTGAAGTGGGGAATCCACAGCTTTATATCCAGTCGAGCAAAGCGTGAGGCATTTGTGCATCTTCGTGATGTTCAAAGGACAGCAGGGTCTTGTTCGGTATTGGCTAGCGTTCTAAGCTTCTTCTTCAGGATGGTTGCATCTTACAGCCCGTCGCCAGATCAGCGTCGTTGAGAGCCAAGGAAGGAGGAGAGAGGCTGTGCTCTGGGCGCGGGATGCACACCATCTTACTGTAGGTCCCTTCAACGGTAACGTGTGTTGCCATGAACGACAGAAGCGGAAAATCGAGAATGATATCGCGACGCCAGTTTTCACGGAGTCGTTGTTCTCTTTCAGCTAGCTGCCGAGGGTCATCAGGAACAAGAAACTGTCATGAATCTCTCCATTGGTGATCGACGGCGACAACCGCGGCGAGCGCAGCATAGCACGCTCACGAAAGCAGCGTCACATTTGCGCTTTCCTCCCTCAGCAGTCGCACATGATGTGGCCGGAAAGGTCGTCTTCCAGCCCTCACATCTGCCGCAAAAAGCACAAAAGCATTACAGCATGGTTGCACGCAAACAAGAGCGTGGGGATAATGTTACGCTTCGTTTACGGGCTGACCCTTGTGCCGCTGGGATTGTGCATGTCAAGTTCTGCTGGCGGGCGTTTCTCAACGAATCAGCGATCGTGAAATCTCTTTCACGCGGCAGAAACGAGGTTTCGGCTCGCATGTCACTGGTGCATATGCACTACCTTGCGGCAAAGGACGTCATTAGCGTTCACAGCAGGGTTCCTGAGCCGGCGATGCCAGCCGTGCTCACAAGCGTTGCTGAAGAGACATGATCCTAACCGGGCAATGTCATGAAGCACAGTACTCCAACCGATGAACTTTATGAACAATTTTTGATTCTTGTGCTATGACGTAGCCTCGACGCAAGCTACAACGCCAGTATCGTGGTCTATGTTTTTGCGCAACCAATGCAATCGACTCTTGAAAAAATACCACCCAGATCCCTCATGTATAAATACGGATAACGCTTAATCCGAAGTACGAGCGATGTAGATAGAAGCATACTTGGGTGACCCAAGTACAGAGAGGAAAAATTCGGGCCAGGTCTATGGGATATACACAGGCGACCGGGAGTTTGAAAGAAGCCAGAGAGGCTTGGAAGAAAGTAGAAAATAAAGATCGGCTCGAGAGGTATCACTGCGTACCAGTACCGTCATCAATCATGGCGTCATCAAAGGGCGTGGAGCTGTAAGAAGCTCCAGCGCCCTCGCAGGCGTCTAAGACTAGGCTTGGGCCAACTACAACCAGTTTTGAGCGTAGGTGGCATCAAAGGCATTCATACTGTCAAAAGCCATAAGGTTCTGCTCCAAGGGCCATGGGTCGTTTGGAGCAACGTCGTCAAAGTTGCCGGGAATAGAAATCGCAGCAGCATCGGCGAAGTCGCTTGATGTTGTCATCGGCATTGCCGTAGGTGCCATACTTTGGCTTTTGGAGTAATCAGAATCGAATACTTGACTTGTCGACATTGCCGTGACAGGAATAGACATTGGGGCGACCAGACTCTCGGACGGCAAAGCAGTGCTGAAACGGTAGACGGGCTGATCTTCCCAAAAGAGGGACTCGCTCGCGGCTGACTGGGGAGCTTTGAAGTCCAACTCGGTGAACGGGTTTGATTCTCCAATCTCGGAGTGGACAGAAGAGGCAACAGTCAAGCCAGGACCACTTTGTTTTGATTCACCGCTGTGCGAGGTTGGTTGTGTCAGGCTATCGTTGAGCTTGTTGGGATCCAAGGGAAGATCTCCGGCCGACCAAATCGGATCGAAGCCAGCAGAAGGAACAGACCATTGGTTGTCAAGATTGGGCAGACAGTCTTGCGAGGGTGAGGTTGACAAGCTAGTGAAGTCGAAGTTGTAGTTGACAGGTGTGCCGGTCGCTGTAGTCCATGGCCACTGCTGATTCGAAAAGTTGTCACTCGCGTTGCTTTCAGGAGAACTGCCGTCTTGAGCACCGAACGCTCCTGGTTGGGTGTTGAAAAAGGATTCTTGGAAGTTAAGACCGTCGAGGCTACCGCTCATGTTCGTCAAAGGTAGACCATTTGTACGCTGACCATTCCCAAGAAATGTGTAAAAGTCTGGGTTTGACAGCGACAGCGTGTCCATAGAGCGCGATGCTGAGGGGGGTACCTCTGGTTTGGCGTTGTAGTTGGCATCGTTTCTCCCCAAAGCAGCAAATGATGAGTGACCGTGCAGCGTGTGTGGACGCGGAATCTTGTAGGGCATGCCAGACACATGGGCTGTGTTGTTGCTACGGTGACAGGGCTTGTGGTGGCCGTTCGCAAAGACAGTCAAGTGACTCTCAGATTGCGCTGTTGTGAGCTTTGGCTTTGCGCGAGCCTCATGGAGAGTCTGGCGGCCAGTGTCGAGTTTCAAGTCAAGAGGCTCCTCCTTGACAGAGCCACAGATGCACTTGGCACCAGAGTGGCACTGGCATCCACCGGCATGAGCTAGGCCATCGTTAGAGCTGACACGGCTCATTGTGCCGGACGGTATCTCACCCTTCGCGTCGCCCTTGTCTTTGTGCTTGTCCTTGTCTTTCTTGTCGCCACAGTCGCACTTGGCATGATGAGACTTGGACTTGCGCGCGCCGCGACAGTGCTCGCATTGCTTGACTGGGCGACCCTTGGGGTTGATATGATGTAGTTCTCGATCTGTGAAACATAGTTTTAGCCTATGTTTCTGTGATATATTTCAAGCTGCAAAGCGCCAAGGAGTAGAATACCATTGTGGGTGCAGCCGCTCACTCGGTGACCTTTGATGCAGGACGAGCAAGCCCATTTTTCGCCATCGATGACAGGCATTCCTGGGTAATTGACGGCCGGATGCGGTCGTGGGTGCTGGCTAGGAGCAGCTGCGCGGAGAGGGTCCAAGGGCTGAAAGCACCAACGGAAATGGAGCAAAGACCAACGGCGCCAGGAGACACTGCTGGTCGTGTATGAAGATACAGAGTAGAAGAAGAGTATCAGAAACAGTCAAATCAATAGCAGTGGGGTATCGTGATCAATGGAGAGAAACACGCCGGGCTGGGCTGAGTTGACGAGAACCGTGAACGCCGGAAGAGGACCGAGGACGACAGAGTGGAGAGTGGAGAGGAGAGTGGTGATGTTCAAGGGGGAACCGAGCGCAAGAGGCGCTGGCCGAAAGCGTGGAGCGTGGTTCCTGAAGAGACCGCCAAAACACCAGTCTGTGGAGTTGCTGTGCTGTAGTGGTGAGAGAGGGAGGAGCGACGGGGCAGCCTCTCAAGAAGAGGGCAGGCGCCCTCGGCGACCTTGTGGGGTCCTGGTTAGCGCATGCACCTGCTGCGATCAGCCAGCGACGGCGCAATCCAATCCCACACGACGCACGCGCGCTGCTCACCGCATGCCGCTTGCTCGTCGAGCGGTCCCGAAGAATCCTATCGCCCGCCGCTGGCTGGCTGCTGGCTGCTGGCTGCTGGCTGCCGAAGCCTCATCCATCGCAGCGGCCTTCCTAGGAGTAGCGGGCCACTGCGTTGCCCTCGTCTTCTGGCCCTTGCCCTCGAGCACCAGCCTGCGGAAGGCCTCCCGGCTCGCGTCAGGCGCGTCAGCTCGCTAGTGAACAGAGTCCACATTTTCACCGCAAGAGTTCAAGTCTTGCACAACAGATCCAGTCCATGTCGTGTTTCATGGCTGCCATAGACTTGCTTTGTCGATTCATGTAACCGCCTTTTGTTACGACTGTCGCGGCGCAAACCACACAGCGCCGTTGCCAGACCGACAGCGCTAGCCACCTGCGAAAATCGTTTTGCCGCTACGGTAAACCGTCGTGGTGTGAATGCAACATGATGTGGGGAGGTTTCCCATGACGCTCGCGCAAGTTTTGGACGCTCTACGCTCTCCCCATATATTATGGTTCCTGTGGGGCTGGGCGTTTGGCGCTGACTTTGGCAATTATTGCACGTCTTCGTGAGCCTCAGGTGCGATGATCACAGACCCTGCTTTCGTCGTCTGCTGCAGGTGTCCGGCGCCGGTTTATTGGCTGTACCGCACACTTGGATACACACGATTGTGTATGATACCAAGCCAGTCGCAAGTTTGACCAGCAACTAAGAGACCGATGCTTGACGTGTCCAATGAGTATGTACTTGCTGCTCGTGGGCAGCGGGGTGGCAAATATGCTTGACGACAGATTCTCGAGTTCTAGAGTATCAGAGACAATTCCCTACCCCTGCTTGATCCCACCTCAGGGGATAAAGCGGACTCTGTGGAGAACAATATATGTAACCCTAGATGATAAAAAATATGAATGAGAAAACATGCGCGGGGCTGCCCTCCTTATTGTATATTGCATTAAGGATCCAATATGTGCAGAGATAGCCCCTATTGTGTCAAAGGTGATGATCGAAGAAACGTTCTGCCTTGCCAGCTCCAGGCGGCCAAGTCCGCAAGACAGAAGCAGGGCAATCCAAAGTGTCGTTCTCGAAAGCGTTGCATGTTTAGCTGTGGACAGCTCCGACTTGATATCACAAGCCACTGATATTGCTTCTGGCAAATTGATGTCGTTCTACCCAGCAGATGGCTACCAGACGCTGGTCAAGTATTGGCCTGGTGCAGGAGACAACCCCCAACGCGATTGATTAAACCAAAAATTCCATACTTCATTGTTGGCAACTCATATGACATTCGTCAGATCCGGTAAGATGGCTCTGTATAAGTTCAACCGCGGTGACAGATTGCAGGTCGATGCATCACGCACATGAGGCCTTGACGTCTACAGAGTCATAGCGAGAGCCATCGACGAAGGTTGCAAAGTTTGATCGTTCCCAGTCTATGCAGATTCCGGTCAGCACAATGCAGCTGTGATTTCGCCTTGATGATCTCGGACAGGTTGCGCCGGTCTTCCGATGCGACGACAACGTCAGTTGTTAGATGTTAGAGCAACGCTACTGACCACTCCCAGACGGCGCAAGCCATCAAACGAGACCACCATGGCCTCACTTCCCTTCGCGATGGTGGGTTTTGAGTGTCGTCCCCTACGTGGTTCGCAAGGCGCTAGTGCCGAATTTGTCGAGCAACGCGCGCAAACTTCCCTCGGCCCTCACACAACCTCACGTCTCGTCAACTTGACGACAACGAATCAGATAACGCGCGAACGCGTCGCATAGCTCTGTCGACACCAGCTTTCATACGACTATATCACGCGACTTAGCAGTTGCAGCTGCACGCGCGGTACGCTGCAATGGCTTCGAGCTACGGGGATCCAGATAGTCAGATGGGTGGAGGACCTGGACCATACGGGAACCACAATGGCACACCACCCGCGCAGCAGCAGCACCAGGATCTGACGGACCCTGATCTCCAGCTTCAGGAGAAGCTTCAGCAGTTCAGCAATCAGGTCATGCATTCGGCAGGACCGCAACAGCCACAGTACCAGCAACCTGCTCCAATGGCTCCCTTGCAGGCTGCGCATCCACACTTCCAAGCACAGCAACGACCGACACACTCGCCGCAACAAATGGCACATGTTGCGATGAGCTTAGGCGAGCAACATCACGAGCAATTCGATCCCAATGATCCAAACCGGAAGCGATCGAAGGTATCGCGAGCTTGCGATGAGTGTCGACGGAAGAAGGTGTGCGAAGTACAATGTCCGCTCCAATTTGCAGCACACTCATTCGTGACAGATCAGATGCGATGCAACTAGCGAGAATGGACCGGAGGCTTGCTCGAGTTGCAAGAGGACTGGCGCGCGGTGTCAGTTTAGTAGACAGCCTATGAAGCGTGGGCCGAGTAAAGGGTGTGTATCTATCTCCTTGCAAGGTACAATATGATAAGCTGACATAAGGCAAGATACATAAAAGAGCTCGCAGACCGCCTGAACTCTCTCGAAAGCCAAATTCAGCAACCGCAAGCCCACCAATTTGATCTCCACAACATACCCGAGCACAACTTTACCGAAATACAGAGCCCACCTCAATTCCATCGAAAACGCACGCATAGCATGTCAGAAGGGTTTCAGGATGCTTTTGGACGGTCCAGCTGGTCCGGTCAGGATCGCGGTAATAATCACCCGTTCGAGCAAACCATGCTCTCTCTGCTGACAGCACAAGAAACGCCGTCAAACAACGATCGTCGTACCTCTTTTGGAGACATGGCATTGGCTGGTAATCTTATGACAAGCTCTAATGAGGGAGCGTTGAAGGCGTGAGTCAATCACAGTCTTGCAATCCTGACAGGTAGCTAATGTTTGAGCAGGTACTATAACATGATTCACCCCACCCTGGCTATATTACCCCACGACTCCAACCATTTGAACCGTTTAACTAATTGTCCGCCAAAATTGAGGGAAGCCTTCTTCCTCTCTTTGGATGCATGTGTGCGGTCATTTGCGCCCCGCGCGTTACCACAGACTGATGCGACTTTGGCTCAGCTTTTGCATCAGACATTTGCCTCAGTAGACACAGCAAAACTCACAACACAAGACCCAGATCCATCACGACAGTTTTATAACAACCTGGTGTACTGCCAATGCTTGTTATTACTTGCACTTGCTTCAGATAAACCTGGCCCAGGGGTGGTAGGAAGCACTTCTCAACTCCTGGGCCAAGTTGCAGGGTGTATCACTGAGAACGGCTTCAACAACACCAGAGTTCTAGATCCACTACGGGAACAGGATCAAGACGCGTACCAAAGCTCACGTCGCGTCTTTTGGACAGCCCTCATCTTGGATAGGTTCCACGCTTCAAGCCGGTCCAAAGATATACTGCTGCCGCTGCACTCGGGCTCCCTCACTCGCGATGACCACGCGGCACTAGGAGACCTTTGCTATCATCTTGCTCGTAAGTTTGGTCGGCGTATCACGTGCACCCTTTCTAACGATAACTAGGTGCCGCGAAGATTGTGGGGCAGGTTGCTGCTGTGACTTGTGCAGGCAGTGTTCCTGGCATCGAGCCGTCCTCGCCATTCGCGTCCATGCCTTTGGCCGCTGCTTCGCCGGACTCTATATATCTGAATGGCCAGCTATCGGGCTATCGAGAATCGATCGACATCACAGATTTGATCAACAGCTCACCGCCTCATCTTGCGTACCAGTATCTCCTTGTTTTTGTAGGCCGCCTGTCTGCTCAAAACCTATCTTTGACCGAGCTTCTTAGTAGAACCAAAGAGCTCCTCGGTAACCTTTCAAGTGGAGCTATCACACCGCTGCATCATGTGTGCGCAAGTTTGGTCGCAACATCGTTAGTCGAGCTGTCCGATAGAGTTGAGACTCAGGTTGAGGCACACGCCGCTATCAAGGAAATGAGCGACGCCCTTAACAATGGGCAGATTCTGCATCGCAGCCCAGACCACTATGGCTGGGACTCAGCTGTAAGGGAGATCCTACATCGAAAACAGCCACCTACGCCCCCTTCGAATACATTCGCTGACCAGTCGCATTCGGTGCCGGAGCCCAATATGGCGGGTCTCCAACATCTGGCTGCGGCTGCTGTTGGCGAGCGTGAAGGGACGGAAGCTCGCCCAGTCAGTAGTGGGGGCAACGGCAGTCACGAACAGGCGCTTGCGAGCGCTGAGCACGATCTATCGGCAGCTATGGCAGCCGCGAATGATGCTGCGATGGCACAAGCAACGGCTGCTGCGGCACAACAACAACTGACAGTGTCCTCGCCAGATGCTAAGAGCGGGAACAACTTCGAATCTAGCGCGTTGAAGCAGGATGACTTCATCGCATCGCTTTCTTGATCTCCTTGTTTTGTTCCATGACATCGGTTTGTACACGTTTCGTCATGTTCAGCTCTTGAGAGTTTCACGATTGCCTAATTAGAGAGCCAGTCTACAGTAGATATTCGGCGAATGCTTATCGGCAGGCCACGGAGGCATCCTGATCCAATGTCTGCACATCTGTTTCTGAGTCTGGGGGAGGAGTAACCGGCGACCATCAGTTTTACTTGTTTCCTATGGGCATATACCCCTGCTTGACGTATCACATCGTATCACATACATAGTCAATAGTTGCATACGCGTCTCCCCGGCGCTGGAAATGACCCAAACACAACCAATCTTACCATGTCGACTGCTCCAGCCACTGCTCGCGCCTCGCCGTCCCATATCTGACACATTAGCCACACGTCACCACTCCAGCCACATGCATCAGCTCCGGATCAAGCGGCACACCTGCCTTGGTGTCGGAGCCACCGCCGCTGCACCGCGAATGCCGCACAGCCGCTCTGCGTACCGCTGTTTGAGAGGATCACGCTTGCTGACGACCCATGGGACAGTTGTCAGATCACCATTTGGCGCGGCGATCCCAGCCGTCAACGCGCCGCAGAGACCCTGCCGATCGCATGACGCTTTCATCGGGTCAATGGAATAAGCTTTATCTGATGGGCGACAAGCTTTTTGCCAAGCCCCTGGAGCCTTTGCAGCTGGTCATTGCTTCGTTCTCGTGTAGACGGCAGCGCTAGTGGAGTCTGGGTCGCGCACCGGTTCCGCAGCGGTATGTCACTGGCTTTGCGGTGTCGGCTGGTCTGGCAGCAAAGGAGAGATGGAGGTTTCGTCCTGGCATGCTCCTGTGCGCTTTGCTAGCTCGTACCAGCTATATGGTACCCCCAAAGTCAAAAAGTCTAGTGAAAATGAAGAGGATCGTGAGGCTGCTGATTATGTGGCCATTTCCGAAGTCTGTGTCCTTCGGACTGCATTAATTTGGTACAGAACGCACCAATGAAAACGCTTGTTTCTGCCATTCTTGTGCATCTTGTATTCAGCCGAGCGGCTACTCGGAGCTGGCCAGACACAGTATGGTCGCCTGATGAGACGGCACTTGACGAGGAGTAAGGTCGTAAAAAGCACGATTGAATCACAACACAAATTTTGTGCAAGATTGTCACACTACTATCGACTTATGATTAAAGTCAGGGACATTAGTCTTCTCCCCAACAGAGCTGCAGTAACGCAGTTGACTACTTATGTCCACAGACGGTGGTGGGAGTTTCATAAGAGAACAGCTGCAATGAGCCTTTCCCGATGCTCGCAGCGAAATTGTGATAGCAAAATGCCCGTGTATGTCCAATGCAGCACTCATTCGGTTGTTGTTGCTGCTGCTGCTGAGTGAACCGATTACAGATCTCAGGGAATCTCATTTTAGTACTTGACACTACCGTTCTCCATCTAGAAAAGTGCATGCATCAGCTCTATGTTGACTGAGCGATTCGTGGTAGCTAGCATACAGGGTATGTAATCCGAAGCATCGAGCCGCTGCCGCTGCCTACCTTGTCTCCGCACATAATGTTCTCAAGTTATATGCCATCGCTATCGCGTTCATTAAAACGGAGAATCGGTCGACTGACGATGAAAGGTTACTGCTGTTCTGGGAAGTTCTGTTACGAGTTTATCAGCCTCCAAAGTTGAGGCGGGGGCATCATTGTGTAGCAAAGCATACCTGGCACCTGGCCTGCATAGCCGACCTTCAGGAATCCAGCACCACCATCAAGTACTCAATCCATCACGTCCTGCCATGTTTTGTTGTCATCTCCCTTTTCGTGTGTTTCTCCAAAACCAGCCAACAGGACTACCATGTCCCAAGACCAATTCGTGCCCAGTTGGTCTCCATGTCTTCAACAAGTGTCAGGAACTCCGGGCTGTCAAGGCTGTTCAAGACAAAGTTGTCCAGAGCGACTCTACGATTATCGCTGCTCTGCATCGCGTAATTCTTCAAGTCGCGGTCAGCATCGCCCGAGGATGGTGAGTCCAGGAGATGGCTACTGTGATCCTTGACACCGAACGATGGCGTTGAGTACGTACTTGGTGACGTAGGTACACCTTGGTTCATAAGCTCGTTGCTGACGGGTGTGAGAGGTCGTACTCCTGGTCGATGTGTACTTCGGGATGCTGGAGGCGCCTGCGGTGATGGTGAACTCTGAGACGAGCTGTTCTGTTTTTCATACGTAGCAGTGATTTGCATGGGCTTCGAATGCGGCGCTAAAGGTGAGAGAGGTGAACTAGGCCGCTGATTACCAGAAAAAGGTCTTTCAACTTCGCCAACAATCGTTGGTTGACGCAAGGGGGGAAGCTCGCTATCTATGCTCAAGGCGCGACCGGATCCAGGCCGCAGGTCACTGACACGAGATGGCAACGGCGGAGGGCCCATCAAAGCAGTTGGAGGACGGCTGGGTGAACGATATGTCTCGCTGCTAGAAGAATTAGGCAAAGAGTCGCGACTGAACGGAAGCTCTCGTCGCGGTGGAAGATCAGCAGTGTTTGGGCATTCATATAGCAAGGCACTTTGTGGGGGAGAAGGAGACATATTTTCGTGTTCTCCAGATGTAATTGATCGATTGAAAGGTGGAAAGATGGCGTCAGATGGAGACTCTGGCCTTGCGAAGTAGACTGGAGGCTTAAGAGGGCTTGAAGGTGGGAAGTTGGTGGTGGTAGCAAAGGCCGTGCTCGGTCTGACAGAAGTCACTTCTTGAGACTGTGCTCTTGGGGCCGCAGGAGCTGATGCTGCGGTGCTGGGCCGGCTCGAGATCTCTGCGAGTCGCGAAGGGGGACACGAGGGCCCTGTCCGGTCGGCATAAGGCTGTGACGGCACAACTGGTAGCTGTGTTGCAGTATTCGTTATTTTTGAAGTGTCGGTCGGACCGCGATCCCTTGACTGGTTCTGCGGAGGCATCATGCGCAGACCGAGGCGATGAAGACGGTTGTAGACGATGTCATAATCTTCATCCGACTTGAACCGAATCTGAATCCGTCGAATCTGCGTTCATGATGAGTTGGGTATGTGGAAGTCTGTGCAGATATATACCTTCTGATCCGGAAGCTGCCATCGAATTGCCAGCAGTGGACAACGCACGATAGCAGAGATAGGCAGTTGCTCGCCCTTCAGCTCAATGCCGCGCTGTTGCATGTCTCTCGTTAGATCCTGCGATTCGAGTATCAAGCGTTCAAGCTCAATCTGCTCCTGTAGGTAAGTCATTAGTGATATCACGGTTCTGCATGTCGAAACACTTCAAGATATCAGGGCAATGCCTGCTAATAGCTCTTACTCGAATCTGTGTGCCTTGCACGATCTTGAGTAGCTGAAAGTTCGACCCGCCAGCCTGATAAGAGTCGATAACACAGACAAGATTGTTAGTCTCGTGCTTCCATTGAGACGTCTGCTCGCGAACGTAAGCATCGTGTGCAAACGACAGCTTCGCCAGCGGAAGTGAGATCATGACAAGCTGTCAAACAAGCTCTGATGTTAGTGTGAAATCGATTTACTGTTTCAATAAACAGCGTGCGCATCAAGACTGTAGTGAAGTAGAGACACTGACTACACCTGCCGAACGAGGGTGTCAAGAGGCCCGGTCAAGCCAGCAGCTGCGTTGGGACGTAAGGTCCGGGTAGGTAAGAGCGAGCGATATTCACGTGACCGCGCTAGTGCTGGCGGTTGGCGCGAGCGGTGGAACTGGAGCTCTGGTGTTCTGATGTTCATCCAGCATTCGCGACCAACACGCGCGCCGCGACCACCACGCCTAACATCGCGCCTGTGCCAGGCACACCCCCAGCCTGAGGGTGCACCGCGATAGACGCCGCCAGAAACCCAAGCTCATGCGCGCATTGAACCATGGCGCCCAGCAAGCCACGAGACCCTTCGATTGAGCGCACCGACGAATACGACAAGTTTATCGAGGAGCTGCAGGCTTACCACGACAAAAGAGGGTTCGTCTTCCATTCCTGTGTGTCTTTGCTGTGCGCATATATTGATGCCATGCGCAGAACTTACCTCGATCGTGAACCCAAGGTTGCCAATCAGCACGTTGACCTGTTGCGCCTTTACAAGCGCGTTAATGCGGAAGGCGGGTACGACAAGGTCTCGGACACGAAGAACAACAAACTCGCGTGGAGAAGGTTGGCGGCAGACTTTCTGCAGGACAGCTCTGCTAGCCAGCTCACGACGCAGGCATTCCTGATCAAGACAGCCTACTACAAGAACCTGGCGTGCGCATTCCGCTACCGCTGTGCGCGCAGACCGCTGACTTGTGTCTCAGGGCTTACGAGATATCCACGATACATAAGCGCGATCCACCGCCCAAAGAAATCCTCGAGGACGTCACCGCGAAGGGAGGGGACCTGCTGAACCGAACTGTGGAGAACTTCTACCGCGGCAGTCGCGAGGCCGAGAGACTGCGCGCTGGAGACTCGGACGATTCAGACGAAGAAGGAGACCTCAAGAAGACGCCGAACGCAGACAGAATGGATTTGGACGAGCCAGGAAGCACAGGGCGGGCAACGCGCTCGCTGCGCCACGCTCCGCCGCAGCGTGTGCTCTTCCAACCAGAAACATCAAGCTCCACCAGACAAACACGCCAATCTACTGGCCACATGAACTCTCCCGGGCTCAACGGCTACGGCACAAGTGCGGCAGCTGTCGCCATTGCGAATTACGAGCCACGGACGAACATCCCCTTGGCCCTCAAGCAAGTCATAACCCCATCAAACAATTTGGACGCGTACGTTGCTGCGCAGAAGAAGTACATCGTAAACAGGAAGAACAGACCGGTGCCCCTCAAGGGCATGATGCTGCCCGGCACCGGCTTTCCTGGACCAAACATCTACATCCGCGCATTGCATGCCCTACGATCGCAAGAGCCAGAAGAGGAAGCCTACGCCCTGCACCACCTTGTGAAAATCTCTCATGAGCGCGGCGACAAGTATCGTTTCGATCAGTTCCCCGGACTTGCCGAAGCGCTCGTGGCGAAGGTAATAACCGTCGGCTCCCTCTTCTTCGATGTTAGATGGGATATTTCCTACGTCGAAGAGGAGTTCGAGCAGCCGGGCGTGCTGAACGGCTTGTCGGGGACAAAGAATCTGCTCAAGAAAATCGGCTCTTTACAAACCCTGGATATCGATGACGATCTATTACCCGATGAGAATGCAAAGGCACTGAATATGATAAACGAAGCGGCGTTGATCATACGCAACATGGTGATGCTGAAGGAAAACGCACTTTTCGCCTCCATGATACCAGCCATTCGAGACCTCATTGTCATTGTGCTTAACCTACCGAAGCATTCTACGGTGGTCGAACTACAGCATTACGCCCTCGAAATCGCCGAACAGCTTACCAAATATTGGATTTTAGACTCGCAAGACCCAGTCTATCGATCTCTTCTCGGTCAAATCGATACAGATGACCGAGGTAGAATCATTACTTCACTGAGGGCGCTTGGTAGGATATCAATGAACCTGGAGGCCACAAACAGGCTATCGGATGTTCCTGTCAAGACCCTTCAAGCAATCTGCGACTGGCTTCTCGTCGAGGATGAAGATCTGAGGATAGCATGCTTGGACTTCCTGTACCTTTTCACCGGCTTCCCAGATAACGTTGAGCTTCTGGCACATGAAGTGAACGTTGAAGCTGTCGTGGGTCAACTTGTTCGCTTGCTCCAATTTGGTGCAATTGCTTATGAGGAGAGGCGCAGTACACCAAAGTCTACAAAGTCATCCACACCCAACGATGCAGCACCCAAGCTATCCTCTGCGATCATAGATCATCTTGTCACACTTGAGGAGCCAGAACGTAGTTCACAATGGCTCAAAACATGCTTTGAGGAGGACCCAACAGGCGAGATAACCCAGATTCAGCTCTGGTCGGCATACAACGCTGCATTTCAAGAAGCAATGGCTGCCAACCCCACTGCCTTCAAAGCACTCATGCCAGCCAAGGACTTCATCACAAATGTCTCTACAACCTTTGGTGGCGCATCTGCGCAAGTGTTGACAGTTGGAGGCCAACCAAAGTACACAATCCGAGGCATAAGACCGCGAGCTGTACCGGTCGATCCGAGTACCAAGAAGCAATACATGCGTTGTTGTTGGGCAGCACCTAGCACAGAGAACGGGCAATCAGGGTTGAAGCCCCTTTCGACAGGCGAGTGTGGCGAGTATGCATCAGGCGCACGCGCAATGTGGGAACATATTGTCGGCACCCATCTGAAGGTTCCCCGCGACCAAGAAACAGGCCAATGGCTGCTAGAGCCGAAGCCTGATATCGACATGGAGAACGGTGATGCAGTTGCGACCTCGAAACCTCAGACATACAACTGCCATTGGGCAGGCTGCACACACTTCTCTGTTGATACTGAATCGGCCTTCCTCGCTGGACAACATGTCAAAACGCACCTTCCCGATACCTCGATCAAGCAGGCAATCCATGCTCGTCACAACCGTGCTGCAGACGACTCACGCCCTTCGACATCCTCTGCTCAACCTTCTTCTGCTGGATATAGTCACTCGCTCGGAAATGCCAGTCGCTACGCACCCCCGAACAACTCTGCTTCTCTTGCTCCTAACTTTAGATACTTCAATACCGCCACCGACGAAGCCAACGATGCTGCCGGTCTTCCCCTTTCATCTGTCCTTGTCTTGCGCAATCTCGCACGACAGCTAAACAAGATTCCTCCGCCCTCCGAGGTTCTCGAGATCCCCGACTCTCCTACCCACAAACGCACATTTAGTGCGACTGAGCCAGGGAGCCCAAGCGCGCATCGCTCGACAGGGGCGAAGAAGCCGCGTCTGAGCGACGCCGCAAGGGAACAAGCGCGTGAAGACGGCGAGAGGGAGGAGAAGGAAGCGAAGAACGTGGGCTGGGTGCCTCGTGTGTTTGCGCCTGTCAGAGACCAACTGGCGTTCGTGGCGAGTCATAATCTTACGCTGAAGAACTACATGGGCCCGCTGTTCAAGGCAATTGCTGATGGCGGGGCTTAGGCGGCCTTGCCTAGAAAGGACGGTGGATTTGGATATCCCTTCGAGGTGACGGAGTCTACACTTCTAAAGGCCTTGCGGTGCGCAATAGAGAATGTTAGTGCCAGTTCTGTCGAGGATGATTACAGCGTATAGGGCTTTAGACGAGGTATGCTGTATCAAAAGGAGCTCCAGGAAGAATGAGCGATCTGATAGCACGGCGTTCAAGGGGTACAATGTTGGCTTGGGCGTAGATTCCCTATGCATGTAGTGCATCTATGTGCACAAGGACTGGGTTTGGGTTTCATGTTATATCTGCCCCTGTAAAGTAGGTAGTTGAACGATTCCTCTTTCACACAACACTGGGTCATTCGAAGGATACAATCACAAAACCCAAAGATTGACCTAGACCAACTAGTCGCATTGTCACCTGAAAGGGTCATGAAGGTACTCTTATTACGCCAATTGGCCCTCAAGTTCTTGAATTCAGACACCACCTTTTACCTTTCCTGCATTTGGCTACATGTCTTTTTTGAAGACTTCAGGTCTGATTGGCGCTGCTTCTGTAGATGCAGAAGTTCTTTGAGGCCACTGCACATCTCATTGATCTTGTTAAGTATTTGCTTCCTTATCACTGAGTTTTTCAAGCCTTGACTGCCTCGTCTTGCAGCGTCTGACCACTTGCGTCCGCCGGCTCCAGACCAGCCTTTGCAGGTCCGATGAGCTGCACACCATCCTTACTGAAACGACTGCCGTGTACAGGACAATCCCAGCTCTTCTCCGCCGAGTTCCAGCATACGACACCCTTCATGTGAGGACAGAGCGCGCTGAACTTGTGCACCTGGCCGCCGTCATCCTTGTACACAGCCAAGGGCTTACTGCCGGTTGGGTTGAGGACGCCACCATCGCCGGGCGCCAAATCCTCGATATCTTTGATGTCGGACTGCAGAAACCGCTTGTACTGGGCGTTGATTTGGAGATCGTGACTTATCATGCTGGGAAGCGATTTGGCGATCGAAGCCAGACGACTCGGGTTGTAGAGAGAAGCCCATGGGTTCTTCTCGCCGGTGATCTCGTCAGCGATGAGTCTGCCTGCGATAACGCCATGAGTGAGACCGTTGCCACTGTCGCCAGTGACGATGTAGGTGTGCTTCATGCCCTGATTCTTGCCGATGAAGGCCATGTAGTCGACTGGCTCGAAGATTTGACCACTCCACTTATAGTCGACAGTGGTTGCCTGGGGGAATCGTGCTCGTGTCCACTCCTCAAGCTCCTTGAACGGAGCTATCGTATCGCCCTGGCCAACCTTATGGTCCCCTCCTCCAACGACCATGTAGTCATCTTTCTCATCACACTCTGTCAAGCGTACGTATTTGTATACCTCTGCGGAGTCATAAAAGAGACAGTCCTCGACTGAGCCCTTTGGTACTCGAATCGCGATACAATATGTGCGGTAGTATTCCTCTTCAGCAATAACAGACAGCTTCTGCAGGGGAACGCACGTGGCTTGGACTGCATCCTTACACTTGATCTTGTGCCCATCAAGTGTACTGACAATAACATCTTTGTGACCCATGCCCAAGATCTCGACGCCCTTTTCCTCGATATCCATGCAACGTGTGTTGGTGTAGCACGAGAAGTTTGATTGCTGCTTCAGGAAGTCGAGGACCCCCACAACGTACTTAGTCGGGTGGAAGGTGGCTTGGCCAAAATAGATGACAGCGTCTCTCTGGTCTGGCTTTCCCTCCCATCCTTTGAGCTTGAAGCCCTCCTTGTATTCTGTAGCGATGCCAAGCTCTTTTGCCTTTTTGCCGTCCTCAATGAGTTCCTGTACATCGGAGGAGTGGTTCTTGTCGTCCTTTGGGTACTGGGAGAAGTCGTAGCCAGGGAGATGGCGGTACTCGCACTCAATACCAAGTTGCTTTGAGATTTCCCCTACTCTGTTGACTGCCCAGGTGTGTGATTCCGCTGCAGCCTTTGCGCCCTTGTCGCCGTGCTTCTTTGCGATCGCAGTGTAGCCATCATCCAGGTCGTTTGCAAGATGACCACTTGTACGGCCAGTCTCACCGGAAAGAATTTTACGGCCTTCAATCAGGACGACGTTCAGACCACGAGTCACAAGCTCGAACGCAACGGAGACACCCGAGATACCGGATCCAACAATGCAGACATCGGTCTCGAGATCCCTATCAAGCTTCGAAAACTGAGGAATGCTATCATATGGAACTTTATGGACCCACACTGGGTCTGTCTCACCGCTGGTGTACATGAAGTGCTTCGGGTCGGTTGTCATGGTGGCTTGTGTACGGCACTGGGTAAAGGTGAGAGGCTTGGTGGTTGCCTGGCGTCCAATTTCGAAGCGTGATAATCGAGAAGTGTGCGTTGCAGTAATGCTAGGAGCGTAGCGGAGTGAAATTATCGTCAGAAGTCGAGGAGCAAGCAGCGACATCTTTGTAATGAGCTGCCCAGATTGTGTAAGGATATTCGCAACTTTTGAGGCAGCTTTTTGCCTAAAGGAGAAATACTCATGACGAGTCCATCAAACATGTAATCATCCATTGGCTGGAAGCGCATCACGAGCGTTGAGGGAGGAGGGTGTTATGATGCTTCATTCGCTTGACGCGACAATTGCGTCAGAGTGAGCAGTGCAGAGTGATGCTCCTCGGGCATGATGGAAAACAACCGCAAACTGCCGATACAAACAGAAAACACGATACACAACACGAGGGGAAATAGCTGCAGGTTTCTACCTCCAAACAAGAGGTGACGCTCAAATCAATTTTGGATGGTGGATGTAAATAAAGAAAATGTAACTGCGTCAAGCCCACCGCCACGCATCGCGTAGCAACATCAATGTCTATCGATGAGACATGGACAACTCAATCGAAGAAGCGACTCTAACACGGAATAACCTCAATACGATTCATGAAAGTTTTCTCAAATCGATCGTCGTTCGCGGCGCTGTCTCAATTAGCGCTCAGCTTAACTTGGTATTTTGAACCCAGGCACGCTATAACCAAAAAGTAGAGGGAATTATTTTTGGGCCAAGATGCCCTCTGCAACATCTCGCAATACGAACTTCTTGATCTTTCCGCTGCCTGTCAATGGCACCTCACCATCGCAATCCTCTCCCAGCCAGAAGATGTGGACAGGTGCCTTGTGACGACCCAGTACCTGTCTCACCCAGGCTTGGACATCCGCGAGCGCCGGCTTCTCGGTGCCCTCCTCGTGTAGTAAGAAAGCAGTAGGTACTTCAACGTAGCGTGGATGTGACACACCGACTACGATGGCACGAGCGATAGATGGGTGTTGTACGAGACGTTCCTCAATCTCAAGGGGATAAATGTTCTCACCACCTATATCTACGTCAGTCACTGATGACAGAGAGAGGTCAAGAAGTCGACTTACCTCGAATAATGATGTCTTTGAAACGTCCTGTAATGGTGCAATACCCGTCCACATCCAGAACGGCCTCATCGCCGGTATGGAGCCACATCTCACCATGCTCATCTCTGATCAGTAACTCTGCCGTCTTCTCTGGGTTCTCCCAGTATCCTCTGCAAAGCTGATACCCTGATATACAGAGCTCTCCACGGTAACCGATTGGCAGAACACGGTCCTCATGATCGACAATCTTCACCTTAGCATGAGGCATGACAGTGCCAACACTTGTCAGCCGTGCATGGAGAGAATCGGTTGTGTGCGCGTTGAACACAGTAGGCGAGGCTTCAGTCAGACCATAGCTCGATGTGAAGTCTGTCATGCCCAGTTCATTTACCATTCGTTCCATCAACCAGCGAGGTACAGGGCTTCCTGCCACAATGCCTGTGCGGAGTTGTGATGTCCAGCTTGCGGGCTTAGGGACGTCGATAATAGATTCCATCATAGCCGGCACACCGTGAAGGGCGGTACAACGCTCATCTGAGATTGCCTTAGAACATGCAGCAGGATCAAATGACTCTTCTGGGAATACTATTTTCCCGCCATGTGTGAGAGTTGCAAGTAGACCAAGCGTAAGACCAAAGCAGTGAAATAGCGGTGGTGGGCAGCAAAGCACGTCGTTCGGAGTGAGATCCATGCGATCTCCAATGAAGCGGGAGTTGTTGACAAGGTTGCTAGGCAGGTCAGGACCGGCATGGAAAGCTCAATCTGAATGAATACTTACTGGTGCGTCAACATGGCGGCCTTGGGGTTGCCCGTGCTCCCGCTGGTAAATTGAAGGTTGGCAACGTCATGAGGACTGACAATGCCATCAAATATCTCTAGGATATGCTGTGGTATATTCTCCGCTTCCTGGATAAGTTCATCATATTTGATGAAACTATCATCATCACCCCGGATGAGACAGACAGTCTTCAAATCAGGAAGTGTGGTGTGTAATTCTTCGTCTTTCAGTCGCTCGAGGAGCGGTCTGTTATCAAAGCGTGCGATTGTTGGCGTTGTGAAGAGTATACTACATCCTGCAAGAATTAGCATCTTCATCCCGGAACGCTGGGCTATGGCTTGACTGACTTGTGTGTTTCAAGGCGTACTCCATTTCCGTCGGCGTATACGTATTGTTTAATGTTACACATATCGCACCAAGTCGCGCACATGCAAAAAACACGGCAATGTATTTTTCGCAGTTCCCGCTCATGATACCAATTCTATCTCTTGGGCGGATACCGTACTTCAAGAGGGCTCGTGCGAGCAAGCTTGACTCGTCCCAAAGCTTCTTGTATGTCCACCTCGCGCCCGTCCATGGTATTATGATAGCTTCATTATTTGCATACTGTTCAGCCTGCTGAGCCAAAAGTTGCGAAAGAGTCAGCTGCAGGAGAGGAGGGTCGAGGGGTCCAGACACGATCGAAAGATTTGGGTATGGTGGAAGTATGTACGGGTCGATCTGCAGAAGGGTTTGATTTAATCGTTGGAGCGCATCGTTGCGCGTTTGATCGTTTATTTGCACCATCACTGTAATGGCTACTCAAGGATCCTCCACTACGATTAGACTACGGCCTCAGAGCCACGGTTGGCCGCTCTATAAGTAAGAGAAGTCGGGGAGAGTCTGTAACGATAGGCACAAAGTTGCCACTAAGGTAGCGAAAGATGCACAGACAGAGTGACAGTGAAGCAGCAGTGTACAACAGAGCCCAGAAGCTATCGAAGAGCCAATGCTGGGAACTTGGGTTACCAATCCTTGCCATGATCAGTGGGGACAGCGGCCAAAGGCTTTCGCTGATGCCTCGGATCTAATAGTTGCGTCAGGGTAGCTTGTTCACTAGCCGATATGGCATCCTACGAAACGTAGGCTGAGTTGTTTTTGCGCATCCGGCCTGGCTTGAGAGTAGAATCCTAGGTCCCGTTCAACGCATCATTTACATCATTACTTCTTCTGGTGACAGCGCCGATTATCAGATGCCGTAGCGTGAACCAGCCGCTTGTACGTGTGATCGTCCAGATTTTTTCCTCGCCGATGAGGGATCATCGCACCGGGGGCGAGTCCTTGGGAGTGACCGATGATCGCATTGCGTGGTTTAGCTCACCAGCGCTAGCCACGGACCAGGCATCAATCTCATCTGATAAGATGACCCGATGTCTGTCCTGTGGAGTCAACTGCAACATGGTGCGGTGAAAATTTTATCAGATGGTGGAGGAAGATCGATATTGGCATGGCGATGTGGGAGAATGCGGGATGCACCGCGCAGGGGTCCAGATTGAGAAGGTAACGCTACAAAACCGGTCTACCTTGTGCAACCCGTTACAACTTCGCCAAGAAAGCAAAGTACCCGCCGAAATTATCAGATGAACCATGAGTGGAGTCTCAACAAGTCTTGATCACGCGCCTCGAAATCAATCTGATAAAAATTCTCCAAGATCAATCTAATTGGGCCCGACAGTGCCGAATCGTACCAGCCGGAGTACGTTTCTGTGCCCCTTGTACGCATGATGTACGGCCGTTGACGTGTCGCCCTCCACACGAGCCTGAGGCATGACAAAGTAGGTATGCTGGACCCTGCGTCTGCCAATGCTGTACGGACGCCTCGTACGTTTGCTCTGCATCCGAAACACGGATGGCTTGCTTGATCAGATAAAATTTTCACAGCGCACTATAGCACTGTCGTCACGGTCACGGCCCAATTAAGGTTATCTGATCCGCGCCCTGCATGTATCCCGCGCTCTCAGGCACAACCGCCTGGCACGGCCATTGGTCAAAATAACACAGAGCATTCACGGGGTATGACGTAGACTCTCCATCGTCTAACACTCATTGATCCACAGCAAAATTGCATCATTATTAAGTCCTACGTACGATGCGAAAATGGTATACTGCAGTGTGTCTGCGGCCTGGCCGCATATGTCAAAATAGTGACAGTGAGTTTAATGTGAGAGAGGACGATGTCGTGAAGTCTTTGTGCCTCAAAACATGAGGCCGCTGTTATGCCCAAATCTATGCAAAATGTACTTTACAACTTCGCCAAGGCGTCCAAACTTGGACGCACCTTCTTCTCGCCATCCCAGACAAATGGGCTGAGGGTGAAGAACTTCTCTCTGTTGACCATCATGAGCGCACTTCTCTTGTGTGGCAAGTCCATCAGTTTCTCAACGTGGAAACCATGAGCAAAGTCATACGCGAGAACCGTACTACTTGTCGCAGCTGGCTCGCCGACCAAATTCCAGGTACGCGGCTCATCAAGGAACATGTAATGCATGAGCCCCGACCACCATGCAGAGACTCGGTAAGGGCCTCTGAACCGTATATCACCAACAAGTGAGTGTCTCCCGCGATCGTACAGATCTGACCGGTAGTGAGCCCCCATGTGATCTTCCTGTTGGGTGCATTAGTGCATGTGTAAAGAAACGGCGGCTAAGATCGACATACCATGGCCCAGTAAACCTCGAAATAGGCAAATAGTACATCATCAAACGCAGCGAACATGGTCAGAACGTGGGGATCTTCATGCAACTTCCGCAGATACTCGCGGTGCTGATCCAATGTCCCTGTTTCGTTCCATCCCGCGGCAACACGTGGGTCATTTTGCCATTTGTTGAAAAGTGCAAGATGGTCGGGATTAGTGTAGTCGAGAGCGACCATGGTAAAGTGCTCTTTAAGGTGGGGTATCCATCTGCTGTAGATGATTGAACCTGGCTGTGGTTTCGGTTCTCTTACTGGGTGCATGGTGTGTCGCGGTAGGGCCGGGAATTGTGTAGACGGCGCTGTTTGATGTGGGAAAGCCGGGTATTGTCGTGTTATTGGCTTTCCTGATACATTCAGTCGAGGGGCCCAGACAGGACGCTGACCAAAAGGTGATGCGGCGCCTTGCCAGAAGGCACCTCGCAAAAGGAGATGGCCATCTTGCGGTAAAGACGCATCAGAAGGCTTTGGGTGAGGGTGAAACAAGCCAGTAGCATACAGTTCATCAGCCAAAGATTGTGAGTCTCGGCCAGCAAAAAGCACGCGAAGACTCTCGACTAGGGGGTGCAGTGACACCAATGCATAAGCGATGAGCCACAGCTGTGGAACACTAGGTCTCTCCCCAGTCCAAGAGACGGTTAGGTAGGCCGATCTGCGTGCGCGTGCCCAGGAGCTGTTGTCACCCTTTGAAGGGGCGGCATCCTGAGGCAGGAACGCAATATCACCGAATGTTATGGAAGAATTGTCCAGTTGCTCAGGCGGTGCTATGCCCTCATTGCTGCTATCGGTCCTAGAGAGTGATACTTGGTTGGCGATAGACTGGCCTTGCTGGGCCACGTTCTTGATCGTGTAGGCTGTGAGGTAGGGGTGGGGGAGTTTCAACATAAATGGCTCCGCAACAGCGTCTGACGTCTCTTGCTTTTGCGCCATTATGTCTTGCCCTGTAGAAGAAGATGAACAGATTATGGCAGGTTTAATGCGCTTGGGGCGACGACAGCTGGAAGTTTGGAGGCAGTGAGGGCAATTGGTCAATGAAGCCGAGGTCTGAAAAGGCATCAGACCGTGCCCGGCTCAGCAATTACGCAGTCTTAGCTGTGTATCGTACCAGCTCATGGGATTCCGAGACAACAAAGGGCCCTGGTCGGATGGCAAGCTCCGAGTGGGTGGTTAGAAACGCGCCATGCGGGTGCTACTTTAGCCCACCAGGTTTGCGATACAGCCCCACATATGACCCAGGATGGCATCTGCAGCGACCCCGGTCATCTCGATACCGACGCTAAATTTTCGGGTGACATCTTGTCTGTGAAGCAGCTCGGTAGAGCTTGTGTGGCAGGCCGGTGCACAAGCTCATGCAGTCTTACGGTCGAGCGGTTACAATCGTACCATGGGTTTCTTTCGAGACGTCCGCTAGTCCTCAAGTACATCTTCCCTGCATCATTTGAGGGAGTTGCACAGATTCCAAAATCCATCTCACAACAGGAACCCCAAACGTCATCATGTCTGCCACACAGCA
Source organism: Curvularia kusanoi (assembly GCA_011058905.1). Classification (NCBI taxonomy): domain Eukaryota; kingdom Fungi; phylum Ascomycota; class Dothideomycetes; order Pleosporales; family Pleosporaceae; genus Curvularia; species Curvularia kusanoi. Next base: position 20,676 of record SWKU01000005.1, on the reverse strand, counting down.
ACCTTCCAAAAGGCCGGAGAGCACGTCGAACTCATCCGCTTCTCCTCTTTATGACCTTGTTTGTGTTGGCTTTAGCGCAGCGCAACTTGCAACTGCCATTGCCAACCGCGAAGCACGCAACCAATCTAAAGTGCTCTTCCTTGAGCGCAAGCCGTCCTTCTCATGGCACTCGGGAACACACTTGTCGAGGGCGCGCATGGAGACCCCGTTCCTGTACGATCTCGCCTCTCTTCGCAACCCACGATCAGCTTTTAGCTACAACTGTTATTTGCTTGCACAAAACCGCTTGGTAGAGTTCGCAAACTCCGATCGTCTAAACCCCCTGCGAGACGAGTTCGAAGACTACTTGAAATGGTGCGCAGTACAGTTCAAGGACCAGGTGCGATACAGCAGCGAGGTTGTTGGAGTGACACCGGAAGCCGAGGATAACGTCGTAAGAAGCTGGAAAGTCACCGTGAGGGACGGCAGCGGGCAGACATATGTTGTGCGAACAAAGAGTGTTGCAGCGCCTACACCAGGGAAACACACCGCTGCGAAGTCGCAGCCCTTGACTACAGTCGATTTCCTTGCCGGACAGCGTATCATGCCAATGAGTGACTACTTGTCGCGAAGAAACGAGCTCCGTCAAGCCTTCGAGCCTCGACTGAACGTTGCACTTGTAGGCTCTAGCCAGCAGACGATTGAGATCTTGGAAGACTTGCTGTCATGCCCACGCCTCGGTAATGTTACAGTTGTAACAGAGAACGAAGACCTCGCGCCATTGAAGGTACTCGGTGAACAGGAACCGCCTCAGCCCCGATTATGCTCGATCTGGTCCAAGCCAACCTGCGATTCTAAGGAGGTCACCGACTCCTCAGAGCTCGTCAAAGACATCTACATGCGCGCGTACGAGAAGCAGGTGGCCAGCAAGGGCGAGTACGCTCTCCGCGTCGTCATTGGCAAGAACGCCTCTGAGCTATGTTCGAACGCCAATGTCATCATCAGAGACACATCGGCGGCTCCCTTTTCAAGCAGTGGCTTGTTACAGAGCCTGAACACCCTCGTGCTTGGCTGTCATCAGCTTGGCGAGAGCTTCGAGGAAGTACAATTTAAGCGCGGCGCTGTTGCCGATGCTCGTATGTGGTTGATGTCGGCGAACTCAGAAGGCGGACGGTCATTGGCAAAGGACATTTCGCTGCGGGCCGGGGAGGTAGTCAGCGCCCTGTCGTCACCAGTTGCAGACAGGCGCGATGGGCTGGTGGTCCAAGCTAGAATTTAGACAGCTTTTCTGATTGGCAAAGTGCAAAGCGGGGCGTTCGTTACATAATTCAGCAAATTTTTATCTGATCCTTGGCTAAATCTGATTAACTTGCCCTTACCCTGGTCAATCTCCGGCATCGCGCCGAGCGACACGTCCGCCCCCTCCACCACTCAGTGCCACCCACGCCGGGCCCAATATCCACTATGCATACTCTCACGTGACGCTATACCCTTTGACGTTATGCAGAGGATCCGCCCACCATGTCGATCGAGCCATCGCGTCTTGGATGGAGCACTGCTCCCTTGTATTCGTCCTGCCAGTGCGTTTGGAAAACTTCACCACTTCGCTACCTCGAGTGAGACGCCAACACCAGATTTGAATCTGGTTTCACGGCCCTGATGGCGATCAAGAAGCCATCCTTTGCGCCATATCTGGCATTCTTTAAGCTCCTCTTCTACGCGGATCCCACCTGGCTCGACAGGGTGCTCGTTTGTACCGGAGCCATATTTGCCATCGCAGCTGGTGTTCCGTTTCCACTCATTGGTATCGTTTTTGGCCAGCTTGTCGACGATATCAACGATGTGACTTGCACCAACCGGGACGCTGCCACGGCAGGCACCGGGGACATGTCACCGATCAACGAGAAGGTGCTTCTTCTTGTATACATCGCCATCGCAAGTTTTGCTTGTATCTACATCCACCTCGTGTGTTGGAACATTGCGTCCCAACGATTAGCGCAACGTATTCGAGACCGCTACCTCAGGAATCTTCTCCGACAAGATCTTGCCTTCTTCGACAACCTTCAGTCAGGAGATGTATCATCCCGTCTTAACGGTGATATCTCCGCTATCGAAGGGGGGACCGGAGAGAAAGTCGGTGTGGCCTTGACCTGCCTTTCATTCTGTGTGACAGCGTATATCGTTGGATTCATCAAGAATGCCGAACTTGCGGGGATGCTGGTTTCCCTGGTCCCGGCCTTCCTACTCATGGCAGTGATCGGCGGTCGCTACGTTGGCAAATATACAGTCAGCCTTGGAGGATACTTTGGCTCAGCTAGTGCGCTCGCATCAGAGGCTTTGAGCAACGTCGGCCTTGTTCATGCTCTTGGTGCTAACGAGAGGCTTGAGAAGAAGTTCCGTGATCACCTCGGAAACGCTCGCCATGCTGGTATTCGTAAAGCTGTTGCCGCAGCCGTGATGGCAGGGCTGCTGTACTTCATCGCTTTTTCAGCTAGCGCACTAGGATACTGGCAAGGTAGTAAAAGGATCGCCGATAGTGTTGATGGCAAGGGCAGTGACACTATCGGAGAGATATACACCGTTACTTTCATTTTACTGGATGGTATGTCACGACAACCAACAAATGCTGCTTTGACTAACATACATAAGGCGCCATTGTACTCAGTCAAATTGCGCCTATGCTTCCGCTCTTCGGTGGAGCTATCAGCGCTTTTGCCCGCTTACGCAAGGACATCGAGACCCAACCCACTATCGACAACACTTCAACCGATGCCGAGAAACCCTCTACTGTGGAAGGTGAAATCGCCTTCCGTAATGTGGAGTTCACGTACCCTTCAAGGCCCGACCATCCAGTCCTCAACGGTATTTCCATTGATTGCGAGGCTGGCAAGCTCACAGCTATCGTCGGGCTGTCTGGCAGTGGTAAATCAACCATCGCCAGTCTCATCAGTCGATTCTACGATCCTTTGGCTGGCCAAGTGTCTCTTGATGGCAAGGATATCAAAGATATCAACATCAAATCACTAAGAGGATTTATCAGTCTTGTTCCACAGGAGCCATCTCTACTAGACCGTTCGATCTTAGAAAACATCGCACTCGGGCTCGTCAATTCACCTGCTCACTCGCACCTCGAGAAGATTCTTTTAAGTAATACTCTGGCCGACCTCACCAAAGACGTCAGAGGTGGAGAAGATATTGCAAAAGCAGCTGAAAAGGCAGGACCAGAGGTGGTTGAGATACTTCGTCTCGTACAGCATGCAGCGGACTTGGCAGACGTAGCTGTGTTTATCCATCGGTTGGAATTTGGCTTTGCAACGCTCGTGGGTGCAAGCGGAAGTCTTGTCAGTGGTGGCCAGAAACAGAGGGTTGCGCTTGCCCGTGCTCTTGTCCGTGATCCTAGGATTCTAATCCTTGACGAGGCTACTGCTGCACTCGACTCGGCCAGTGAGCAGCGCATCCAGGCTGCTATCGATCGTGCATCTGAGGGTCGAACTGTCATCTCAATTGCGCACCGACTGTCGACCATCCGCAACGCCTCCAAGATCATCGTTATGAAAAAGGGTGAGATAATCGAGCAGGGCACCCACGATGAACTGTTAGCGCTGAATGGCTCCTACGCGGATATGATCCGCCTGCAGACTGTCAAGGTTACTGACGATGGCGCCTCGAGCTCAAGGACAAGTCTGGACGACGACGAGATCGATCTTGTCAAGAACGAGCACTCAACATCAGCTGTCACGGATACAGACGCTCTTCCTACCGAAGCAGCAGATAAGCCAGAGCCATCGAAAGGAGCTAACGGCGAGATTGTTGCCAGGTCAATTTCCAAGACCATGGGCCCCATGGTTCGTCCGTATCTATTGCTCTTGTTTGTAGCCTTCCTGGGGGCTCTGGTTGTCGGTGGGCAGTACACTGCATCGGGACTGCTGTTCGGCAACGTCATGGGCGTAATGTCACCTTGTAACCCATCGGATTATATCAGGTCCCAAGGCGCACTGCTGGCCGGTATGTGGTTTATGGTTGCGTGCGTTGCATTCCTGGCCAATTTCACTAGCTGGGCCACGTTCGGAGTCATATCGGAACGACTCATCTACAAAGTCCGCATCCTGTCGATGCGTTCCCTTCTGCAACAACCCCTCCAGTGGCATGAATCCGAAGGCAGAAATCCGAGCCAACTTCTTGAGTATATTACCAAGGATGGTAACTCACTTGCTGGATTTAGCGGCTCCATTGTTGGGACATTGTTTTCAGTGATCGTCAACTTCATTGCGGCGATCATTCTTTCACATATCGTTGCATGGAGAATCGCTGTTGTTTGCTTGGTAATCGTTCCTTTGCTGCTTGGGGCCGGATACATGCAGCTCCGTGCTATCGGGAAGTTTGCCGTCAAGCATGCGGGTGCCTTCTCATCGTCTATCGGAGTTACTATTGAGGCTGTCGCAAACATCCGCACTGTACACGCTTTGTCCATCGAGGAAGAGATTATCCAGACCTACCGCAGATCTCTGGTGGCTCCTCGCCGAGAGATGGTGAAGCAGAGTTTCAAAACAAACATCTGGCTGGCGATTGCCAACTCCTGCGGAAGTTTTATCTACGCCTTTGCGTATTGGTGGGGTTCAAAGAATATTGTTGAAGGCCGTTACGATCAGACTGCCTTCTTCATCATTCTCGTCTCCATGCTCCTTTCCGCACAGTTATGGGGCCAGCTCTTCACTTTGGCTCCTGAACTTTCTAAAGCCAAGGGCGCTGTTTCGCGAATTTGCGGAATTGTCGATTTGGGCGAGCGTTCTCCGGGCACAGCGTCTGGCAAATCATCCCTCGATCTTGATTCGATCGACAAAGAAAAGTCTGATATTGAAGCACTTGCCGACTCGCCCACACCTGCTGTAACCGGTGGTGGTGCGCGTGTGGTCTTCAAAGACGTGCAGTTCTCTTACCCTGCACGTCCTGGCGTTCAAGTTCTGACCTCGCTTTCGCTGTCAATTCAGCCTGGTCAGTTCTGCGCTCTGGTCGGACCTTCCGGTGCAGGCAAAAGCACTGTTCTCGCGCTGCTTGAGCGTTTCTACCTGCCCTCGGCTGGAAGCATCTCTATCAATGGGATGGACATCTCACGAAGTCATGGTGCTTCTTTCCGTGATGACATCGCATACGTGCCTCAGAACAATGTCCTCTTTCAAGGCAGCATCAAGTTCAATATCGCTTTGGGCGCTCGACCTGGCCATGAGCCAACTGATGCAGAGATACAAGAGGCATGCGAGCTTGCCAATATCCACCAAACCATTATGGAGTTGCCTCAAGGATACGATACCGAGTGTGGTGCCAACGGCTCACAATTGTCTGGTGGACAACGTCAACGATTGTCAATCGCGCGTGCCCTTGTCCGCAAGCCGAAGCTGCTTCTACTCGATGAGAGCACCAGTGCTCTCGATGCAGAGAGCGAGAAGGCACTAGAACTCGGATTGGAGCGTGCCGTCAAGGGCCATGGTGTCACTGTCATTGCCATTGCACACCGACTTCGAACAATTGCTCGAGCTGATGTTATTTTCATGGTGGAGGGAGGCAAGGTAGTTGATCAAGGTCGACACGAGGATCTTGTCACGAGGAGCGAGAGCTATCGCGTCAATGCACTCCACCAAATGCTGGGCTAGAGTCTTGTTCTTCTCTCAGGCCTACACATACGTACTTAATAGACAGGCGGCAGCTATTCATATTTAATAATCTAAGCTATTTGAACAGCGTCCGGCAGCAAGCCTTCCTTGTCTCCTGGAACCCAGACCAGAAGTGGAACCTCGTGATCCTTTTCTTCGCTATCGCTTCGCCCCAGCTGCAGGTCATTCGACTCGTGAACAGGTCGCTCTTTTAATCGTTGGAAGCCCAGCTTTTCATACAGTCTGATAGCAGCTTTCGAGCTTTCCACATAGATCGGAAGGTCTGCCTGTGACGCAATTTTCTTACCGTAATCAACCAAGACTTGACCGACTCCCTTACGCTGGGCGTCAGGATGCACTGCAATCACGTGGCAGTATAGATATCGCTCTTTACTCCACATTTTTTCTCGTGCGTCCCAAAGTGGACTTATGAGTGCCTCGGCACGCTCCTTTTCGTGGCCTTGCAGCCATCCTATCTCGGGTTTTGACCAATCACTTGATGTAAGGTAGACGTCCCACAAGGCCATACCCACAATCTTGCCAGTTCTCGAGTCTACGCACTTTAAGGTATGTTGAGTGAGATTGTTCTGCCAAAACTGCAATACATGTGCAGTATGCGCCTTACTGTAGACATCAGCGACGCACATATATTGACAAGAGCATATTGGATATTTAATAGGGCCAATAAGATCCTTGAAAGCCTACATACCGAAACTCAGACTCGGGATTCGTCATGTCATTCGCCGAGGCTGAAGGAAACAAAGCTTTGGTGATTGCATCGTCTTTGAATGCTGCGAAGTAAACATCGTACACCCCGCTGATATCCGCTGGTAGAGCGGGAAGTACAACGAATCCCATAGTGTAAGAGCGGAACTGTTTACGCGAGTAAGTAGAGCACAAAGACAAGCTACGGATTGCTCCAGGGTCAGTGCGTGGTACTTACACGCGTTACCGGTGATGGCACAAAATTTGATCCGCACTATCGCGTACTAGAAATTGGGGACGCCTGCGTGGCGTCGACTGTCAGAGGATGTCGTTTGCGCTTCGCGAATCGATCGTGATACGACGTGGGATCACAAAAGAACGAGATAGGCTCAAAGTTAAAAGAATCATCTGCGTTCAGTGGCAGAGGAACACCAAGAACTCCAAGACTATCCAAGCACCACAGAGGTTGAACTGATAGGCGCAAACCCGACAGAATGCTCAGATCTCCAGGGGCTTCGTCATCCTGAATTCAGGACTTCAGGGTCACTGTGGAGCGGATATGCAGTTGTCACAACCAGTCGAGAATAGTGCGGGACCACCCCACAATCTGATTTTTTCGGTGTCTCTCACGGCAGTGATCAAGCCACAGACAACAAAGCGAACTTGGGGTCATCGGCGTTGTGCCTCCCCAAGCTAGGCTTATCAGATCCGCTGCAAGCGAAAAGCCTCCCCCGTCAACTCCTCGCTGACCCAAACGAGGTGATCACACAGGCGTGCAAGTTTACTTGCATCTGCGATTACAAACTCCAAGGCCGCGGTCCGTAATCGGGGTTTGAGGCCTTCCATGCGAGACACGACATCCTCGGCCCTTCTGCCCGTCTGGGACCGCGTCGTCAATGAAAGCAGCAGGTCACAAAACGGTGCAATTTGTTGTCGATCCACCTGGAAGCGCACCTTCCCTTAAGTCCAACACATCTAAGCCGATCTGGCTCCTCCGAACGTCGGCCGTTATCAGATGAAAGAAGATCTGCAGCCCGCCGATGTCACCTTGCATGACGCACAATTAGCTGCTCCCATAACAGGTAGCTCCGTCCCCTGCACGTCAACGATGATGCCTTATGCACTTATCAGATGCAGCTAAGAGCAAGCCATCCGCACAAATTTTATCTGATCCGCTAATTGTGGGGTTTAGAACCTTCAGTCGTCGCGATTTTTATTACGGCTAAAGAGGGGTACTGCGCTAAATCGACCAAATGTCACTTATTGACTTGGGCATTTACGTTAAACAAATTGGAATGTTTGGCGTGAGACGACGCAAGCAAGTGAACCCTGGGTTCGCTCCGGCTATGAGCAAAATGACGCGGGCGCCTGCTGTCCTGTTAGTGTTAGGACTTCTTGGCCGTACAGTGTACCGGTCCGACATCCCAGTCGAGTGTGTGGAGCTGACTTTTCTCGTACCTAAGGAAGCTTCGGTGGAGTGTACAGCCTCTTCTGTTATTTGTGAAACTTGACCATCTATACCAAGGGTTTTTGCGAGGTTCACCAAGCACAAGAAGGCCAGCAATCCCTCCATTCTGTCCTGTAAAACGACCATACACCCCAAAACCCCAAGAGGAGGATTCTTCAAACTGTAAATATGCATCTAGCAAACGGTGAACAAACTTTGCGTTATGGCGGGGTAGCGCAAGAGAAGACAGAGGTCAAAGTTAACAACAACGGCACGATGAACGTAAATGAAAATGGTTCATACGCCAATGTACACAACCAAAGCCATACGGAATCTACCAAATCGAACGAGGTAGAACTTTCTTCCCTCAAGGATCAGCCTTCGGAAGCTGCACTTGATGCGATTCTTACCGCATGGACTATCCTCGTTCAGAGATATCAAAGGGATGTATTCCATCAGTTCTCTTGGGGTGTGAAGGGAGCTGGTTCCGACAAGCGCCAGTGCGTGACAACTGCAGAGCTGGACTTGCTCAGGCACAACGATGCTGCTAGCCTGACGGCAAAGCTTCGCGAGACGAGGCTTAAGGATGTTTCGCTGGACGGAGTGTCCATATTTCTAAACGACGGCACTAAAGAAGAAGTAAATAACAGCTCCATTGCTTATTTGTCAGTCGCTAATGGGGATACAGTGGACTTATGAGGTGTCTATCAATTTTGGCACAAGCCCTCTACAAGCGACTTCTAGATGGCAGCTACCTACCATGTCTCAGTACCAGGCTGTGTCCGAACTACACGTTTTCTCTTCTATTATTGATACCCTTTCAAGCGCACCTGATACCCCCATTTCAAACTTCCTTGCCATTTCTGACTCCGAGCTCGACGAGGTCTGGAACTGGAACACACCTCTCCCTCCTGATCTACAGACTTGTATGCACGAATTGATTGCAGAGCAAGCTGAGAAGCACCCTGAGAAGAATGCGATCGAGGCATGGGATGGCAACCTCACCTACAAGCAAGTAGATGACTATTCCACACACCTTGCTCAGATTCTGCGATCACTGGATGATTCGCCGAACCAGATCATTCCTGTACTGTTCGAGAAGTGCAGATGGACGATCGTGTCCGTCCTTGCGGTCATGAAAGCGGGTGCTTGTTTCTCGCTACTGGATCCAGCTCAGCCAGAAGGTCGCCTACGAACTGTCGTTGAACAAGTCAGTGCTACCACTTTCATCGCTTCCAAATCGCAAGCTTCACTTGCGGCACGAATTGCTCCACAGGCCACCATCATTCCTATCTCTGCATCCAAGTTCGAGAAGGTATATGGCCCATATGCCGAGCAACAACCCAAGACCACTCTACCGAAGGTGTCTCCATCGGCTGCTCTTTATATCCAGTTCACCAGCGGTAGCACGGGTCTACCAAAGGGCTGTTTGATTTCTCACAGCCAGTACACCTCTGGTGCAATTCCACGAGCGTTTGCTGTCGGCTATCGACCACATTCCCGGGTGCTCGACTTTGCCAGTTACGCGTTTGACGTATGCATTGATTCAATGCTTTGCACCACTGCCCACGGCGGCACTCTTTGTACACCCTCCGATGAGCGACGAATGAACGATCTCAGCGGAGCGATGCGAGACATGAAGGTGACCCTAGCCGGCATGACCCCTTCTGTGGCCCGTACGCTTGACGTGGACATTCTGGACCATCTCGACTCGATTGCTCTTGGAGGTGAGGGCACTTCGGCGAGCGATGCGGCCTCTTGGGGCAAGAGGACCAGAATTGTGAACGCCTATGGACCCTCTGAATGCACAGTCGGTGCTACAATTAACGGCAATGTTGGCGACAAACCATACATTACCATGGGTACCGGTACAGGAGCCTCGATCTGGCTTGCCGATCCGGAAGATCACAACAAGCTTGTTCCAGTGGGTGCAGCTGGTGAGCTACTCATTGAGGGCCCTATTGTCGGTATGGGCTACCTTAACAATCCTAGCAAAACCAACGAGGTCTTCATTGAGAATCCTGAATTCCTGACGAAGGGAAGCAAGTCTTTTGCAGGCAGAAAAGGCAAGCTGTACAAGACCGGCGACCTTTGTCGATACGACCCAGACGGCTTTGGTGAAGTCATCTTCGTAGGTCGCCAAGATCAGCAAGTCAAGCTCCGTGGACAGCGCATCGAGCTCGCTGAGATTGAGTACAATATGCAAAAGCATCTACCTGCTGACACTCAGCTCGCCGTCGAAGTCATTAAACCTGGCGGTACTGGAGAGCAAACTCTTGTTGCTTTCTTGGTCGAGCAGAGGAAGAGTGGCATGCGCCATCTTGATGGACAAGTGTTTGGTAGCTTCTCCAACAAGTTCCAGTCTGCACTTCAGGAGATGACGAAGCACCTTTTCAACGACCTTCCAAGTTACATGGTACCCAGCGCATACATCCCACTCTGGAAGATGCCTCTCCTTGTCTCCTGCAAGACTGACAGAAAGAGGCTCCGAGAGATCGGGAATGGTGTCACTCGTCAAGACCTTAGGCGATTCAATGCACTTCTCTCCGAGAAAAGGGAGCCAACTACCGAGATGGAGCTCAAACTGATTCCCGTATGGGCAAAGATCCTCGGCGGCGATGCGGACTTCAGCGCCAATGACAATTTCTTCAGCATGGGTGGCGACTCCTTGCGCGCAATGCGACTTGTACCAGCAGCACGTGAGGTTGGAATCGTCTTGACGGTCCCAGACATCATGTTGAACCCAACTCTATCTGCAATGGCTGCCAAAGCCAGACCTTTGTCAGAAGAAGACTCAAGCGAGGTTGTTCCGTTCTCAATGATTGGCCAGGGGTGGGACGCAGAAAATTGCAAAGTAGAGAGTGCGGAGCTATGCGGCGTTGATGCGGCAAACGTCGAAGATGTGTATCCCTGCACTCCTCTCCAGGAAGGTCTCATGGCTTTGTCAGCCAAATTTCAGGATGCTTACGTTGCCCAACGTGTCGCAGACCTTCCTGTGGACATGGCTCATCGCTTGAAGATAGCATTTGACCAATCTGTGGAGGGTTGTGCTATCCTACGTACCCGTATCGTCAACATCCCAGGCCGCGGTCTATTCCAGGTTGTTCTCAAGGATGGTCAGCTTGTGCGCGAGCACGGCTCTGATCTTGCACAGTATCTTAAGACCGATCAAGCCGATCCCATGGACCTTGGTAGCGCTCTTTTCCGTTATGGCGTTGTACATGATGGAAGCAGCAACAAGGCACAGTTCATCATCACTATGCATCATGCAGTGTATGACGGCTGGTCTATGCCTCTTGTATTCGACCGTATCAACCGAGCCTTCGTCGGCCTCGATACCTCACGCCCTGCCTCTTTCAAGCATTTCATCAAATACCTTACAAGCCAAGATGCTACAGTCTCCAAAGAGTACTGGAAGGAGCGCTTGAACGGCGCCAGTCCACATCAGTTTCCCCCTTTGCCAGAGCAGGGATACATCACTCGTGCCGACTCCCTGCTCGAGCACTACGTCAATGTGCCAACCACAGCACATAGCAAACTCACTCTCGCAACTATCATCCGTGGTGCCTGGGCACTGACGTCCTCGCTCTATATGGGACACCCAGATATTATCTTTGGCGAGACACTTACTGGTCGCTCGGCACCTGTGAATGGCATCGAGGAAATTGAGGGGCCCATGATCACCACAATTCCTGTGCGTGTACGTATGAACCTCGATCGTCCCATCTCCGACTTCCTGCAACAGGTGCATGCGCAAACCGTGCAGCAAATACCCCACGAGCACCTCGGTCTCCAGAACATTCGTCGCGTAAGCAAGGAAGCCCGACATGCTTGCGAGTTGCGCACCGGACTTGTTCTCCATCCCAAGGAAGATGAGAATTTCAAAGAAGGCAGGACTCTGGAGAACGCGCCAGGTGATGCATTCCTTCCAGCTGATGATGCTGAAGCTGCGAGGGAAGCATTGAAATTCAACACATACGCTCTCATGCTTGTTTGCACACTTGACGAGAACGGTTTCCTGGTGATGGCTAGCTTTGATTCGAAGTGTATTGCCCCGCCTGCGATGGAAAGGGCGCTTGTGGTTTTCAACCGCATCGTTACGGCCTTCCTCGGAAACCCTGAGAGCAAGCTTGGCGATATAGCAGTCCTTGATCCGGAAGAGCTACAAGACGCGCTTAGTCTGCGACCGAAAGATGCTATGATCGATAGCGGCATCGATATGCTTCCAGCTCAGAAACAAGAGACTGGCCAAGCCAAGACGATTTCCCCCAACGAGGAGAAGCTCATCGGTCTTCTCGGCCGTATTCTTGGCATGCCGGAGACAGACATCAACCCCAGTGATAGTTTCTTCGAGCTGGGCGGTGATTCAATTGGTGCGATGAGACTTGTGTCCGACGCGAGACTGCAAGGCTTGAACATCTCGGTCGCTCAGATCTTCCAAAGCAAATCCCTGTCGGAGCTTGCTTCGAGCGTGGGCAACGCAAAGGAGAAGAAGCTATTAGATGTGCTCGCTCGAATTCTGGGCATGCCAAAGAGTGACATCAGCCCAAGCGATAGCTTCTTTGAGCTTGGAGGCGATTCGATTGGTGCCATGCGTCTGGTTTCTGATGCACGTACCCTGGGACTCAACATCAGCGTAGCGCAAGTCTTCCAGAGCAAGTCTTTGTCTGAGTTAGCCTCTTTGGCAAAGGAGACCTCATCAGGTGAGCCTGAAGCCGATGTCAATGCTCCGTTCGTTGCCCTTGGGGCCGATGCCGGATTATTCAGCGCCGACCGCATGATATCCTACGTCGAGAACCCTGAATGGGACATCGTGGATGTCTACCCAACCCGACCTCTGCAGCAGCTTGCTGTAGAGGGGACGGTCGATCTTCCACGCTACTCCCTGCGTTACGAATTGATCAAATTCGCTGCATCCATCGACAAGAACAGGCTGGAGCAGGCCTGCCAGGATCTCGTTGTTCGCAACGAGGTCTTGCGTACTGTATTCGTTGCCGATGAGGGCAAGACACTCGGCCTGGTGATCCGTGACTTGAAGGTGCCTTACACTGAAGTTGCAGTTCCTGAAGGAGAGGAATTTGATCCTTTCGTTCACAACTATGTGCAGCAAGAGATCAACCTTCCGAAACCATATGGATCTTCCTTTGTCGGCTTTACTCTATTCTCATCCGCTTCTACCAAGGCTTCCACCCTCGCATTCCGCATCTCGCACGCTCAGTATGATGAAATCTGCCTCCCTCTTCTATTCGATCAGCTTTCCGCTCTATACGCTGGTACAGAAGTCGTCGAGACACTGCCCTTCACCACACATGTCAACCACGTGGTTCTCAACAACATCCCTAAGAGCATTCCCTACTGGCAATCCCTTCTCGCCGGCTCTCAGATGTCGGTTTTGAAGCCAGACATCCCTCTCCAAGCCAAGAAGATGGCAGACATCTATCTCGAGTTTGACATCTCGGCGCGTCCCAAGGACATCACCATTGGCTCTTTACCCACCGCTGCCTGGTCTATCGTGCTTGCCAACCGTCTCAACAAGCGGGATGTTGTCTTCGGTGAAGTTGTCACGGGCCGCAACTTGGGCGCACACAGTGCAGATCGCATCTTCGGACCTACGTGGCAGTATATTCCTTTCCGCGTGCCCTTCAAGGCCAGCTGGACGCACATCGATCTTCTCAAGTTTGTGCAAGCTCAGCACATTGAATCTGCAGCGTATGAGGGCATGGGACTAGCCGAGATTGTGGAGAACTGCACAGACTGGGATCCTAAGGAGGTTACTTGGTTTGACACCGTGGTTCATCAAGCACCCGCTTGGGTTGAGGAGCTACCCTTTGGTAACGGAGTTGACGCCAAGTTTGAAACCGTGTACCCCCATGCTGAGCCACTGAGGGAGTGGAAATGCCAAGCTTTCGTCAAAGAGGGTGGCAAGAAGCTGGGCATTGAGATTGTTACCTTCGAGGAATGGATCCCTGTCGCACATGAGGTGTTGAAGGAGGTCGGACAGGCGTTGGAGGATCTCCAGAAGAAGGCCCACGAGCCTATCTTTGAGGATGCCGGCGAAGCAAAGCAAGAGTCGTTGGAGGATTTTGAGGGAGTGATGTAAAAATCTGTTTCGCATCAGAGGTCCGATTATGGCGGTTTTGACGGATAAATTCGGTGTTGGTATTGCCCTTGCATAGTCTATCTTACAACGTTCAAGTTTGATTCACTTCGTGTCCTCCTTGCTTCGTATTTGGACCTGAACTTTGGCACACTCAAACGCGTCTCCACGTGCTATCAGTAAGGCAACGCCACCGCACTAGAGGAATGTGTCGAGACGATACTCTTTGGGTGTGATACATGGACCACGGCCGGGAACTAAATGGCTTTGGCACCCCCCTGCTTCGCCAGATGAAGCGCCTTAAATGATCATGATCGAAAGTTTAATTCGGCTTGCCACAGCTTGTTGTATATCTTCGTACAATAGCACAATTGGAGCATGTACACACGCTCTGCACCACTCTCTGTAATTTCCGATAGATACGTATCGTCCGGATCATCCACGATGCAGCTGATGTACACTATTGTTCCTTTTGCAATTCTTGGTTCTGCCTTTCCTTCAACAAGGATTCTGACGTCCAATATAAGCGGAGAGGCAAGTTCAGAGGCTTACCAACGATGCCGCGTTGGCCAACGTTACTGCTACAGCGCGGTTATCGATGAGCTCAGTATGACCCACTCGATGCCACTTCCTGTTGTTTTTTAAGTTCCTTTCTGCGCTCGAAGCATCGCCGGCATGACCACTGTATGTCTAAACACAGCTGACATCCCTTAGAAGTAGCTAAGCAAGACCTCCTTCATCAATACTGCGACCAGAAGTATAAAAACGACTGGTACAGCTGCAACACTTGCAAAAGACCGTGGCCATTGGAATATTGTGGAGACGGTCCAGGCGCACACACGAGCGTATTCGAGTGTACTGGGTCGAAGACGTATAAGTGGGTGGGCAGATGTGATACTGAGGGTTCGACGTGCTCGGAGGGCGTCTGTCGGCAATCAGAGAATTAGCGCTTTTTATAATAAACCTTGCGATGTATCAGGAACTATTTCCAAACGCGAGGACAGCTCGTTTACATTGTTCGAATGCTTGTATGATTTTAGCACATGACGGATGACAGCTTTCGACCTCGAAGATGACGCAGCCGGCGCCAAGAGTCACGTGGGGCGCGCCTGCATCTTGAAACGCCATCATCGTAGGCACAGCTATCATCAACCCCCATCTCGCCGCTCGCGCCCCGATCGGACCTCGAGACAAGCAGGCCTCACCAGGAGTACTTGTCTCTCTACCGCCGCCATGGCACCGCAAAAGGACACCATGTTCCGCTCTGCGGACATGTCCTTGACCCAGCTCTACATCGCCAACGAGATTGGCCGCGAGGTCGTCTCTGCGCTTGGAGAGCTCGGCGTCATGGACTTTAGAGATGTATGCGACGGTCCAACACATATGATGCAGCTTGGAGCTACCTACTGACAAAGCCAGCTCAATGCTGAGACGACCGCATTCCAGCGCACTTTCACGCAAGAGATCCGCCGCCTCGACAATGTGGAGCGTCAGCTGCGCTACTTCCACGCTCAGATGGACAAGGCAAGCATCACGATGCGCTCTATCTACGACTTCAACAACCCATTCACCTCGCCCTCCGCCTCCGAGATCGATGAGCTCGCCGACAAGAGCCAGAGCCTGGAGCAGCGCATCGCCTCCCTCAACGAAAGCTACGAGACGCTCAAGAAGCGCGAAGTGGAGCTGACTGAATGGCGCTGGGTGCTGAGAGAGGCCGGTGGCTTCTTCGACCGAGCTCGCGGCCAGACTGAAGAGATCAGACAGTCTCTTGACGATGACGACGATGCGCCTCTGCTTCGTGACGTGGAGCAGAATGGCACTGGCGATGCTTCAGCCGAGCGATCCTTTACCGTCATGAACATTGGCTTCGTGGCTGGTGTTATCCCTCGCGAACGCATTGCGGCTTTCGAGAGGATCCTGTGGCGTACTCTCCGTGGCAATCTGTACATGAACCAGTCGGAGATCCCCGAGCCCATCATCAATCCCGAGACCAACGAGGAGACCAGCAAGAACGTCTTCATCATCTTTGCTCACGGCAAGGAGATCATCGCCAAGATCCGCAAGATCTCTGAGTCCCTTGGTGCCGATCTCTACAGCGTCGATGAGAACAGCGAGCTGCGCCGCGACCAGATTCGCGAGGTCAACACCCGTCTAAGCGACCTTGCTAGCGTTCTCCGTAACACCAAATCGACTTTGGATGCTGAGTTGACCGCTATCAGCCGGAACCTCGCAGCTTGGATGGTTGTCATCAAGAAGGAGAAGGCTACTTACGAGACACTGAACAGATTCTCGTACGACCACCAGCGCAAGACGCTGATTGCCGAAGCCTGGGCTCCCACGAGTGCCCTTGGGCTCATCAAGTCCACTCTTTCGGATGTCAACGAGCGTGCTGGTTTGTCTGTGCCCACCATCGTCAACCAGATCAAGACTACCAAGACCCCTCCTACCTACTTCAAGGTGAACAGGTTCACCAAAGGTTTCCAGACCATCATTGATGCCTACGGAACCATCAAGTACCGCGAAGTCAACCCTGCGCTGCCTGCCATTGTCACGTTCCCGTTCATGTTCGCTGTCATGTTTGGTGACGCTGGTCATGGTACCATCCTTCTACTGGCAGCCTTGGCCATGATCTATTATGAGCGCAGATTGGAGCGTAGCAAGCTCGACGAGCTATTCTCTATGATGTTCTACGGTCGTTACATCGTCTTCATGATGGGTCTTTTCTCTATCTACACTGGTTTGATCTACTCTGATGCCTTCTCCCTCGGTCTTCCCCTGGCTAAGTCTATGTGGGTTTGGGACAACGATGGCAAGGGCCCTACTGCTCACCGTGTCGAGGGCTACACCTACCCCTTCGGTCTGGATTGGCGCTGGCACGATACCGAGAACGACTTGCTGTTCTCCAACAGTTACAAGATGAAGCTTAGTATCTTGCTTGGTTGGTGCCACATGACCTTTTCCCTCATGTGGTCGCTCGTCAATGCGCGCTACTTCAAAACTCCTATCGATATCTGGGGCAACTTCGTGCCAGGCATGATCTTCTTCCAGTCCATTTTCGGATACTTGTCTTTCTCTATCGTCTACAAGTGGTCTATTGATTGGGCCGCCAGGGGTCAGGATCCCCCGTCTCTGCTGAACATGTTGATCTACATGTTCCTGCAACCTGGTACTCTCGAGGACCCCGAGCAGCCACTGTACCCTGGTCAGGCTACGGTTCAGGTCATCCTGCTTCTGATGGCGCTAGTCTGTGTTCCTATCCTGCTCTTCTTGAAGCCTTTCTACCTCCGCTGGGAGCACAACAAGGCCAAGGCTCTTGGATACCGCAGCATTGGTGAGACCGCCCGTGTTAGCGCCCTGGACGATGACGAGGATACCAACGGTCACGCCAACGGCCGTGACAGCTTTGGTGACGATGATGAGGGCGTTGCGATGATCACCCAGGATATTGGCCATGGTGAGGAGCACGAGGAGTTTGATTTCGGTGAGATCATGATCCACCAGGTCATTCACACTATCGGTAAGTCCGTTTTATATCCACAGATGATTCCCCACTGACATGTCGTAGAATTCTGTCTCAACTGTGTTTCTCACACTGCGTCCTACCTCCGTCTCTGGGCCCTGTCCCTCGCTCATCAACGTCTTTCTATCGTCCTGTGGGAGATGACCATGAAGAACGCGTTCACGTACACTGGCATTGTTGGCTCCATCTTGATGGTCTTCATCTTTGGATTCTGGTTCGCATTGACGGTCATGGTTCTCTGCGTCATGGAAGGAACCAGTGCCATGTTGCACTCTCTCCGTCTGCACTGGGTCGAGGCCATGAGCAAGCATTTCATTGGTGACGGTGTGCCCTTTGAGCCATTCAGCTTCAAGGCTCTCCTTGAGGAAGATCCCGTCGAGTAGAGTTTTCCTTTTGTACTGTAGGATATGTTGAGTACGTAGCGAATATATAGAAATGTACACGTACACTTCGTAAAGTGATAGGCTCAAGAATGTGCCGAACTCGCGTAGATATCGATAGTGGCTGATCAAATGCCGCAGGGCTGAGACACTGAGGCATTATCTGCGGCTCGATATACTGCACAATTGCTTTTGCTGTAACAAGCTGATGATAATTCCCGAGACATCTCACGATCACTGACCTTGTTGGCTATGAGCCCAGCTGTCTACAAGGCTTACCGTAACACCGAGTGCATGTTCTACAAGGCCAGCGGTGTGAGAGCATGTACGAGTAGGTAAGCCTGCCGTACGTGCCACCTTGCTGCAACGCACTCCTGCAGGCATGAGGGCGTACAGGCGCTGATTGGACGCAGCAGCAGACTATTTCCAGGCGGATACGTACAATCGGGGATCGGCGTGGCGCACCCATGCGGCGCGCGCGCCCAAGCGCACATGGCGGCGAAGACGCGGTGTGTATGGTGGGCACTGCTGGAGACAGGTTGACGTGTATAAAGGCCCGATGCAGCTTGCTGGATCTTACCCCACAGTTCCCTATCTCTCCTACTCCTTCCTACGACGACGAACGCTCCAGCATACCTTTGCTCCTTCTCTGGATTCACCTATTGTTTGTGAGGTTCCACGACATCTCCGATTGTGCCCCACTTTTCCCCTAAGCTACCCCTCCGATCTGGGCGAAAGCTTGTTTGGGAGCGTTCTCTGAGGATATAGCAACATACAACATGTCTTTTTCAGCGGATAAGGTGCCGATTCTCAAGGCAGGCTCTGGCCACGGGCAGCGGCGATTCTCCAGTTCCAAGGAACCTAGTGGTAACGGTATGTGATGCATGTGGTATTGGAGGGGTGGGGCGCATTGAGGTCTGGGGATGAGCTCCAGAGCTGACAACAACTTGCAAGAGAGGAGATGGACTACCGACTTGCGGCACCTGCAATATGGTTTTGGTACCAATTTGCTAATTCACACGCGTAGAACTTGGCTCTAGCATCCACCGCAACTTCCGCGAAGCGCACGAAGGTCACAAGCCTCACGCAGGTCTCGATCCCTCTCGTTCTACCACCGGTGTTGTCTGGACATCCGAACAAGCTTACAAGCATGGATTTGCCGGTGGGCCTCTACCCTTTTACTGCAACGAAATATGGCTAATTGAATAAAGATCATCCTGAGGACTGGGCGAACTTGGGTCAAGGTGCACCAGAGGTTGACGACAGCATTGAGTAAAGACTACGTTCTCAGCACTCGGATCAAGCTAATTACCAACACAGAGGGTGCTTTGAACGTCCCCACACCGTAGACATCACTGGCCATGGCCGTGAATACGGGCCCACAGCTGGTATCAAACCACTCCGTGAAGCAGTAGCTACACTCTACAATGAGCACCACCGCAAATGGAGGAAGAGCCAGTACACGTACGAAAACGTCTGCATCGTTCCTGGAGGCCG
This sequence comes from Curvularia kusanoi, assembly GCA_011058905.1. Lineage (NCBI taxonomy): Eukaryota > Fungi > Ascomycota > Dothideomycetes > Pleosporales > Pleosporaceae > Curvularia > Curvularia kusanoi. Next base: position 1,403 of record SWKU01000005.1, on the reverse strand, counting down.
AGCTGGTCTGATCCGTATCGCTGCCGTGCTGGGTAACGCATACCTGGGTTTCTTCATTCCCGACTACACCGCTTACAACGAGATGTTGTCCCTCTTCAAGAACATCGCTGCCATTCCTATCCCCCTCGGCGAGCAGGACCAGTACCACATGTCTCCGGACAAGGTCGCAGAAGAGATCGCCCGTGGAACCTCCGTTCTCCTGACCTCCAACCCGCGAAACCCCACCGGCCAGATGGTCACGAACCCGGAGCTCGCCCAGATCCAGAACATCTGCCGTGACCGCGCGACCCTCATCATGGACGAATTCTACTGCGGCTACAACTACACGACAAACTGCGATGGCACGGTCATCTCCGCCGCCGACAATGTCGAAGACGTCGACGAGGACGATGTCCTGATCATCGACGGTCTGACCAAGCGCTTCCGCCTCCCCGGCTGGCGAGTTGCGTGGGTCATCGGCCCCAAGGAGTTCATCAGCGCCATCGGGTCCTGCGGCTCCTACCTCGACGGCGGCTGCAACGTGCCCTTCCAAGAAGCCGCCGTGGAGATGCTCTCCCCGCCCCGCGTGCGCAACGAGATGCGGGCGTTGCAGATGCACTTCCGCACCAAGCGCGACTACGTAATCGGCAGACTGCAGGAAATCGGGTTCAAGTTCCCCTACATGCCCAACTCGACCTTCTACCTGTGGCTGGACTTGAGCTCGCTGCCCGAGGGTATCAACGACGGTCTGAACTTCTTCCACGCGTGTTTGCAGGAGAAGGTCATCGTGGTGCCTGGTATCTTCTTCGATTTGAACCCCAGCAAGCGTCGTGATTTGTTCGACAGCCCTTGCCATCACTTTGTGCGTCTGAGTTACGGACCGAGGATGGATGTGTTGGAGAAGGGTCTCGACTCGATTGAGAGGATTGTGAAGAAGTAAGTAAACGCCTGGAATTCTCTGAGGTTCTTTTCTTTTGCTAATTGTGATTCAGGTACCGCGAGAACCCCGGCCACAAGCAGATGCCTATGCGCCCTCGTGGTGGCATGTGAAGCGGGGATTGCTTGGTATTGAATACCTACTCCGTAGACTCTGCGATGCAACGATAGACCCTACGATGCAATGATAGACTCTGCGATGAAGTGAGCGCTTCCAAGAAGTCACTTCAAAGATAATCACCAGTGCCCGAGCAAACAAAGTAAATGCGTTAACGACCAATCTACTCAGGATCTGAGCCGATTGCACTCTGCATCAACTATTGCAAATGCGTCGTCTACAGGAAGCCCCCACTCGGTCACAGTACGAAAGCAAAACTCCGATTTGGGTATCTTTCAAGAAACAAGACGTGACTGCATACTCCCCCCCCCCCCCCCCCCCTCCACCTTTTTTCCCTCTAAACACCCCTTTCTTTTTTTTTTTTTTTTTT